>CM014277.1:15134244-15144377 GCA_004135705.1 Alloteropsis semialata
TGCTCCCTTTGCAAAACCACTCGGTATTACTCCATTCCCGAGTAGTTCCTAACTAAGTGCTGTGTAACCGGGCCTGAAACGACGCCTAAGCCTTCTACACGTGCACGGGATCCGCTCTCGACGTTATGAACTTAGGATAAGTGAAGCGAAGGGAAAAGCACATTTCAGCGAAAGAACTACTCGGGCAACATTAGAACATATAACAAAATATCCAACTTTCTTGTTTTACTTGTTTCTGACTGCTTATATACACAAAGTATACTCTACCCTGCTTGAGTATGCAGGAACCTACTCCAGCTTGAGAGCCTCGCCAACCTTCTCGGTGATCGGACGAGTTTGGGCCAACGCCTCATCCACCTGCTCCGTTGAGGCGTCCGCTGCCACTCCGTCGCCAACTGGCGCAAGGTCGATCCGCGGGTATAGTGTCCGAACACGCGCAAGAGCGTCGTTCGCACACACAACCGCCGACTCCTTGACCAGGTCGGCGATCCGAGCCGGTGCACCCTGCAGACGAGCGACAAGGGCTGTCGGCTCACCCTCCTCCGGGGCGACGGCGTCCAGCAGATCCCTCGCCGCCTCGTTGACCTCCGTCAAGGCCAAATGCGCCGATGCCAGATCTTGCTCCAAGCCTGTTATGAGGTCGCATTTGCGAAACGCAACTCCTTCAACTCCTTGATGTGGCGATCCCTCTCCATCTCCCTCTCTGAAACAGAAGGGGAGCACTCGGGTCAGGGTGAAAAGCACACGGGAAAAGTAAAAGGTAAAACAAGAAGCACCGAAAAAGCTACACCAATGACAAATCCTCACCATGAAGCTGCGAGCGATGCTGCACGACGGCATCATTCAAGCTCTTCCGGGCGACGTCGCGCTGGCGCTTGACCCGTTTAAGCTCCGCCTCCGCCTTCGCCGCGCGCTGGAGCGCCGACTCCACATCCTGGGTCTGCCCAAGGCGCGACTGCTGGAGCGTAGACAACTTCTACAACCATTCGCCAAAGTGAAGAACTCAGACAACGCACATGGAAGAAGAAACGATAAACAAGACAAATGAGGAGTCAAACAGCAATGTGAAGCTCGGCAATAACCGACCCCTCCTCCTCCGCAATAGCGACCACTCCAGGGACAGTGATAGTTCCCAAGGTGTCCGACAGCTTTTGGAGTCCCTTCTCCTTGGTTTCTCCCTGAGCAGTGTCGCCCGCGCCTGCGTGCGAAGCCTGGATCACCGCGTCCACATCAGGATCCCCAGCGCCGCCACTTGGAGGGATCGCTGTATCACCTCCACCGCCCCGCACGTCATCGGCCGCCAGCGTCTCCGCCATCACCTCCGGGTCACGCCCGGCTGGTACTTCCTCCGGTTGCGCCGCTGCCGACCCCTCGGCCGAGTTTGTCACCTCAGGCGTAGCACCTGAGGACGACTACCCAACAGGTGCGGCCAGAGGAGAACTCGGACCTTGCGGGACGTCAGTCGACGGAGCCTTCCCGCTGGCCGCTTCACCGTCAAGATCGGAGGCTTTGCTAAAAAAAGCACTCGGCAATGAAAAGAAAGAACTCGGAAACATCTATGCACATAGCTAACGAGCATAAGACCGGATACTTACTGGGTACTCTTCACGACCATGACTCGGGGGCGCATGATGGCAAGCTTGGGACGCCGCTGCGCCGAGGCCATCATCAGGATCGGCCTAGTCCCCAGATCGGAGACTGGCCTTGCATCCGCGGCGACCTGCACAATCGTCTCCGCCATCATGCGCCGCCGCTCCTCCACCGAGACGCCCATGGCCCGAGCGTGTTCCTGCTCCTGGAACATGGCGTCGGGCATCGCCTCGTCCTTCTCCTCATCGTCCATGACGGCCGGGGAAGGATTTCCCGGCTCGTCAACATCAGCATCCGAACCTGCAGCCGGCTGCTGAACCGGCTGCGCGTCCGACTTCTTCGCCGTGATTTTCTTCGTGCGCCTCCGCTTGGGAGGCGGTGGCGGAGTACGCGCCACTGCATCTCGGACGGAGGGGGCCTCATCAGACAATGTCGCCGAGTCGTCATCGGCCGCCTCACTGTCAGCGGGCGCCGCCGGCTTAGAAGCGCCGGCCCTGCGAGTATTCCGTTTCGCCACGGCCGCCCGGCGCTTCCGCGGACGGTCCTCCACCACTTCTTCATCCGAAGGGCTCATAGAACCCTCCGTATCGCTGGGCGCCCAAATACGAGGAGCAGGCGGATCAACCGCCCCTCTGCCGGAGTGTCGCCCTGACCGGCCGGAGGCGCCTCCTCCAGCAACACCTTCCTCGGGAAGTCTTCTGGAAGCGGAGCAGCGGAAAAATATTCGAAGACCCGATCCTGCACCAGAGAAATCGCAAAATCAGACGGCCAACGGACGACTACATCAAAAATCAAAAATTGCATCAAAATGAACATTCGAAAAGGACTCAGAACAGGAACTCACCGGTGGAGCAGGCCTCTTCAAGGAAAAGGGGCGCGGCTGATGCTTCTCCGACACGTGGCCGAGGAAGAACCCGCCCACACGCGCCTTCATCTCCTCCTTGCTTACGGTGCGGATGGCACCCCGGGTGGGATCATCCCGGCCCGAGTACTCATAGCCCGGGTGCTTCCGCTCCTGGATTGGCTGAATCAGCCGCCTGCTAAAGTTGCAGGCGACACCAATCGCCGTCAGGCCACCGACGTCCTTCAGCTCCTTGATCAACTCAAGGAGCTCATCCACCTCTTGCATCTGGGAAGCATCAGGGAGTTCGTTCCAGCAGTCCCTGATCTTCGGTCGCTCTCCAGTGTGGCAGGGGATCGCCGGCGCGTGGTTCCCAACATAAAACCACTCGGCTTTCCAGCCCTTGTTGAAGGTGTTGAGGGCGATGTCGAAGTACTCGTCCTTCCGCCCTTGACGCAGCATGAACCCGGCGCCTCCCACTACCACCATCTTTTCTTCGCTCGGCTGGGGCTTCAGCCAATACAGGTATCTCCACAAGTCGAAATGGGGAGAGATCCCCAGATAGGCCTCGCAGAGATGGATAAAGACAGAGAACGCCATGATGGAGTTGGGGTTGAGGTTGATGGCCTCGATCCCATAGAAGTGAAGCAGACCTCGGAAGAAGGCCCCCGTCGGCAAGCCAAGTCCCGCCTCAAAGAACGGCTTGAACAGGACCAGCTCGCCGGAGTTTTCCGATGGGAAATCCTCCCCGGCGCTCGGCCGCCACTCCGCCACGGCCTGAGGCGGGAGGATGCTCCGCTCCACCATTTCCTCCAGCATCTTCGTGGTTACCTTCCCCCGCGCCCATACGGCGCCGGAGGAGGGAACCTTGCTCGACTTGGGGACGCCAGTGACTTTCTTCTTCGGCGCCATGGATCTAACAGCAGGGGTCTTCGTTCGCATCAACGAGACTACACTCCCCGTGGTGGCTAAGACCGCGGAACGGATCTACGAGCAGAATGAGCTCTGGTGGCGGCGGAATGAAGAACGACTAAAGGGGAGAATGGATCTGGAAACGGGGAGATTTCCTCTCCAGACCCAACCATCACCCTTTATATCGCGCCTCGATGCCCGAAATTACCGCGAGATGGCGCGATTAACGGACGCGGGCGTAACGGTAAAAAGAGCCGTTGGACGTTCCGCCTTCCGTTACGCGCCGGGCGTCAACGGTAAAAAAGGGGCCCGAGCACTCGGGCAGGACGAAGAAGTCGGCGTGCCGCTAAGGCTCGACCAGCACCCGGGCTCGGGGGCTGGCGCCGCATTCAAGACAGTGTGCCTCACCGCATCCAAAACAGCGCGCCTCTCGGGCTCGATCAGCCCCGAAACGCTCGGCAGCTGACGCTGTGAACAAGTTACGGCAGTCGAAGAATATAATCCTTTTGTGGGTTATACAGTTACAACGAAGCCGGTCATGCGCCGGTTACAAAGATCAAACACATTAACCGTCGTGAAGACGGTCTGGAGCGCCTGCCACTGCGCCTAGTGCTACATCCGAGCAAGCTTGGCCCACATGAGCTCCTCGCAAGCTCTCTTGTAGCACCACTGCAGCCGTCGACGGGACAGCACCGATAGAGGGTTGTTAGCGAATGCCTTCAGGTATCCCTTGCTCTACAAAGCATTTCACCCCACATGGCCCTCGTCACATGGGAACGCAAGGATGAACGGGACAGCACTCAGATGCTGATCAACACCTCATAACCTTCGCAAGCACTCTTCTAGCACCATACTCTGGAGACTCCAAGAGCTTTCCCCAGTGGATGAACCCAGTAATGAGCCTTCGGCATACTGACTACAAGGGCCCAATACATACTCGCTCCTGGGTAGCAGCTCTGGCTCCCCGGTGGGTATTTATAGCCCCGAGCCACCGGAAAACGAGAGACTTCCTCCACGATGACAGACGCATGAGCTCCACGCCACACGTCCCTCCTTCTGCTCAAGCTGCACGGGTTACCCTTATCGCCTTTGGCTTCATTCGACCACGGGAGCGTCCTGTGCGATCACGGGAACACTGTTCCTGACGCCGCGTATCAGAAGCGACATTTCTCCGCCTGCCTCCTCTTTGGCATATCTGACAAAGAAGGAATCCTCCAGGACTCGAATCGCTCGCCAAGCTAAGTATTAATCAATTAACTTCGTAAATTCCGTGAGCTTTGAAATGAGTTGCTAAAAGTACCCAGGGAGCACACGCCTTAATCCGTGAAACCTCGACTCTTCCATACGCCTACGCTCCTACGCGTGCACGCGGCCCAGCTCCCTGCGCTATGGACTACGGCTATCGGGATCAGGTGCATAAACGTAACAGGCTAACTGCTCGGGGAAATTAAGAGACTTAAAAGCAGGAAGCGGGGTTCATTAATATTTATATCGCCGAGTACTTTCTCCTCTCGAATTTGTGCTTTGTTGCAGGGTATGGACGACCACTCGGCGTGCTCAGCCCTCACGCTCGGGGGCTGGCGCCGGGACTACTCGGCGTGCTCCGGCCCTCACGCTCGGGGGCTGGCGCCGGGACGACCACTCGGCGAGCTCCGGCCCTCACGCTCGGGGGCTGGCGCCGGGACGACCACTCGGCGAGCTCCGGCCCTCACGCTCGGGGGCTGGCGCCGGGACGACCACTCGGCGAGCTCCGGCCCTCACGCTCGGGGGCTGGCGCTGGGACGGCTACGCATCGCGCTCGCCCGACGAGTCCTTGCACTCGAGGGCTGGGCGCAGGTACGACTACTCGGCGTGCCCTGCAGGGCTCCGCCGGACCTCACGCTCGGGGGCTGGACGCCGAAATTAACGCCGGATGATTCAGTCAGATGCTCCTCGACTAACCCTTGGACCGATTCCTTCGGAATCGCTTCAAGGCTCGGGGGCTACGGCCAATGGACGCACCTCGCGGCGCATCCGTTGATTGTCTGGCAACCAAGAACAAGGCTACTAACCCTTGGACCGATTCCTTCGGAATCGCTTCAAGGCTCGGGGGCTACGGCCAATGGACGCACCTCGCGGCGCATCCGTTGGGAAACGGCTCTCTTTTTTCTCTCCAGTATCACGCGGTTTCGCTTCCAAGTGTAGCAAGCTCGAAGCTCATCAGATGGCACGACCTCGCCGACTTGTCGCTCAACCACGTACTACTCGGGGGCTTGTCGGGGGTAGACCTCCAGGGGTACCCAGAAGGCGGATTGGCCCAACCAGCAAGGGGTGGCCCAATCCGAGTGCTATCGGGCCGGTTTGTCAGACTGGGTGGCCCACCACTCGGGAGGCCCACCAGTCGGGCGAACCGGATGACCACGGCGGCGCGCGCGGCAAGAAAGCAGGCGGCGTATCCCGCAAGAAGCTCGGAGATCAAGATAAACTAGCCGGAATTATAGGGAAGGATATCTGTAATCGTTATAGGATCGCATCCTTGTATTTCGGGTAGGTTATGATCTCTAGCCGACTTGTAACTCAAGGCAGCCGGACTATATAAGGCGCCTTGAGACCCCCTCCAGAACACGATTACAACCCACGCATTCATTCAACCTAGGACAGAATCCAACTACGGAGATCCTTCAGGAACTTCATACACAGCAATCCATACCCCCAACACAGGACGTAGGGTATTACGTCATCCTGACAGCCCGAACCTGTTCAATCCTTGCGTCTTGTGTTACCATCGACTTCTGATCCTCGATCTGTCCCTCGACAAATCAACCACGCGGACTACCCTGTGTGGACTGCCGGGTCCATAAATCCGACACATGGGCGCTCCTCAAATCCGCTCATCTGAAACCTATTATTCTGTATCATTCTGTATCCCTTCCGTTAAGACTGTAGAAGCTAAACAGATAGGCCAGGGGCAATTTGGGAAGTTACAATGTTAAAATCAAAAGTGAATTGGCAAATTATGAAAAGGCAATATAGCGGTTTGATCTCGTTTCATAATAGCATAATAGCGAAACCAAAAAAATTTGATGGCATTCTAGCGAAGCCCATTTTTGATGACGACGAAATAGCAAATTTCTCGACCTGCGTGGGCCGAACCCAACAGCCCAGAGTAGCCCAAGGTGGGCTTTATACAAAATACGGCTCGATCTCCCTCTCTCTCTCTCTCTCTCTCTCTATCGTGCCAATAGCACGTCTCGGCAATACGGCCCGTGATATCCTCGGTACTCAGACATTACATGGTGGCCTAAGAGGCTAAGCCTGCCACGTTATGAGAATGTTTTATCTAAAAAAATTTAGGCGACATCTCACTCCTTTTATTAATAAAAAACGTGCATTGCTAAAAAAAACGTGCGACTGTATATCTTAGTTCGGTCACTTACGTCAAAATCATGAGCTCAAGCATTTTTATTCAGCTATAAACGTAAATTGTTGAAATTTTTTATACCAATTGAGTTTTTTTTACCAACTATCTACTTGTTATCTAGACTCAATCTTTTGAACAATAGGAAAAGACACCCCACCTCTTTTTATCCCAACAAAACTGGCTGGCATTTTATTTTTCATTGGTGTGAAAATTGCCTTTAACCAACTTCAGCAACTATTAAAAAGAAAACCATATATACCAAACTAGTACATATAAAGTCACTTCACCGTAATAGAGTTACTGCTTAATGAAAAATAAATTGTTTTACTCCCTCTGCCTCAATTATTATTTGTTTTGGCTTTTCTAGATACATACCTTTTATCTATGTATCTAGAAAAAAAATCAAAAGTATTGACAATTTAAGACGGCGGAAATATAATTGAAGTATAGACTAGGCCATGTTTGTTTTCACTTAGAATTATAGAATCTAGCTTATGGTTGAGGGCAACATGGTAAAATATTACCATGAACCACCAAATAATCCCAAATAAGCTGCACATGGTAGCTTATTTCAGATTATTTTGTGGTCCATGGTGACCTTTTACCATGTTACCCTTCAACCATAAACTGGATTATATAATCTATGGAGAAAACAAACACCCCCTAATTGGGACTTACACCTAAAGTTTCGATAATACATTCATGTTCACTTTACACCTCTATCTACTAAAAACCATGGAGCAAATTACCCCTCGCTCAAAACCCCATGATTTTTTTTATCCCGCATTCAAAACCAGCACGTTTATTTAATGCAGCCGTATGTCAAAGCTCCTAAGAGCATCTAGAGTACCTAATACTTAGTTTTGAGAATAAAAATAATACTTAGTTTTGGGAAAAAGAATAAAAAATAGCCCCTCAACAATACCGAGTTCTGCTCCTAATTTTTGGCAGCCCAATACTAGCCCTATTCTGAGCCACATTTTTGCATTGGCTCCGTGTTCCCAATCCCACCGAAAAGATAGCAACAAAAACAGAGGTGAACACATTGGTTATTGGGCCAACCAACAGATGATGTTGCAGCAATTAGATGTTCTGAACAATTTTTTTAGGACTTGTTGGATGAAGAGGTATATTTCCTCCAATAATTTTTTATAAGGTACTAAAACTAGTTTTCTGGGACTAAATTGTTTAGTCATTCTTGGATATGATGTAACGAGGTGTCACATAACTAACAAAATCATCGCTAATCCTAAAAGGGGGAAATATCTTTAACCTCTTCTCTATTTCTTGTATGGTTATGTAACACCTCGTTACATCATATCCAAGAGTATTAAATATTTGATGTGACAGGCAAATGAGACCGCCAAACTTAGCATTACAAAACTAATTAAGAGTATTAGTCCATGATTTGACACAGTGACAGGCAAATGACACCTCGTTACATCATTGCTAATTAAGAGTATTAAATGTAGGCTAATTACAAAACTAATTGCGTAATAGAGGCTAATTCATGAGACGTGTTAAGCCTAATTAGTCCATAATTTGATACTGTGGCGCTACAATAATCATTTGCTAATGATGGATTAATTAGGGTTAATAGATTCATCTCGTGAATTAGCCCAGGACTTTTGCAATTAGTTTTATAATTAGCTCATATTTAGTCCTCCTAATTAGCATCCGGATATTGGATGTGACAAAGACTAAACTTTAGCTCAAAAATCCAGACACCACCGTAATCCAGTAGTTACAGTCAATTAAGGGGGTGTTTAGATACAGAATGCAAAACGTAGAATGCAAAATGAGCTGCATTGGGAAGCACACGCAGAGAGAAAAAATGCATTGGGAAGCGCGTAGAATGCAAAACGGTAGGTAGAATGCAAAACGGGGGGTAAGTAAACACCCCCTAAGTCATGTTGACATCAACGTCAGTTTCCTAGTCCACTCAAGTCAGATCCAAGCAAGCCATCCGACCAGATGTCGGTATTGGTCTAAAGGTTTTAGATCATCTCCAACAGTTCTCCAATAAGCATTCTCAATAATCACCTAATGGAGATGTCCGAGTACCTTTTTCATGATTATTGGGGAAGTTGCTTTGCAGTTTCCAATAACCCTGTCCCAATCCAACTATCTTATTGGGAGAGTCACAACTGCTACTCTATTTGAGGAGAGTTGAGATGGATTATTGGTTTGTCTCAATAATTATTGGAAAAAAAAGAAAGATAAAATAGATCCGCTGAAGCACTATTTTTTCAATAGCCCTCCCGATATGATAGTTAGATTGAGGAACGAGGGACTGTTGGAGATGCTCTAATTGAACTATTTAGTTCCAAATGTCAAAGTATAAAGCTGGTTGCACAAAGGAAGGTGTATTGTAACGTTAACATGAGTTATGGTGAGCAAATAGAACTCTTGGTTGTTCGCAAACCTAAATACTTAATACAGAGTACAGACTTGGAAATTTTTTCCCAAAATAAAGCCAAAGCTAATCTACCAATCCCCCACGGCATCACCACCTATGTTACTGAAAAAATCCACAACCGTCTAGAAACTCAACCACAAATTGTGGTCCACGATCGATATCCCCACAACTCGAACCTCATCCGTTTAGCAAGCCTCCAAGAACGTCAATTTCAGAAAAAAGAAAACGCCCCTCATCTCATGGCTCCATTTTCGCCGTCTTCCCCAATTTGCAAATTCCAACCACATTTTCCTTCCGATTTTCCGTGTACCCGTGTGCTCCATTTGGCATCGGCAAGAGGAACAAGTGTGCACACAATCGCAATGGTGCACCTGCCGCCGCGGTTGTCTTCAGCTTCACCCATTGTTTTCGACGATTCCTCAAAAGCCACGGCTTTTACACGAACCAACCGCGACAATCCAGTCAATTCTGATCTCTAGTTTACGCCTGTCTGTGGATGCCATCGGGGCGCTCGCCGGGAGGACATCCGCCTCGACAGCGACGCCGCCGCCGCGCGCGCTCCCCTTCGTCGCCGGTAGCTCGTAGCTCTTGCCGCGCAAAGCTCCGGCCTTTCTTGGCCCCGTCCCCTCCCCGCCGCCGGCGCGGAGTGGGCGCGCCGCGATTGGATTGATGCTCGACATCTGCGCGCCCCACGGGCCCGCCAAGCTCCCGGCGGCGTCTCTCGCCGGGGCGCGGGTAGCCTGGGTCGCCGCAAGGTGGTGGTGGCGCCCCGCGGCGGCGGCGCGCCATGGCGTCGCCGCGCGGGCGTCGTCCTTCGGTTCCCGGATCGGGCTCGATTCCCAGGTTGGTTGGGCTCCTTCCCCGTTCTTGAGCATTTCGTCGAACAGTTGGGGAGCGGCTCCGAACCGCGCTCCTGGGTCTTGCGGCGTCTAATTCTGGAACCTTCTCTATTAAATTGCGTGCCTCGTGGA
>CM014277.1:15150699-15170479 GCA_004135705.1 Alloteropsis semialata
AAGCATTTATCCAACATGACCTACAGTTTGTTGGAAGCACACATTATTATTTTCTCCAACGTTGTCCGTGTTTGCGTTGGTTCTGACTCAATACCTTTGTAAACATTCATGTCTCGTGTTGTTTTGGAATAGTCAAATAACTATCTTATTTTGGCCAATAATAGTGAAAGCACAAATAATATATTCAGCGTATACATGCAACTCAATTGATTTTATGTGGTACAAATTGCAATAGCATGCATGAAAGCCCGAGTTCCTCTACGTTAAGACCCTGAGCACTAAGCAGCTCCAAGAACCGGCGAGGCGTCTCCAGCTAAGTTAGTTGTTTTCCAAGCAACCTCCCTGATGCCAAGTACGTGTGCCGTAGGGGCCTAGGCAAAAACTCCCCGCCGCCCGAGCTGCCCAGCGGCGGTCGCGCGGGGTCCCCTTCTCCTCTTCCTTCTCCCTCTCTCCTCCCTTCACCCCACCATGCCGAGGTCGCCTTCCACGATCGTCCATTGCCTCCCTTCCCCGCCCAGGCCCGCGCCGGTGGCCCTCTCAACCTCGCCCCATCCTCTCTGCCATGGGTGGACCTAGAACAGATCTTGAGTGAGGGCATGTTCTAAGAACAACTAAATTTACTGAACCTAATTATGGTGAGAATCTGCTAATTGCATTGACATAGAAAATCTGAGACTCATGCCAACGTGGGTCCGCCCCTGCCCTCTGCTCCCTTCCCTTCCTCCCTCGCTCCCTTGGAGCCCGGAAAATCCTAGATCTGGCAGGTCTGGGGCCGCCGCCGCGTTCGGGGACGGCGAGGGCCGATGCCGCTTCCCTACGTCCAGCGCCACATGTTGACGGTCCATAGACGCGTCAATTGTGAACCGCAAGTGCACGGATCATCATAACTATTCCCTTAGAGTATTCATCCAAGGTTTATCAATCCGTGGATCGACAATGAACTTACTAGGGTTTCCCATCTAATCTAACGGATCTATTCCTAGCATTAAGCGTTGATTGCATATAGAGGTAAACCTTTAAGATATGAGTGAATATAAAGGTTGATCTCATCTATAAACATAGGCAAAGGTAAAGAGCAACCAAAGGATAAACGGGCCTATCATCTTCTAGTTGTAGTTCTAGCAAATAAGAGCAAGCACATCATGTATCTCATCTAAAGCTATCTTTAAACACTTACCTCCGGTTAACCTCCCAAGAACGCCACCGTACACGGGATCACACCCTGTCATGAAGCTCCCTATCGGCGTGGTTAGTTACAAGGGCACGTCCACAAGTGAACGTGTCTAGATATCATGAAGTGTTGACATGCTAGATCTAATCACCATGATTACATAAAGCATACTATATAGTCTAAACATATGGAGTAGACTAGGGAACAATCATATTCATGATAGGGAAAAAGCATAGAAGGAAGCATTGAGTCGCTAAGAGATCGGATGACATGAAGAACATTACTCATATAATAGATGTGTTTGGATCATCACCACCAAGTACATACCATTAATGACTCCAACTAGCTCATGAACTCCACCATGGCACAACCACGCAGGGAGGCCATGGCGGCTAGGGTTGGCTTAAGCCATCCCTAGACAACTTCGAGGACTTGCGGCGGCCGTCATCTCCTTTTGGTGTATGCCCTAGGTTTCATCGAATTCTGGTGGATTGATATGCGTGCCTTCAGGTATGGGGGCTATAAATAGTCTGAAGAAGCTTCACGTTGAAGGGGAGGTCGAGGCGGCGCAGGAAAACCCTAGGCCGACCGGCCTAGGGGCCTTGGGCCGGCCGGCCCACCCCCCTAGTGGCCTCAAACGCCCGAGCGCTCCATATGAAAGTTGTAGATCTTTTCGAGCCGTGCAATTTCCTTATATAACTTGCCCCCATCGAACTTAAGATGAAGAAGATATGGCCCATATAATCTCAGCATCTCTTGCGGGCTTATAGTCCAAAGTTGGTGATTGGGGCTTTCATCATCCGAAGTCTGGGCCCTTGCACATTTTTGAAGGTTGGTTCACCATTGATGAGTATAAACAAGATCCAAGTCACATTAGGTTTGACCTTCATATTCCTTCATGTTACGCACGATCTTGGTCTCCGTCCAAAAGTGCTCATTTATAGCTCAAAAACCTGCGTAAACCAAAATCCTTCAAAAATACATGCATATGCAAAAACGAAGTTATTTCAAGTGCCAAGTGGCGGGTTAGTATATGAATTAGTCCCAAAACACCACTTAATTAGCACTAAAAAGGTGTCGCTAATGAGCATCAACACCGCAACACCCCCTGCCTCCGTCGCGAGCATGCCGCGGCGACGCGACGGGCTCAGCGTTGCCGCCTACCTCCAGTGCAAGTAGGCCACCATATGCCACCAAATGCCATCCTACCTCCAATGCGAGCAGGCCACCAAATGGCCACCAAATGCCATTCTATCATGTTTACACTTGTATGATAGATGTTTATAGCTTATCGCATAATGTCGACTCATGCATATCAGTAACTCTGTTGCCACCAAATGCCATCCTTTGGGCAAATATACTCACTGTGAAATGCTACAATGGTAATTCCATGTGTTTGCGGATAACGTAAATGTAAGAACTACCATGGCTGATCTCAGCGTCGTCGTCGGTCCCTCGGACTAGGTGGTGACACTAAGAAATGCCAACAAGCATTTCTGGCACCGTTGCCAGGGATAGCAATGGTGAACAAAGAGTTTACAGATATTCATGATAGACTTATGCATAAGAAATGTTCGTTGTTTATACAGGCTAACCTTGCTTTGTGGCAAGCCAATTCTGTGGTGGAGGCTAGCCCATTCTGTGGCAAGCCAACGAGGACGTCAATGCTCACCTACAACACTTCCTGAGCCTGTGCAACACCGTGACCATTCGCGTCACTAAACACACTATCATGCTCCGTCTATTTCCCTTCTCCCTTCTGGGAAAGGTGAAGCAGTGGTTCTACAAGGACAAGGAAGCTGTTAGCACTTGGGAGAAGTGTTCTGCCCCGTTCTTTGCCAAGTTCTCCCTGCTAGGCAGAACCAACATTCTGCGTGGGAAGATCACTGGTTTCCAGCAGTCGGGCCTAGAATCTATCCCAGAGACATGGGAGAGGCCGCAAGAATACATCCTCGCCTTCCCTCACCACGGGATGGATGGATGGCTCATCCTCCAAAGTTTCTACAATGGGCTAGTCACGCAATCATGTGCCCATTTGGATGCCGCTGCTAGTGGCACTTTCCTCGACCTCACTATCACTAAGGCTACGGCCCTGGTCGAGAAGATGGTCGCCAACCAAAGGTGGAGCGAAGATCGTCTCCAACCGCGGGCAAGAGGCATGCACACCATCAAGGAGACGGACATGCTCGTCGCAAAGCTGGACCTCCTCGTGAAGCGCCTTGATGACAACACAAAGGCGAAGGAATTGGCATACAACTCCATCCAGATGGCAGATGCACAACATGGTTGTGAGGTCTGCGGGAACGAGGACCACTCGGGGAACGACTGCCCCGAAACCCACGAACAAGTAGGCTACCTCAACAACAACAGCGGGTATCGTCCTCAAGGAGGCCAGCCATGCCACAATAGCAAGGAGGTAACCACTACAGCCCAGGTTTCAATCATAACCAACCTTCCCTGAAAGATCTTGTTCTTGGCCAAGCTAAGATTAATGAATCCCTCCCTAAAAAGCTTGCCGCAAATGGTAAAACCCTAGAAAGCATAAAATATAGATGAAAACTATTTCCTCTGCCTTCAATAAGTTTTAATAAGATGATCGAGATGCAATTGGCACAAATTGTCGCGTCTTGTCCTATTTCTGAATCAGGGAAGATTCCAGGGCAACCCGAGACTCCCTTTGAGCAAGCAAATGTAGTAATCGCGAGGGGTGGTAAGACCACTCACGATCCATCTTATACTAACCGTGCAGGACAAACATCAACGCAGAGTAAAGTAGAGGGGTTATCTGCCCCAAGAACCAGGGATGTGAACACGGACCCAGGATGCCCTGCAATCCCTTGTATCATCAGGTCCTATAAATTCAGCCATGCCTTGTGCGATCTCGGATCAAGCGTCAGCATGATGTCCAAGGCCGTCGCCAATAAACATGGCCTCACGAAGCTCAGGCCTACAACAATATGCGTGCAGCTAGCAGACTTGTCAATCTGCTACCCGGTGGGAGTCGCGGAGAACATCCCTGTAAAAATCCGGAACCATTCCATCTCCGTTGACTTCATGGTACTGGACATGGATGCGATGAAGGATACGCCGCTCATCCTTGGATGACCATTCCTGAGCACCACGAGTGCCCGGATCAATGTCGGAGCCAGAGAAATCTGTCTCAACATTAGGGGCAGTGAGGAAAAGTTTGTGTTCCACCCAAAGCAGGAGCAATGCTCCATGACTGAAATCAAGGATAGACGGAGCAAACAAGCATTAAGGAGGTTGAAGCAACACCTCAAGAGATGGATAGCCTCATCAAGTTCATGATCTCCTTCTGGAAAAAGAAGGAGAAAAAAAATGAGGATCACCCGAGGCTGTGGAAAAATAAAAAAACCCAAGAAGAAGCTACAGACCCCGAGGTCCACACCGACTCCATCTACACCACTTGCAGCACCCAAGAAGATCAAGAATGTGTGGAGAGTCAAGACATCCGCGCCAACTCCTTTGAGGCCGGACGTATCAAGCTAAACAGATGAGGAGAGTCTTGCTACCATATATACTCAAAATGGCGAACCCTCACCAAAGGGTAAATTGGTAATTATCTTGTATTTATTTTCCAAAATTAAAAAAATTAATTCTTGCATTTGCATCTGTGAATACTGCCTGCACAATAAGATTTAATTTCCAACAATTTTACTTATGTAATTCTCATCAAAAATATAAAAACCAATAAACTCATAAAAAATATAAATATTCTTTTCTGATCCCTGCAAAGTTTTTCTGTCGACAAACCTTGATAAATGTGCAGCAGATAGCCGTTGAGAGCTGCAGGAAAAGGACACAGGCAAGTGGGCCCAGCCAGGGTTTGGCTGACCCCTACCGACCGTTGCTGGGGCCCACCTTCCTCCAACGGCTACTAGTCGTTACTCTCCCTCTCTTCCCGACCATTTGGAGCACCAACTCTTTAAATAGAACCCGGGAGCAGCTCATCTCACTCACAACTCTCTCTTTTTCACTCTCCTTCTCGTTCTTGCTCAAGCCCTCGCTCTCACATGCGCGCTCACGCTCGCCCTTGCTCATGCTCTCGCTCGTGCAAGTTCGTTGTGCTCCCGTGCTGTTTCCTTGCCCGAGCTCTCCGCGGTTTGTGTCCTTGGTTTGTTCGCATTGTTTATTTTCGTTAATGTAACCCGTGTGCGAGTTTTGTTGTCTTTGTTGTCACCATCATGAAAGGCATAGGCCGAAAGCTTTCTGGTGCACTCCGGAACATGGCGGGATCAAGCTCAAGCCGCTCTCACAGAAGTGGAAGAAACCCTCACTCCGGCGGTATCACGCCAAGCTCCACGCATGAGGAGGGTGCTCAACAAGAGGCATAGTTGGAACCGCAACCCATGGAGGTGGACGCCGAGTTGGACCTACACGACAAATGAGAGATGCAAGCCTATGCACTCATTGTGGAGCGAATCTTCGCTCACACCCAAGCCTTCAACACGGACCTCCTTGAGTGCACAGGTATGAATGTCGACTTCACTATTATTTGGCGTACAATTGGATGGGACAAGTTCGTTCCTATCTCTGAAGAAGGTTCCCGCCTTCTTACCATCCAATTCCTTTGCACCTTACCAGAAGTGAAAGATGGTATTTCTTTCCGATTCTTCGGGAATGAATACCAATTTTCATGGTCAGATTTCAGTCCGCTTCTCGGGTTCAGTAAGAAATGCATGGTTGATTTTGATCATCCCCTCCATGACTTCAACTGTCATTCCTTTTAGGAGAGCATATCGGGTCAACATGTTGTTGGAAAATTTTTGCCTCGCTGCAATGATATTCATAATCCTTCTTTGAGGCTCATGCATAAATGGCCGGCTGTTTCTATATGCCCTAAGGATGATGGTAGTCCTGTGCAAAATGATGAGCTTAGGCTCCTTTATGCCATGGTTAAGAAGATTCATGTTTCTCCTGTTCAGCCTTTGATTGTGCAATGGTTAGAAAATTTTAGGATGTCCGGTCCTATTGAGTGTACCTCTCTTATAGCCCACATTGCATCAAAGCTCGGGGTTTTGGAAGATTTTAACATATCCTTTACCCAAACACCCCACACTTTGATCAATGAGCATATCTCATTCAAGGTCACACTCTTAAGCATGATACCAACGGGAACCTTGTATTTTTCTTCCCCGGTTATGTAAATGAAATCCCTTTACCTAACCCGGGACTTTATTTGTATAAGTGCCAGGAGCTAACCATCCCTCTTGTTGCATAAGAGGAGTCGCGCAGGAGTAATGTTTTCAGCAGGATGACACGGAGCCACTCTAGGAATGAGGGGTCCACATCATAGCAGCCACCTCAGTACAAGCCACTACACTCCCAACATGTCGCGCTGCAGATGTACCAGGCGGGGTGGATCCCAGTAGGGCAGATGCCAGGGTATGCACCCGGGTATCAGCCCAACTAGGAACAACCCCCGCAACCACACGAGGCTGGAGGGTCGGGCTGGCAGAGTGCATGCAATGCCGAGTGGGAGCACGAGCCTTTTGCTCACCACTCCACTTCCAGCTCCAGCGGGACCACCACCGCTTTTTGCTGCACGACGTTCTTATTCGGCGAGAGGCCACCGCGATCTCACGGACCTCACTCGTTGAATAGATAACCTCGACATTCGGACTGGTGAGATGCAAAATACACTTAATGCACATGTCCAGGAAACTGGCGCATGACAGCAGCAGACGAACGAGCAACTCGATAGCACCATGGCTATGCTGCAGAGAGCCCAGGAGTAGCAAAGAGCCTACTGGCAGTCACAGGATTACAACCCCCATCTAGGACCATGAGCTTCATACAAGCTTGGGGAAGGACCCGGCAAGGAGGTACTATGTATCTTGCACTGTACATACTTTAATTTAAAAAAATGATAAAAGAACAAAAATATTTGCTTATTTGCATATGTCTAGTTTCTCCTAGTTGAAATGATGAATAGTTGCTTTGCTTATTTCTTTTGCGTACTGTTTTCAACTTAGCATTCTCCTAATTTTTGAGTTTGTTGGCTAAGATTTATCGTATGAGCTTGAAACTTGTGGGTTGCAGGTGCATGATCCAAGTCTAAGTTGTTGCGAGTTATGATATGGTACAATTGGTCTTGCTATAATCTTGGTCTAAGTGAAACTTGACTTCTGGAGTTTTGTTTTTGAAAAAAAAGTGCTAAAACTCTGAAAGCTCCTCAATGATGATATGTCCCACCAGAGCTATATGACTATTACTCATGCAAAAACCTTACTTATATGCTACTTGTTATCTCATTGAGCATTGTCAAATTCTTGTGACCCTTGAGAGATTCTCGTCATGCTCCCATGATCAAGATCAGGTACACTCCACAAATAAATAGGCTGACTCTCGCACTAGAAGTTGCGCAAAAACATGCCTTCCATCCACAAAAATATTTACACTCCATTCACATGACGTGAGGACACACACACTCTCTCTCTCTCACCATATGAAAAAGGATACGAGGCTATGAAAAAGAAAGAAAGAAAAATAAATTCCATGCTCAAATAAGCATGTTGGAAAAATGATAAAAGCAATCCATGCTCAAAAAGCATGAGAAGAAAAAGAAAAGAAAAAAATATAGCTCCTATCCAAAAAGATACCAAAAATAAAGAGAGAAGGGCTCATGTAAAATGGAGTCTAAATAAAGTTCTACAAAAATTTCACACACATGCACATCTTGATCAGATTGCATGACTTGCGTCTCCTCGGATCCGGTCTTTGATTTAGCAACGTGATGGGATGCATGTATGCCTCAATTTTTCCTACCCAAAGCTCCACATAAACCTTTGGAGGTAGGTTGAGGCAGCTCATGCCTTGGTGAGGACCATACAGAATGAGCGATTGACAACTTCATATGAGGAACTTGCTTTCTTTTGAAAATCCTCTCAAAACCTTCAAAATAAAAGTGGGACAAGGGGTGAGAAAAAGGCAAGTCTATATAACCATTCTGACTTGCAACCGCCTATGATAAGGAGAAGCTAAAACCCCCATAGGGACTAAGGCAAAAAGAGGATGACAATGCCTCAAATCAGGGCAGAATACTTGGTTGAAGGCAAGGGTACTCTCAAGAAATACGATATTGTTGCAACTCCTGATCAACAATCTAAGTCTTAGCTTTTGCTCGGGACGGGCAAAGGGCAAGCTTGGGGGAGTTGTTGGCGGTCCTTACACGCCAAATCCGATAGCCAATATACCCATTTTATATGGACAAACTAACATATACCTTTACAAATAACCGAGATCCACTTGTATTGTAGCAATAAGTATTTTGTAGGACACAAGTCTGCAAAGAGGGGAAAGTCGTGATCAAGTGACGGAGAAAGTGTAACGCAAACTCGACTCCGTGAGCACGAGGACAAAGAGGGCCCACCTACGACTCATACATGGGCCAACTCGCAGGGAAACCGACCTCAGGGGAAACCTGGACCCACATGTCAACCACAGGAGGAGGATCTCCAGGGAATATCCCCCGTTAGGTTCGGCCAACCCCCAGGTTCGGCCGAACCTGGATAGGGGCCTCTAGTGCCAAACTTTGGCGGCAATGCTTCCCATGTCTCCCCCTTCGCGCCAAGAGAAGTTTCAATCTGAGGAGAGTCGGGAACCGTTCTCCCCAAGTATAAATAGTGGGGGTAGAGAGCCCTCTCAACACACTCATCCATCAAGGGCCTCTCTCCCTCTCTAAACTATTCTTGTAGTCATTAGGCTAGTGGAGCTGAGGCTAGCGCTTTCTTTAGTAGTATTCCAAGTTGTCCTTGGGTAATTGTGGGACGTAAACTTCGGCCTTTGGTACAGTCTTTGTATACACTCTTGGTATTTATACAAGTATGGAGTTTGATCTAAATACTATCTTTATAGTGTTTATATCATGTTCATGCCTTATCGTTAGTTATACGATGTTCATGCATAGGCTAGTCGATCTAAGCTACGACATCGGTTCGTTGTTCCTTTAGGTTTACTCTAGTGCCATGTTTCCTGGGAGGGCTAGAGTAGTCCTCTCATGCACGAGCGTGGTGTTCGGGCATGACAAGAACCTACGAATGTGACTGTGCCCCATGGTCTGAGGGGTAGGTGGTAGGTGGTGACAGGCCTATCCATCCTTCATAGTCACCCACATTTGGGTATCAGTATAGGAGTTTTATAAAGTCTTTCCGCTTGCTGGCAGATCAGTGCGGATTGGTCTCCCCGCTTGTGCTTGGGTGCTTAGAACTAAGTTCTATTCATATCTTGTATAACCTGTGCTAACCTTGTATAATGCCATAGGATCCCCTTTTATGCCTTGCTCCTGCTAACCTTAGGATTATTCTTTATTATTTATTCTTGGAAATGGCTTCTTGGATGATGTGTCGTATTAGCTCAACTATTATATCATGTTTACCCCTATATGAAAGATGTTCATAGCTTATCGCATAATGTCGACTCATGCATATCAGTAACTTTTTTGCCACCAAATGCCATCTTTTGGGAAAATAATAATAATGATACCCCTGAATACTCACGGGTGAGATGCTACAACGGCAATTTCATGCGCTTGCGGATAACGTAAACATAACAACTACCATGGCTGATCTCAGCGGCGTCGCCGGTCCCTCAGACCTGGTGGTAAAGCTAAGAAACGCCAACATGGTGAAAACCCT
The DNA here is from genome assembly GCA_004135705.1 of Alloteropsis semialata. NCBI lineage: Eukaryota > Viridiplantae > Streptophyta > Magnoliopsida > Poales > Poaceae > Alloteropsis > Alloteropsis semialata. The sequence goes on from CM014277.1 coordinate 15,160,528, forward strand.
TTCTGTCCCTTGTACTCCTCCTCGTTCGGGTTCGGCGTAGAGCAATAGGCCGAAGACACCTAGCAGACCAAGAGTAGACTGGTGCTCGAAGCATACACCTAACAACCTAGTTTATCTTCCTTTAAGCTCAGTCCGATAGACGACCACACTATCCTAGCCACCCTTTCTCTTTTCATCTTTGGGTTGAACTAGTTAATAAACCTATACATTTTCGTTCCCGTGTTAAAATACAATATCCTTGAATACTCATAGGTGAAGTTCTACAATGGTAATTTCATGCGCTTGCGGATCATATTCATAATCGTAAGAAATACCAACAGTGTTCAACATCACTAAGGAGATCGACCTAGCACATATGATGGTGTTACAACACCGTAGATTGTCTAGATGGTTACACAGGATTTACTAACAACTATCACAACATTCAGCAACCTCTGTATGCTTCCAGGGAAGAATTTGCTTAATGGAAACTATGACATGGTCACCAACTCCTTAAATTTAGGAGATAGAAGCACATGAGGTGGTGGACAACAATTAAACTGCTATTGTGGGAAGTGGCTACTGGATAGAAGCACACGAGATGGTGGATAGCAATTATTATCCATTGCCATCATTCAGACATCATGTGGCATGTTTGACTATAGAAACAATGAGGGTAGTGAGACCATGATGAAGATTTCAAAATATGATACTATTCTACAGCTTTTAATCCATGGCTGATATTTTGTTGCTATACAGCCAACAAAATGCATTCACAACAACAACCATTGTAGTTATACATTATTTCTACCATAATTTGTACTGAGGTAAAAGATAGGTTCAACTATACAACCACCAAGTAGTATAAAAGCATCAATAACACAACTAAGATGCAGTCTGAGATAAAGTGACATATGAGAGTCAAGGGTTGGCTCAGTTTTTATTGTTAGATCTTGAGATCATTTAGTGGGTCACAGGTCTTGAAACATGTGAAGAACAATCGCCTGAAACAGGCTTCGTATTGCATTATCTCTCCCATGTTTGCATTTCTGTGCTAGCTGATCAGTCTGATCGTCATAGCCTTCCCCTCAACCTTTCCATGTGCATTTTTACTTAAAAGTCTGTATAGCCTATATACTTACAATAATTGTCACATCTATGATTGCGAGCTTCTATTGGTCAATAGGCCCTCAGGATCCCATGGTAAGTATTTATCATATAGTGCACTAACAAAATGTTATATATTACTATAATACACTAGATACCATCAATTATAAACTTGAAATGCATTTACATGCAGTTATTACACTTTTTAGGAACACCGTTTATCAACATTGTGTATATTATCTTAATTATCATTTGTTACCTAAGTTTGTATTCTAGTTTTTTGAAAAAACCAGCAAATAGTATTATTAAGTTATTTGAGTCATTGTACACTTCTTGTGAATTCTTTTAAACTACTGATAACAAGTTATTTTCCTTGCCGACCCTGTCTCCTATCGCTAAAAATGCAAGTTTCACTATCTGCTCCCCATTTTTTGTACTTATGTCAATTAAGTTTTCATTTACATGTGTATGTTTTCTTTTTAAAATTTTAAATGATAATTATACACAATGTTAATTTGTGTTACATATATATACACCATGTACTTTACATTTGCTTTCTATTGTATGTTTTTCAGTTCGTCTCATAATTACTTAATTCCGCTACTATTGTGTGCATAGGAGTATCATGTAATAGATGGCACGACTCCCATGAATGGTTTTTTGCACTTGAATTTAATGGGGGTGTATCAAATATGCTACTAGTAAAATGTGTCTTGCATTTGCATAACATGAGTGTTATTGTCCAAGACAACTCCAATATGTATTACTAAACCTATTGATATACGTCGTTTCTCATGTATTACAAAACTTTTAACCATAAACATGCATACAATGAGGGAAGACAAACTACTTACATATTAATAGCGCAATGCCCACGCTGAATGCTAATTTTTATTATTGTTTAAACAATACTATTTAATTTATAAAACATTTTAGAAAAGAATATTGTAATTTATTCTATTAATACCATAAGAATGAAGTGCATGCTTTTCCCAAGCAAATATTGTAATAATGTTATTTTTTCTATAGTTGCACATGCGAAGAACAAATACTATTTCATTTGTAATCTTTTGACCATTAGATTTATGACAATTAGCAATAATCTGTCTTGAAAACAAAATATCTAGATAGCAATAATTCTAGAAACCTTTTAAATTATGGAATAAATTCTATTTTCTTATCGAGCGGAATTTTAGGAAATGCTACATGAAAGATATGTTGAAGAACTCCTCATAAAAAGATAAAATAAGAGACGGAAGGGGACAAATATACACTTGTCAAAAATAATTATGCACCACAATACAAACAACATCTTATTATGCATCATATTATCATAATAGATTGCTTAGTGCATGTGGATCGGGAAATGGACTGAACCGTGTGAATGAACAAATTCTCGAGGTCTGGTTTATTGAGAAATAACACAGGTTTGGAAATTATCCACTCTGGCAGTAATTCGTTCATTTCAATGAAAGAGCAGGTAGCTATAAGTTTCCCCACTCTAATGGTATTTTTGAGCCAAATAGGATTCGTTTTGGCTAAAGCACCCAAATCCGCTATATATTCGCCCCTTACTATAACCATCCTACTCAATCTTTTACACTGATGTTTCGTACTCTCTCGTCCATGTCATCATAAGAAAATACTGCAATTCCATCCATTCTGAGATAGGCGGCTAATATAATATATGCAGTAGTCGTCGTCTGACCATAATCAAATTCTATCTATTTATATATATGTGGAGCTATTTTACTGTAGGGGTTGCTATTTGGATCTCCCCCAGTTCCTTGGCAGCATCATGAAGTGCACTTAGTGGTATAACTTTGGACTGACGTAGCGCTATCAACTTACTTCATCGAGAAAGATGAAATAAGTTGATTAGGACAATGTCCTTGAAAAGGCCTACACACATACCCTACCACTCGATGTAGGTTTTGCCAGCGATGCGTCTTGATTTTCTTCATCCGTCTTCAGGACAATATAGTCACAAGGTTTCACTTTTCAGTGAGTGAAAGATTTGTATCTGGGTCTACATTCAAAGCTTCAACCAGGTTACAAAATTCTCGATCTTTTGGACAAGACTTGATCGCAAGCTCTATATCAATTATCAATAGATTATGAGGCTTGAAATTTTTTTTCTTAAACTCATGAATGAATTACATTCATAAATATATTATTATATTAATAGTGGTGAAGCATACACATTGAAGAAAGAGAAGAAATACAATGTCAAGTACTCCATGTGATTTTAAAATTATGAAATTTAAAAGGAACTAATTTGAGCATCTCCAACAAATTGCTCATATCTATCTCCAATAGCAAAAACCTACCATTTCAGAGATTTTGGAGATAGGAATCCAGTCCATTAGATTACCAATATAATCTCTTCCTCAATACCAAAATATTTTTGGCAACTACCAAAAACTTAGCTCCTCTCCCCTTTTATCTAAGGGGATGCAACACTCTCCATATAGACTATTGGTATTCCAGGTTGATTTTAGTATTCATTCTTCTACAACAGTAGTCACCAAAAATATAAAAGTAACTATTGGAGAGGGAGAGAGAAAGTATTTTGGCTGTGGAATATGAGCAATCTGTTGTATATGCTCTTAGTCCAAAGGTAAACTAACTATTTGAAAATGAAAGGGAATACTTTTTTTAGAGAACTATTAATTAATAACTACGACATTTCTACAAATACATTATATACCAAGAGAGAAGGTGATATGGTATTAGTGCGATTATTATGTTTCCATATGCTAATAGTAAAGTCTAGAAGTTGGTCACCCTCTGACTAGCGTCTAGAGAGTCTAAACGACTGACTAGATGGTTTAGACATATTATACTTGACCAATAAATGTGCAAAAGAGTGTATTTTGCATCTTTTTAATATTTCAAAAGTATGACATTCATCTCTCATGTTTTAAATAGTGCAAATCGACTCCTTAATGAAAACATGTGCGCTAATCATCCCTGCCTCAGTTTAACAATGATTTAGTGCCAACTCACAGTGGTTTAGACCACATAATCATTTGACTTAGCACTGCTTAGCTATGTCATACACTGACTAATCCATGATGCCATACAACGGTTAACTTAAATGCAAGGCAAAACTTTTTAGCTTTATCAATCTATACTGTGTTCCTTTATGAGCATAATGCATGGTTTATTCTATTCGAGTTTCTAACACCATTGTTAATTTTGGTTGTCTAGTATAAAGTGTTCATTCAACAATATTGTTTCTTGCTCTGCAAAGTAAATCCAACATATATGCGTAAGAAAAATCAAATTCAGAAAATTCTCTAAATTGACAACCCTATAAAACTTAAGCTTCGTGATGCAAAAATCATATAGTACGAGCTGAGGAGGTTACACCCTCTTGCACAATGCTTGTGATATTTTTTATAACAATTGATGCGACTCATCATATAATGTGGGAAGGCAGTGATTCGTCATAATACTATATGGTTTAAACTGTTGGCTGTTTGGATCTCTGGATTATAATCCGGATAGTGTGATTGTTCTGAATGTCAAATACCCTCTTCTCATAATCCTCAAATAGTTAGGTTGGACGGGATTATGGATTATGGGTAGGGGTCCTAAAAATCTATAGCATTATTCCGTCTGTTTGGATTGGTTTGAGATTTTTTTTACTGGCACTACTAGAGAACCCTCCATCGGTACCGGTTCCAAAACCTCATAGGTACCGGTTTTGGAACTGGTACTGTGCATCCGTGACCAATGACAAAAGTCATCGGTACCGGCTCTTTTTCACCCGGTACCAATGAGTAAAAAAAAATAGCTCCCGCCAAATCCAAATCCTCTTCACCGATACACTTTGATTTTGGTTCATCCTCGTCTAAATTTTACAAACAATATACACAGCAATATTCACAAACATTCAATAAGAACAGAAGAGTTCCAGCTTCTCTAATCAATTTCAACCCTTGGAATCAATATTCACGAACATTCAACAAGAATAGAATCAACATTCACCAACATTCATAAACATTGACAGACAAAACCAATCACCAGACCTAAAAACAAAAAAAAAACAATTACAGAATCAAGCCCCGGGCGCTCGCTGTCGTGGATCCTCGGCCTCTCCGCTCGGCCACGGCTCACGGCGGCGGATTCTGGCAGGCACAATGCAATCAACCGCTGACCATTAGTGCTAAACTGCAATTACTTCTCCTAGGTGGAAGGAAATGGGAAGGGGCACGGCAGTACCTGGGATCACCTTGGCAGTACCTCGCGGCAGACGCAGCCTGGCGGTGGCCATCAGCCGCACCTCCAACTCCGCAGCGGCGCCCCCCGCGCTGCCAATCTTCTCCCTCGCAAAATCTATCAGCGGGCGCAGCGACTCCCCGGCCTGCGCCGGGTCCGCCGCGAAGGACGAGAGGCCCGAGGAGACGCCAACACCGGTAGGGCACCGCTCGCCGGCCACGGCTCGCGGCGGCGACCCAGCCCCCGGCCAGCGCTACCGAGAGAGAGAGAGAGAGAGAGAGAGAGAGGGCTACGCGGAGAGAGAGAGCGCTACCTAGACTTAGATTTTTTCACCGTAGGAGAGGCATGGATAAAGATGAGCGGACGCCGGAGAGAAAACGAGATTGAAGTGTTTTCTCGGGTCCGACACTTAGGTGCTGGTTAGTGGTTTGAGCCGGTACCAAAGGGGTGTCCTTTGGTACCGGGTGGTGTTACAACCCGGTACCGAAGGGTTCTCAGGGTAGACCCGGTACCAATGACTAGCATTGGTACCGGGTCCAAAAAATCCGTGAAACGACCCGGATTTTCAATTACGAGAATCCGAATCCCTGTACCATTGTGATAGTCCCAGAATCAACAGCTATCACGTACAGAGCTCATTTCAGAAGGATATCACATCCATACAACGATTACAATCATCAGAGTTAGCTTTACAACAAGGATACAACGGAAAGCGTATTGATACATGCCCCTTGGGCTAAACGACAATGTGAAAACCAACGCAGCGATAACTAGGCTTCACGCCAGCTTCATCATCAGAGCTCCATTTCCACAGGCAACACTTGAGCATAGCACAGCAACCTTTTCACCAACTCCACCGGAATTGGTCTTGCACTTCGAGTCTTCACCTGTTCATTCACAAACTGCCCCCAAGGATTGGGACAGGTCCACGTCACCATCCGTAATGCAAGCTTTAAGGTGGCCTAAATCTAGTATAAGAAATATCAAGGATAGGCTTAAGGTTAATCCTATGCAAGCAGCAGCATCTCCATCCCAAAACCATTCTCACAACACCACGAGCGATCCTGGCGCACCAGGTACCCGCCACCAATATCTTCCACTCATCACTCTCTAGGCGATGTGAAAGCTCCCACCCTTCACATCTCAACTGCCCGAGGCAGGCCCTACTCTAGAGGGGAGGTAGAAATCCCTAAAACAATGGCGGAGATAACATGTCACCCAGGAATCGTCCCTTGTCCGCGGACGGCGGCTATATATATAGATTAGACTCTGCAGAGCTTGTACTCCTGGAACCACTCGGGCTGCAAGCCGGGGATCAACCGACTGAGACACAACCCACAGCACAGACCCTAGTCAGTGAACGGTACCCTCCTGCTTTTCCCGGCTTAGGATACACTGAAGACGCAACTCGGTGTCCGAGAACTGTGATGGCCTCCCCCGCGGTGGCCAAGTCCCGGGGTATGAGCCTCCTTCGGGGAACAAAGGTCTCCGCCTTTTCCCCCACACACTTCCGCTAACTCCTTACAGTCCGGGTACCGCACTTAACTAGGCTGGCTGGAACACCCCCCATAAGATGTAAGTGGTGAGCACGGAAAGTCCTGGGGCAAGGTATAACCAACTCGGTTTTTGGTGCCGGGGTGAGCGTCACCGTCAAATAGCGTATCCACCTCCAGTGGTCCGCTCGCGCACCCATTACAGGTATTGCCGCCAAACTCCTCAAGTAACACAAGAACATGTACCCGCCACAGGTACCACACAGGATGCGCCTAAGTTCGCACCCCAAGCCCTCGATACGAGATCGAGTTAAGCTGCTCACCCCCGCAAGGTTCCCAAAACCCCTTACTCCTTTCCCGGGTTTTTGCCCCACACACGCCAAGAATCCTATCACACCCATCCCATACACATGCAAGCATAGCAAGTTCATAGCATCAAAGTGTATCGGGTTTATCAAGGATAACGTTAAGTAAATAAGGCCATGCAATAGGTCATTATCATCATCATGCGAGAAAGTAAAGCGCTAGCATACTAGTAGCAATGCCTAATAGGATTCAAAGTAGGATGGGCGTGGACACCTGTGACTTTGCAATCCAAACTCATCTTGACGTAGTCGTACAAGTCTTCACTTGTCGAAGTCCAAGTTGACGAAGTCCGAATCGACGGAGTCGACGAAGTCTTCTAGATCTTCCTCAGATCCTAGTACACGTTTGCATAAATAAACAACGGATTCTAATGCGAATAAACTCCAAATAAGAAGCAATAAGAACCAAATAACACCAAACCTCACACTAACGGGTAGTTCATGATTTTAGAAGGAATACCTAAATTGGTTTCAATTTATTCTAAGCTACGGTTGATTTTATACTATTTTCCTTTAATAAACCCTTTCTAGATTTTCGCAAAAGGAAAAGAAAACAACTGACATGCGGCAACACCGAAATGCGTCACATGCCAGGCCCGGGTTAGCCGTGCTAACATCATTACGATATCAACACGTAGGGTTAATATCTGACACCAACATTGGGCCCTGTTGACATCAGTGTTGACCAAGTTAACGGCGAATGTCGACTTGGTCAACGGGGTCTAAAGGAGGTTAAACCTGGTTAACGGCTTAAGTTAGCGGGTCCCACACATCAATGTACGGGTCCCATTGGTCAGGTGGACAGGCTGATCCGGTCAGTGGGGTACACATGTCATCATATGGGCCCCATAGTGTTAGTGGCTGCAGAGATCAGTTAGTGGGCCCGACTTGTTATAAGACGAGCCCGAAATGTTAGTGGGCCAAGACGGACTGTTAGCGGGTCGATACTGGGCCAACAAGATTTGGAAGGTATACGGGTCAGGTAACAAGGCATCTTGTCTAGACGGCAGCAAGGCTCGGATCCGATGCAACGAGTTGCACACAAGTCCGAGTGGTCTCTGGTAAGGTTCGAGGTTAGATCGGAAGCAGGCTAGGTGGTAGCGAAGGTTGGCCGGAGCGGTTATGGACCAAGAAGGGTCACGGCTTAGGTTCAAGGTCGAGGCAAGAGCGACGAAAGGTGTCGTTCATGGACTCGGGCTTAAACGGCAAGGGTGTGGCTCAGGCCGATTGCACGCGGGCACAAGGTTCACCTTGGCCGCGCATAAGGAAGGCGCTGGTAAAAGGAGGAGCGAAGCGAGGATGTTCATGGTTTCGGGTTCAACGAACAAGGGTAGGGTTTTCCCGCGAGGTCATGGTTCACCATGGTCGCGGAGCGATCGATAAAGGATGAAGACAAGGCGGCTTAGGATTGGGCGAGACAAGGCTTTGGACCGGGTTGTCACTTGGGCTGGTTCGGATTAACATGAACACACGCGAGCTCATGGTCGTCCATGGCCGCGACAAGGTTGGCAAGGTGGGGTACTTGGGTAAGGTCGGGGACGGTAAGGGTTTGACGGGAAGGTTCACGGCTCACGGTTGGCGCTCAAGGGACGATGTTCGGCAGCAAAACGGGACGGCCAGGACACACTGACATGGTTCGGGCATGATGTCGAACACATGGAGTGTGCTCGGCTTGGACAAAGGAGATCGGCAAAGGCTAAGGACGGGGACGCGCGGGTTATCGGTAGTCCGAGCTCGCGGTCTGCGGAACATGGTTGTGGCAGTTTTGGCTGGATAAGGACCGGGGTCACGGGCTACTCCCTCCCTCCTTGCATCCTTGGTGCTGTACTGGCCATCAAGAGCAGCACACGTACAGGACCATGCAAGGCAAAAACGTCCATAGGATTAAACTACCTCCTATAGAAGCTAGCTAGTGGATTGATCCTAATACTAATCTGTGCACGAACTAAAGCTCCTCAAGGCTGCTGGTCGGCCAAGGCAAGGAGGCGCAGGAACATGGTGAGTGCAAGCACTCACGGCGGCCTGCGTTCTGGTCCACAGCACAACACAGGTAGGGGTCAGCCACAGGGGTACGCCAGGGCGGCAGCAGGGCAACGGCTCGGCGACGGGCAGCACCTGCTCAAAGAGCACGGCACGACGGCCGGCGCACAGGGAACAGACGAAGCAGCAGCTCGGATGGGCAACTGGACAACGACATGGCAAGGCAGCGGCAGCACCTGCACAACCATGGGTACGACACGAGCGTCGACACACAAGGCGACCGATGCGCAGGAAAGGTTCAGGCATTTTATCGAACACTTGCGGGGCGGGGTCAAAAGGAGCTATGGTTAGGCACCAAGGGCATGGCATGGTATCCTTCAACGACTGCGGCACCTGCAAGAACAGTCCGGCTCGAAGGCCGATCACAGAACAGCGGCAAGGCAGCGGCAAGGCAGGCTAGACATTTCAACAAACACTTAGAGGGCGAGGTCAAGAGCTACCATGGCTAGGTTCCTTGGAGCACGGCTTGGTCATGGAGGCAACAACAGCTGCACCAGGAACAGCGGCACGAAGGCACGCGACACAGGCAGGCATCACACGGCCAAGGATGACGGCTTGGGAAGGCTCACCAGGGGCTCGATGGAGGACAAGGCGAGGCAGCGAAGAGGGCGAGGCCGTGGAGGCAGAACAGCAGCAGCTCGCGGTCGTCGTCGTGCTCCAGGGTGGTGGCGGCTCGTGGTCTGGCTCGGTGACGCGAAACAGCGGCGGGGCGCTCCATTTCTCCTCCTCGGCTCCTGGTCC
>CM014277.1:15172742-15197866 GCA_004135705.1 Alloteropsis semialata
GTTAGATAGTTAGCAGGCTTGGTTAAGGAGTTAGGGCCCAAGTTAGTCTAGGGGTTGGTTAGTAATTAGCTTTAGATTTATATTTGAATTTAGAATTCAAATATAAATCACACTCAGAAACCAAACAAAACCAAAGAAAAACCAAAACACTCTAACCTAATTTAACCTATGCAAGAATTAAAGGTCAAATTTTAATTTCCTAGGAATTTAGAGAGGTTCACAAGAAGACAATCTATGGTGTTTTCACGACAACGCACGAAAAATTTTGAAACCCACAATTTGCATTCAAGGAACATTCCGGGAAAACCCGGGATGTTACAATCCGGTACCAATGTGGGTGGATGGATGGGAGGTTTTTTGGTAGTGTGGATAGTATAATTTTAATCGGGTCCAAACTGCACCCAAGTTTAGTCTTACAATGGCTTGATGACGCTGAAGTTTACATCCGAAAACCAAACCCAAGACTGACTTTTTGGAATGACTAATATCTTACGGTCAATCATATTATTTTTTTTCTACTAACACCTTACTGCTGAAGGTCATCGACTAAGGATGTGTTTGGTTTCTAGCCACATTTTGCCACACCTAACTTTAGGCAAATTTGATCAAGATGGCTAGTGTTTGGTTGGCAACTAAACTTAGACAAAATTCTTTTAGGCTCCACTTGTCATAGAGATATGACTGACCTAAGGCAAGAACCATATTCACTTAATGCAAGGATCCAAGCCATTGCATTGGCATCACCTAGACGCGCGTTTAGACATGGGACATTTACTTTTGTGTAACCATGTGACTTAGGGTGCCTTTGGTGGGGCTTTCCAACCTGTTTTTGCTTTTGCAAAAGTCAAAAGCCAACCAAAAGGCCCAAAAGCCATAGGTGCTTTTGCCAAAAAGCAGCTTTCACTGCAGTACAAATCCAAAAGCACCTCTTTCTCTGTTTTTACTGGCTTTTGAGATGGGCAACTTCGCAAAAATTACCCACCTGCCACTGATTATGTCGATACCGGTTCATAATTTTTTCTCTTCCCCTCTCCTCTGTCTCCCATCCACGCCGCAACCTCCCCTCATCTCCCCTGCACGGCGCTCCGCCGACCCTCCCTTCTTTAACCACATATGATGAAACTTCTCTCACATGTGATGAAACTTTCTTTCCTCTCTTCTTATAACCACATTGTCATGCACCGAAATTTGCTGACGTAGCATACTATTTAATACTCAAGAAACTTTTGATGAAACCCCACTAAAACTGACCTTATACTGACTAAATTCTCAAATAACTAATATTTTACAGCCAATCTTTTTTGTATTTTTCTTACACCTTGCCGCTGAAGATGCTCGGAGCTAGTTGAGACGTGACTGACTTGAGGCGAGGAGAACCAAATTGGCTCATTGCAAGGATCCAAGTCAATTAGCCAAGTTAGCAGAGCCGTGCCGGCAACTGGTGCCCTGTACGAAACTTTTAGAGGAGCCTACTAGTAAAATATACCAATAAAATAATATAATGTATTTATATAGCAACAGAATATATCTAAAATTGTACATATTTAATCTTGTTGCATACTGTCGGATACCAATATCCGACCCACCCGGGACCCCAGTATTTTGGGAAGGAGATAGGCGTAAGCAAACCCATAAACAAGGATGGCGAGGGAAACGTCGGACGAGAGGGGACCGACCCCACGTCACCTCGGCCGACCCCACGTCACCTCGGCCGACCCTTCGTCACTTCGGCCGACCATTCTCCGCCTCGGCCGACCCTTCTCCGCCTCGTCCGACCCTTCACCGCCTCGCCCGGGTCCACGTCGGGCCAGGATGGCGTGGGTCAACAGGGGGGACCCGGCGTGGAAGGGGACAAGGGGGACGCATCGCCGCATATCTACCGCACGACCTATCAGCATTAACAGGCCTCACCGCGCGCCGCCCGGTGTGGCAGAGGGATGTGACGCGCACTGTTCCAGCCGCCCCGCAGGCGCCGCGAAGGGACGAGCACGACCCTAGCAAGCTCGGGACTAGGACCTACTCCAGCATCACCCACAGTGTCCCGCAGACGGCGGGGCTTCTTCAGCAAGTTTCCTGTTATTTGTTATTTGTTGAACACGCCTTGTACGAAGTTTCTCCCCAGAGGTATAAATAGAAAATAAGACCTCAGGGGAGAGGGGGACAGACGAAGAAAACACACACGCACACATTCACAGAGACTTGAGGCCTCTCCTCTCTCTCGACCGCTTGTAACCCCTACTACGAGCAACGCGAGTAACACGAGCTGACTCACACTGGACGTAGGGCGTTCGTGCCCGAACCAGTATAATCCCTTGTTTCCTCTCGCAAACCATCCGAGCCTAAACACGCAATCCACTAAATTCACTAGCTGGTGATTTCTTACACCGACAGTTGGCGCGCCAGGTAGGGGCCATAGCCTCGGCACATGAGTGCCGAGGACGCCCCGACCTGCGTTCGAGCCCAAGCTCCTGACCCCGTGTATGTCATCGAAGAGAGGCAACGAGCCCCTGTGGTCGGTCAAACGATCATGGGAACTAAGGGGTCGAGAGCGCTGGGGATTTTCCGAGGTCGATCACAAGCTGATCTGACGGTCCTCCCTCGGAGGAGGATCGAGGCCTCGCTCGATCTAGCCCGTTAGTAGCTCATCGGGAGCCGTGTTTCGGCCTAAGTGGCAAAACACGAGGCGTGCCCTAACCTTCCGTCCCGCGGAGGGATTGCGTGAGGGGAAAACGATAAAAAGACAAAACAACCTCCCCACCCCAAAACGACCGCCTTGGGGGATACTGGGAAGCTGGAATCGCGAAAAAGAGACCGACCACGCGATCACAGAAAGGAGTCCCGAATCAACCAAATTCCTTTATTTATGAATAAGGGCAAAAAGTACATACGGCCGAGGGCTGTGGAACAATACAAACGGGTCTCGCCACCCTTGGTGGCGAAATCGGGCGACGAAGAGCGCGGGAGTTTCGGTGCCATGAGAAGGGCCGAGCTGCCAAACATCGCAGTCCTTCTTGTAGCATCTACCCGCCCGCCGGCACCCTTGAGGGAGCTCGGCAGAGGTTCGTCCCGTGGCGGCATGACGACGTCACGTCACCACAGGCTGCTTCCTTAACCTTGAGGCCGACCGACCCCGACCACGGCGTCGTATCGCGCCCAAGAGAGGATGGGAAGCACGGTGATGGCTATACACGACTCCCGCAACTGCCCTGGCGAGACCTGACCGAGGCCGGGCGCCGGGCGAAGTCGAGGAGACGGCGACAGCACCGACGACTCGCTCCCCCGCTAGCCCATTTCACCGCCACTGAGGTGGGACGGTCAGACAGGGGGAGTCGCCGAGGACGGAGTCATCCTTCACGTGCGACACCGAGGAGCGTCCCTCTACGCCGAAACTCCCTAAGGTCGCAGTCATTCTTGTGGCATCAGCAGGCTATTCTCCCACCCCTGGGACCAGGGGGACGCCCTTGAGATGGTTCCCACACTAGGAATCTCATGCTAACGGGAGGAAGGAGAAGGGAGGTGGCCGGATGCCCAAAGAAAGAGGTCGAAGGACCCTATTTATAGCCCAGAAATGCCCAAGCCAGCCCTCCGATAGGGTGTGGGAACGCGCCACGCGACCTTTCCTGTAAAGCGTCAGGGCCTCACGAGCGGACAGTAAACTCGCCTTAAAGAGGGTGAGATGACGGCTCGAAAGGGGGGCAGAGCAGGCGTGACGGGAGCCCTGCCCGGCGCAGCGGAAGCATGCGCTCCTAAACCGTGGAGAACAGTACCTCTGAAAAAGTAGGCCGTACCCCAGTCCCTTGGACAGACGCGGCACCATCCTGCAAAAGTCAAGCGAAAGTGATAAAAAGCCTTCGGGCGACTTGACAACTCACCCACCGGCTCGGGGGCTACACCCACCGGGTGCGCTCGCACGCCTCTGTGAGAAAAGAAACAAAATTTGCCACAGCTTATAGGTAAACTACCCGTTCACCTACAGGCTCGGGGGCTACAACCGGTGGGTGCGCTCGCGCGCACCCCCGAGTGACATCTGAACGAGCACTAGGAGGAAGCCCACACGGAGGACCAACTATCCTCCGAGCAGGCTCTGGGGCTACTGTCGGATACCAATATCCGACCCACCCACTAATAGGTGGGACCCCAGTATTTTGGGAAGGAGACAGGCGTAAGCAAACCCATAAACAAGGATGGCGAGGGAAACGTCATACGAGAGGGGACCGACCCCACGTCACCTCGGCCGACCCTACGACACCTCGGCCGACCCCACGTCACCTCGGCCGACCCTTCGTCACTTCGGCCGACCCTTCTCCGCCTCGGCCGACCCTTCTCCGCCTCGCCCGACCCTTCACCGCCTCGCCCGGGTCCACGTCGGGCCAGGATGGCGTGGGTCAACAGGGGGGACCCGGCGCGGAAGGGGACAAGAGGGACGCATCGCCGCATATCTACCGCACGACCTATCAGCATTAACAGGCCTCACCGCGCGCCGCCCGGTGTGGCAGAGGGATGTGACGCGCACTGTTCCAGCCGCCCCGCAGGCGCCGCGAAGGGACGAGCACGACCCTAGCAAGCTCAGGACTAGGACCTACTCCTGCATCACCCACAGTGTCCCGCAGACGGCGGGGCTTCTTCAGCAAGTTTCCTGTTATTTGTTATTTGTTGAACACGCCTTGTACGAAGTTTCTCCCCAGAGGTATAAATAGAAAAATAAGGCCTCAGGGGAGAGGGGGACAGACAAAGAAAACACAGACGCACACATTCACAGAGACTTGAGGCCTCTCCTCTCTCTCGACCGCTTGTAACCCCTACTACGAGCAACGCGAGTAACACGAGCTGACTCACACTGGACGTAGGGCGTTCGTGCCCGAACCAGTATAATCCCTTGTGTCCTCTCGCGAACCATCCGAGCCTAAACGCGCAATCCACTAAATTCACTAGTTGGTGATTTCTTACACCGACACATAGTCTTTAGTTAAACAACTTCATTGTTGTGGTGTTTTTTGAAATAGAATTTTCAATGATAGATAAATAATCAATGTTCTCCAACATGTCACTCCCAAGTCTTTTATAAGACTGGGTTAAATCCTCAATTTGTTGCTTTTTCTTACGCTTTTGGCAACCAAAATCATATTCATATTTTATCGATTTGTAGAACACATGGCTTTGATCTTTGAACATTAGACATAACTCAAAAATAACAAAATTAACAACTAAACTATCAAAAGATAATTGAGGATACACATATGCATAACGGATTCAAGAATGGGAAAAACTAAACTGGTGGGTGTGTGATGTCAGTGGCCTGCTGCTCGGTGCAGCGCAGCCCCCTGGTGGCTGGAGCAAATCAGCAGCGGCAGCAAGGAGGTCAGCGGCCCGCGGAGCTCGCCGAGGGGCCACCGCCGCGCCTGGACTGGGGGCCGCTGCCGCGTGCCGCAGCCTCGGCCCACCGCCATGCGTAGCCGGTCCAGTCAGGTGGAGCTCGCCACGGCTCGCCCCCGCTCCATCGCGCGGAGGTCCGGCGTGGACAGGCATCGACGACAGGCGACTTGTTTCTTTTTTATTTCGCGAACTGGTATGCTGTGTAATCGGTGGCATTGGTGGGTAATTTTCACCAAACTTCATGTTTTATTCTGAAACCAGTGTTTTTGGAGCACCTCTCGAGGAGCTCCAAGAAAAACATGGAGTTGGCCTCTAACTCCAGTTTTTTTTCGGAGTTGGAGTTTCTGAAGCTGCACATATTTGACATGGAAAAACATGGAGTTGATGGAGTGGAGCTATTTTTCTGGAGTTGGAGCTGTGTCAAACACGCCCTACTAGAACTAATTAATAAATCGGGGTTTCTTAAAACTTGCCGGCTCCTACAGCCCTCCCTATGTTTCACTCGCACGGCAAGTCCCACAACCTGACGCGTGCCATAAGATATTTTGCAAAAAGGCCCTTCATGTTTCTGAAAATCAACCCGCGATCCCGACCTCAACCCTAGATGTATCGTCACGGACTTTCTCTCTTCTCCTCCTACGCCGCCGCCACCGTTGCCGCCCCTCGCCGCGCGCGACTCCACGGACGTTTTTGCGAGGAACCCCAAGACCAATCCTATCTCCCTTGACTCCCTCCTTCCTCCCTCTTCCCCACCGCCGCCACCGCTGCTCGCTGCACATCCCGGCGGCTAGATGGCACGCGGGGCACGGTTGCGAGGCAAGCTCCTGCGGTGGCACAAGTAGCCGCCAGCCGGCGCAAACTCGATCTTAAGCACGGCCGCGCTGCCCCATCATACCACAACACCTGGCTGCTCGTCGGCAGAGCAGATTCCGTGCATGTGCCGCCGGATCCGCTCGCGCTATGTGCGGCGCCCATGTGGATAATGCCGGATTCATCCACAGGGAACGGCGCAGCACCTCGTCAACATCCACCCCTTCTTTCATTCTTGTCCACTCATGCCCCTTCTCTCTCCCTCTTTCAGTTGCGGCAACGGCACGGCCTCGCAGCAAGGGAAGGAGCGATGGCGGGGCCTCACCGGGAAGGAAAAGGTATGGCGACGATGGCTATGCGTGGTGGCGGACAACGTGCTAGCTGGAGTTCCACGGCATCACGCATCTTGGTCTGGACCAGGGGGTCCTTGTGTTCGACCAAACCCATCCTGCTACCGCCGTCAGCGATGTCCAAGTGCATGAACTGCCGCTACCCCATACCTTTGAGAATTGCATGGACAAGGTTACTCAACTAGGATGGTGGGGCGCGCTTCGCTGCGCCCGCCCCTGCTGCTTACGCCGGCGTCCGTGGGTGAACGCAAACAACCCCATTTCACCCGCGCACATGGGCTGGCAACAGGCCTAAAGCACATCCGGGCCAAAAGACGAAACCTCATTTCACCCGCGCACATGGACTGCCAACAGGCCTAAAGTACATCCGGGCCAAAAGACGAAACCTCGTGGCCCATCAGCTAAAAAACAGCAACGCACAGTAGCACTTTGCCTCACATCACGCGCATTTCACCAGGGATATGGACTTACTTATTATTCACCAGTGTTGTTTGCCCCTTTGGATCTAGATTGCCTGGTGTAGTCCGTTTTGCTCCTAGAATTCGTTCATTTTAGTATGCTGTCGAACTGAGACAGAGAGACAGGACTGATTCAGTTTTTTATGGATTGTGCTGTTGCTGCTCTGTGTTGTGGTTATGCTGATCTCAATGAGGAGCTCAGCCGTCCAAAATTTCTTGAGGCCAATTTGCAGACTAACCAACATGTGTGCTCTTTTACTTCTTCTATATATGTTGCTTGGCAAAAAAACAGAGTCAAAGTAAAGATGTACCACAATGTGAAAGTAAAGTTATACCTGCAACATGATGGTGAGAAGAGACAGAGAAAAGCAATACTTTATGTATGATTTCAGCAACAGAGAAAACACATAGGCAAGCTAAGCTGTCAGCAAGAGTATTGAAATTTCGATGTTAGTAACTTACTTTTTTTACACTAATTAAATTGTTAGCTAGCTCTAAACTTGATGGGAGTGCAGTATGGGATGTTAATGTTCCATTTTGAGTACATTCACACTGACCGGTGTTAACCTTGATCTATGATTAAAAGGTTGCTATTTCTTCTCTTGCAAAACTTTGCTTCCATGTAACCGTTTATCTAAAATACGTTTGCTTTTGGTCCCTACAAATTCTGCACCTTGCCTACCTCTGGAACCGATTAAATGTCAACTCTTTAGTAATTCCAAATATGTTTGCTTCCATTCCCTCCCTGTTTTCACAATTCCAAGTTTCCCATTTGGTTTAACTATACTCAATTCAATTAATCTGTTAGCAATCGGACAAGGAGTTTTGTCATGAGCACTCATGATTTGGTTTCGATTTTGTGCCTATTTGGATCTTTGTTTAGGTTTCAGTTTGGTTCTGTTAATTGTTTTGTATTGATCCTAAACAAAAATAGGACAGGGAGATGGGATAATAAGCAGGTGTGGTAGTTTGGGGTCTATATCTTGTGAATTATTTGCTTCAGATATGAAGATGTTGATTTGAAGAATTGCATAATTCTTTTCTTTTCTTTTTACCTACACGTCAGCTCGATTCAGAAGATGCATGGGACGCAATGGCCAACCCCTACTGAATAATGTTTGGTTGCAGTGAGTATTCAAGATTGATCACTGGAACTGCTTGAAGTGCAGGTTGGGGCAACTGTAAAAGCATTCACAAATGTTGTGTCAATTGGAATAGATGGTAGCTTTCTTGGATTTCTATTTGTGTATACTACTTTCTTGGACTGCAACTTTCTTAGATTTCTTTTTTTTTTTGACCCGAAACTGTGGAGGAGTTCTCCACAGCAATAATCAATTAAAAGAAAGAAGCACAAAGTCCATAAATAATTACACAGGGAATAAGGAAGAGAAGAAAATCACAAAACTGATTCTAGCCATTGTATAACAATTGGTTTATCTATCTCCCTAATTCTATGAATTTGAAGGAGAATCTGGTCCTTGAAGTGCAAGACCCAAAGACTGAAGGAAGGAGCAATCCCGTTAAAAATTTTGTCATTTCGTAACCTCCAGATTGTCCAAGTAGCAGTGATGAAAATTTCGACAAAGTAGGGGAGTCTCATGAAGGATCTGGTGAGCTCTAGGCATTCATGTATATCAGTACCCTGTTGCCAATGGAATCCCAGCTTTGACCAGCATTGTGTAGCAAAGGGACAGGAAAAGAATAAATGTTCAATATCTTCATCCACACTATCATTGCATAGCACACAGTAAGTGTTAGGCATCACATGAAAATTTCTTCGACGCAACATGACCTTTGTGTTTAGTCGATCAACCAGAATCAGCCAAGCAAAGAAGCATAATCTCCTTGTACACTTAGATTTCCAAACACGCCTAAAATGGTCTGTGGCACTGTTATGTGTTTAAACGCCAAGGCATAAAATTTCCTCGAGGAGTACTCACTGTTGCCCCAGATGAAAGACCAGGCATCTTTTTCCAAGGGGTTGTAAGAGCAATTCTGAAGCATGGTTGACATATCTTGTAGCTCATCAAAAGCTTGTTGGGACAGAGGAAGATGGAATAATTGATCCAGTGTCTCAGCTTGTGCAACTTGTTTCACTGACCAGCTGGCATGCTTTGTGAAGGAGTGGAGCCTTGGGTATAGCATAGACATTAGGTTATCACACCAAAGGTCATCCCAGAAAAGGACTGTGGAACCATCTCCAACAGAGCATTTTGCAATTCCTCGATAAAGTAAACTTAGTCTAAGAACATCTTTCCACCAGAAAGAACCCACTTCTCTAGAACCATGTGGGACTTTGTTCATGTAGTATCTGTGCCAGATAAGGTTTACCCAAGGTATATCTTTCTTTTCATAGAATTTATGAAGTTGCTTCAACAAAAGAGCATCATTTTATAGTCTGAGGTTGATAACATTCAGACCTCCTTTCTCCTTTGGCTTTTGGAGATGCTTCCATGCCACCAAATTGCCACCTTTTTTCTCACTATTACTGCCCCTCCAGATGCATTGCTTTCTAGCTCTGTCAATATTTTCTATAACACCGATAGGCAGTTTGACAGTGCACATTGCATAGGTTGCTAAAGGTGTTATGACTGAATTTACCATCTGCAGTCTGCCTGTATAGGAAAGCATACTAGAGCAAGCATTAAGGCGTCTTTCAACCCTGTCCATCAAAGGGGTCATGTCTTCCAGTCTTGGTTTTGTTGTTCCCATTGGCAAGCCCAAATAAGTGAACGGCATTGTTCCAATTTTGCAGCCCAGGGCTGAGGCAAGAACAGACATCTTGCTATCTGGAACATTTATAGGCACCATGAGGGACTTCTGGAAGTTAACCTGTAATCCAGTAGATTCAGCAAACAGGTGCAATAGATGCTTGAGATGAAGAAGTTGTGTGGCATCAGCGGTCGGTACTTGTGGTACGACCGCCAGAACCCGGCGGCGGGTCCCATCTTCGAGCTGGACGATGCGGCGGAGAGGGATCAGTGCCAGCGTCTCCGTGACGGCCTCGAGGAGATGAAGGAGGTCTTCAATAAGCTGATCATCGGCTTGCATCATTAGAAGGGTGTCATCAGCATATTGAATATAATAGGGAAGAGTTCAGTAGGTTGAGGAATTGGGGCACACAGCATTCCATTGACACTAGCATCATTCACCACACATTGTAGCAACTCAGCAGCAATAACAAAGAGAAGAGGGGATAAGGGATCACCCTGTCGCACTCCCCTTTTACACTGAAATTGTTTTCCAGGTACCCCATTGAGAAGTATAGAAGATTTTCCTGATGAAAGTATCATTTGCATCCAATGTATCCATTTTTCAGGGAATCCCATGGCACTCAACATTTTAATAATTGTTCCATGCTCAATGGTGTCAAAGGCCTTTGCAAAGTCTAACTTTAGAATAATAATCTCCTTCTTGCTTTGGTGACACTGATGTATATACTCAAAACTCCATGCTAGACAGTCCTGGATTGTCCTCTTCTTTATGAATCCATACTGGTTAGGATGTAAGATTTTGAGAATGAAAGGCTGCAATCTTTCTGACAGAAGTTTTGTTATAATCTTTATACTGCTGTTAAGAAGGGAGATAGGTCTGAAATCATTCACTGTTTCTGGATTATTGATCTTTGGCACTAATGTTATATAAGAGTCATTTATACTGTCCAAGTTAACCTTCTCATCAAAGAAGTCAAAACAAAGCCTATAGAACTGATCTTTTATCGCTGGCCAACATCTTTTCAGGAAACAACCATTGAACCCATCAGGCCCTGGAGCCTTATCCGGAGGCATGATTTTAATGACTCTATCAATCTCTTCTGCAGAGAAGGGTACAACCAGGGGGCTAAGATCAATATTCAGATCTACCAATGAGTCGAGGTCAAAAAGCATCTGGGGGTTAAGGCTGATACCCATTCTATTCTTGTATGCAGACCATAAAAGGGCAGCTTTTGTTTCATGATCAGAAATAAGTATACCCTCATTATTTCTTAGCTGAGAGATTGAATTTTTCCTGAAAGAGATGATGGCCATTGCATGAAAGAACTTTGTGCACTCATCTCCAAACTTAATCTTGTTGACAGTGTATCGTTTCCTCCAGTATATGTTTTTATATTCAAGAAGTTTAGCCAGATGCAGTTTGACTAGATTTCTGAAATTCCATTCATATAACAAAAGCTCTCTTCCTTCCTCCACAAAGTCCATGTAAAGAATGATTTTGTTGCATTTATCAATCAAAAGGCTGAGATTGGACAGTGACCTACTCCAAATCCTCAATTCATATCTGATATTCTTAAGTTTGCCAACAAGAACAGAAGCAGCATCCCTTTGGTTTCTAACTGGCTTTAGCAAACCTTTAACTACAGTCTCTGCAAACCCTGGGTGATCAGGCCAAAAATTTTCAAATCTGAAAATGGAAGACTTTGGGATCCTTGTACTGATGACTATTCTGCATGGGATATGGTCAGAGGTGATTTTTGCCATTGGCAATACCTCTGTGTTTGGAAAATCAGTTGTCCAATTGACAGAAGAAAAGAACCAGTCAAGCTGTTCTAGAAGAGGGTCTTGTTGCATGTTACTCCAAGTGTAGGCTCTACCTTTCAGGGGTAACTCAACTAGGCCTAAATGCCCAATAACATCATTAAAAGTTAAAGTATCTTGCAAGTTTCCCCCTGGTTTATTTCTATCATCAAGAGATCTATAAAAATTGAAGTCCCCAATAATCAGCCAATTCTCATTATCCTGAATGTCTAAGTCCTTTAACCACTGAATGAATTCCATGCGTAATGGATCTTGGCAAGGACCATACACGACTGTGAGCTTCCATCTCTCCAAATTCTGAGCAGAAGTGAATTCCACTGTCAAGGCATATCTCTTTTCATGTAAGATAAGACCAGAAAAAACTGAACTACACCATAGAAGCAGAATCCCCCCTGAGGCCCCGACTGATGGAATGTAGTGAAAGTTGTCAAACCTTCTAGGGGCAAATTTCCTGATGAACTGAGTGTCAAAGTGTTCTCTTTTAGTTTCTTGAAGACAGAGAATAGAGCAAGCACTTTCATCTATTTTATTCCTCACTGCATCCCACTTTTCAGAGGCATTGATACCCCGAATGTTCCAACATAGAATATTCCAATTACGATAATTCATTAATAAACCAATGTGTGAAGTGATGCAAGCTCATGACAACACAAGCCCAAGTGAGAGAACACCAAAAAATCTGGAAAGGACCAGAAAAGAATCCCCTGGAGAGGACCAGGAAGCCAGAAAAGAATCCCCTGGAGAGGACCAGGAAGCCAAGCACACAGAGGAGATAAACATAAATGTATCCAAGTAGCCATTGTTCATCAAACCGAAGTTTACCATAATTCAACACATCAACGTTCAGCACACCATGATCTATCAAACCAAAGTTTACCAGGGTACCAAAAGAACAGGAAATTGACAAGTTCATAGTGAAAAGCATAGCCAAAAACAAAGCCAAAAGAATAGCAGCATATGGAAGCAGGCCCTCATGAAGATCCTGCTGAAGTGGAGGCATCCTTTTGCTTCCCATCTGGCACCTTCATGAAAAGCTGCTCTTTAGACACCATCTCAGATGGCATCCCACACTGGATCCCCCAGCTCTTCAGTGTTTCCACTGGAATGGCAGATGGCACTTCACCAGTTGCAGCAGGGATAAAGTGAACATAGGAAGGAATCTCATGAATATTTTGCTTCTTGCTTCGTCTTGGTGACTTTGTAATCTGACAGTGCATGAAACCCCCCATGTTACATAATCTGGGGATCCTTCTGACAGCCTTGGAGGAAATTGGTGCAGATGCCTTAGTAGCAGATACAGCGAAGGGTATATGAATACCTCTGCCTGACTGGTCTACAGTGCTATCAAAAGCTGATAGGAGGCTCTTTTTAGCAGGTGGTGATTGAGGCTGACTGGTATTATACGAATCAGAACCTTGAAGCATAACTGAATCAGTGTCTTGCTCTGTCAGAGTGTCTATCTTTTCAGCTAGGAGCTTCATGAGCACTGAATGGAGGTCAGGCTGATAGGGGACAATTGCCTTTGTCAGGTCTTCAGACCCTGTATCAGAAAAGGCACAAGACCATGATCTCTTTTTAACTGACAGGCTGCCCAAAATATCAGAATCAGTTGAAAAAGGCAGGTTGAAGCCAGGAAACATCTTCTTGAGGTAGTCAGGAATAAAAAGCTTCAAAGGGGACTGCTCTTCTGCAATGGATGATCCATCACTAGAGGAAGAAGATATTGAGCCAATGTTGCCCTGCATTACCATTTCCACTGTCAATCTAATTTCTGGACCAGTTCCTCGGATAAAATCTGCAGTAGAGCCTGACAAATCCATAGAGTCCTGAGGATGCTCAGGATGCTGGGGGAAAACATTGTCATCATTCAGATTGTCATCTCCCATTCCCTCAGCCTCATTTACAGGCATGGCTACATCTTCCATGGCCTCATTCATTTGACCAACATTAAGCCCCATGTCCTGAATAACAAAGTTAGCAGCCCCAGCAAGATCATGCATCCAGTTCTGAGGGACATTAGGATTCGCATGTGCAATGTGACCATGGATAGGATGTGGGTTTCCATCAACTGGCACTGGATCTTCATCAGGGGGGAAACCATCAGGAAAATGTCCCCCAATGATGTAAACTGGAGCTGACCAAGAGCGTCCCTGACCATCAAGCACAGTTCCTTGTGACACAACAAAACTCCTAGGAATACGCTCTGGGGATAGGACCAAGCAATCCAGAAAAGTGCGTGACTTGTTTGGCCCCTCATGCCATGTAAGCAGGCGACCAAAAGGGGCAACTCCCGCTCTAAAGAAATCCATTGTTTGATAATCAAGAGGAAAAGCCAGAACCATAAGCCTACACACTCTAGCGTAAGGACACGCTCGAACATTCTGTGCTTCATCATGCTTAACAACACGGAGCAGAGAGCCATCCTCTAGCATTATCGGTGAAAGATCAATCATCGACTGCCGTTGCACCGGGGAAGCAAACTGCACTAGACCCAGGCCCAAAGGAGAGCGGTACCTGGACAGGATCCTGATGGGATGGTTATGCTCTAACTCATCGGTCACATCACGAAGAACTTCAAGAGCTTGGTGATCCGGTGGGTGAGGTTCGAGCGTCAGAATAGCATACTCTTCATGACGGCGAGGGGGTTCTCCCCCTAGTGCAATGCGCCCACGCGCCGGCCGTTGCCAACCTTGCTCAATGTGTGCTCCTGGAGGCAGGAACAGGTGTGGATCGCACTGGAAGTTCGCCATTGGGGACGAGAGCTCCGGGGAGATTGGGGTTTTTTCTGTAGACGGAGGCGGCGGCGTGGCAGAAGCAGAATGCGAAACGTTGGCGCAGTTCTCGAGGTCAGGCGAGGAACGCGAGACCGTGTCCTTGGGCCGTTCCACCGATTTGGGCCTCCACCGCTTTGCTGGCTGCTTCTTCTTAAGACAATTGCGAGCCCAATGTCCATAAACAAAACAAGCTTTGCACCTGATTGGGCTAGTGCAGGTGGTATAAGAGTGGCCCAGCCCAAGACAATTCGTGCAGGATTCAAAATTGAAAAAGCCGCCCCCAGCCAGATCCTGAGAAGGAGGTTGATGTCGTTGATCAGCCGAAGAACACGGAGCAGTCTTGAACGAAGAATGCAAATGATCAAAGACACGCGTCACAGGGATTGTGGGTGAACTAGATCGATCGTCAGTTCTTAGACTTCCAAAACGAATGGGATGCAGAAAAGTGGAGGAATCCGAAATCTTGACATTAAAAGAACCAAAAGGCACAGATTGATGAATTGAAGCCTTTCCCTGAGGAGAGTCTTGAACAAGTTTCGCTGCAAAATGAACCTTTTTCTGAGGAAAAGACTTAGCCTTGTTTCTCTTCTCAGATTTGGATTGGATTCTAGTCCATTCCTTTTCCTGCTCTGCTTCCCATAAGCGCTTCTCACGCTCCCAATGAGCAGCACCATTATTCCACAGATGAAAGTATACATCAAAAGAAGGGCCAATGATACGCCGACGCGAGTAAATAAGAAATCCAACCTTCTTGCAGGAGACCGAAATACGGAAATGCCGATCACTCAGGAAACGAACGTGAAAACCATCTGGAGATCCACCCAAACACGAGGCTAGAGCGAGACCAAACTGATTCTTACTGCTGGTTTTTAGATCAAGAAGCAGTAGAATGTGCAAAAGGTGGCAGCGCGAGAACTGGTATTCTGATCCAGAATTAGCATTAGGCCGATAAGCTAACAAACATCCAGAAATGTTATGAATCGATGATGGATGTCTGACCTTTGTCTTCATAGATATGTGAGCATGTTTCCATTTCACCACACTTAATATTATGAAGATCAAAATGCTACTAACCTAGGCACATGTTTTAACCTCTGCTGGAATGCATTGTGACGGTGATGATAGAGCGCGCAATCGCGCGCCAAATGTTCTAGTTAACATAAAATTTGATGGCCTCTCGAAAATGGGGCGCGAGAGAACGGGAGTATTTTCTTGCATCGCGGGTCTCCCCTCTCGGTCCTCTCGCGCCCGACCCTCTCGCACGCAGTCCCGCCCCTCTCCCGTTCTCTCGCGCCCGCATGTCGCACCGCGCACTAGGGTTGCGGTGGCGACGCTCCTCTGCCGGCGGCGTAGCCCTTGGCCGGAGGGCGTCCTCGGATCAGCCCCTCCCCACTCTGTCTTGCCCCTCTCCGGCTCTCCCCTGGACAGATCGAGCCGACGCTGTGCGAATCGAGTCTCCGGTGCCGTCAAGGAAGTGCAGGGCGGATGGGGATGAGGGGCCGGGGGAGACGAGCGCGGAATCGAGCTGGTGGTGACGCAAATCGATTTCTTGTTCTCCGTCGGCGCCCTTCACTTCTAGCTGTACAGGTCGGCGGTCGCCTCCTCCTGCTTCACCGGCGACGCCCTGTGTCTGCCCGCTGCCCCGCGAAGAGCTCTCCACGCGGCCGCCGCTGGATGTCACGGGAGAAGCGCGAGCAGCAGAACGTGGAGGATTAGAGGAAGAGGTGGCGACAGCTGTTGAATTCCGGCTGTTGCTTGTTGAAACTGAAGGCATCAATGCCTATAGCAATGAGCATTGTGCCCCTATACTTTTCTGTCAGAAATGTGTCATCAATAACAGGCCTGCAATGCTGGAATGCCTCCACACACTGTCCGAAGCACCAAAAAGCCCTTAAAAACAGCTACTGCCCACCCGGTAAAGTCTTTTTAGGATGAGGCACAATCACATAGCGCATTTCAGGATTTACCGCTTTCATCACATTCAACATTGCTGGCAAACACTGGTATGTTTCCTCCCAATCTCCATATATCAACTTCAAAGCTCTCTGTTGCGCCCTCCAAGCTTTCCCATACTTGATCGTGTAGTTCCATTTCAACTTGATAGCCTCGATAACAGCACGAACAAGCATAGTCGGATGTTGCTTATCATAGGAAACAGGCGGGTGGAAATGAACTTAGAGGTCAACTACCGATGCTTTTGATTAGGCTCTGAAGAACCATATGTGTGTGGACCAACAACACATGTTATCTTGAACCGCTCGGTTCCCCTCATCTTGCGTGAACACACTTTCCATGAACAAGTCTCTGTCTCACACTTTATTGTGTAACGCTATTCCATGTGAGAGTTCTTCACACAGAATGGACGATTGTGTACTACTGCATACTCCTTCAACCACATCTTAAGGGACGTAATGTTCTGAAATACACACTACCGGAGAAGGCGCTATCGGTCACGGTTCGTAACCCTCATAGGTACCGGTTCTGGAACCGGTACCGCGACACCGTGACTAAAGGGGTCGACCTTTGGTACCGGGTCCAGAACCGGTACCAAAGGGGACCCCCCGCGTAGGCATGAGGGGAAGGGCCTTTGGTACCGGTTGGTGTTACCAACCGGTACCAAAGGCTGTTTTGGTTATTTTTTTTAAATGTTTGATATTTGGGTTAGTTATATACAAATCTACGCGTCTACATGTCTGCGCGTCATATGTCATATGTCGTACACGATCTTTCACGCAATAAGATTGAAGTCGTCGCAATTGTCAATTGATTTTGACCCGACTTTGATTGCATTTTTCTCGAACATTCACATATAAACATTTGAGATCAGCCAATACAAAAGTTAGAGCATTTAAAAGTTATTTACAATTAACGAGCAGAACTGGAAGAAGGAGCGGAAAGGGAATCCAATTGAGCGATAGCGCGTCCGTCATGGTGGTACTCTCCCAGTGGACTTATAACTTGGTCCATAATGAATCCAAATAGTTGGTCCGCAATAGCTTTTGCTTTTTGTTTCATTGGGAGCACTTCATGGTAAAAATCCTCTGCATTAATCACAAATGACAACATTCATTCATATAATAAATAAATTTTGCATGTAATCATTTCTAAACAAGTAACTAATAATCATTCATTCATATAATAAATAAATTTTGCATGTAATTATAAAATATCCTAACACATTCATTTCTAAACAATAACTAATAATCATTTCAAAACAATAACTAATAATCATTTCTAAACAATAATCAATAACTAATAATCATTTCTAAACAAGTAACAAAGTTTACATGAAATAACAAAGTTTACATGAATTAACAAAGTATAAATAAAATAACAAAGTATAATAAATATATTCATAATAAATATACACTAATAATCATATTTCCATATACACTAATAATCATATTTCCATATACACTAATAATCTAACGTCCATATACACTAATAATCTAATTTCCATATACACTAATAATCTTATTTCCATATACACTAATAATCTAATTTCCATATACACTAATAACCTAATTTCCATATACACTAATAATCTTATTTCAATATACACTAATAATCTAATTTTCATATACACTAATAATCTAATTTCCATATACACTAATATTTTCATACTAATAATCTAATTTCCATATACACTAATAATCTAATTTTCATATACACTAATAATCTAATTTCTATATACACTAATAATCTCATTATCTATTGGATAACACTAGATCATACACATTACAGAACAAGTCATATGCAAGTATGAATTGTTTTAATTCATACCATGAGTTCTTCTTGAGTCGCTTTTTTGGGAGAAACAAAGGTATGGATCCACTGGCAGACGTAGTATCCGCATAGATTCGTCCCTTCTTCCTGTCTGGCACACTGAAAGTGAAGAAGAATAAAGTTAGACGTAACAACTATATATTAGTGTGATTTTACGAGATATGCGGGTACACCAGCCACGTACCGGAAAGTCCGTCTTCACATCGAATTTTTGTTTGAAAGTTCCTTTTTGTTTCACACGGAAACGTGTCCATGCCATGTCAATCAAGTCTAAAACTGCTTGGTAATCCTCTTTTGGTTTCCGCATTGAGTCCATGACAATAATTTGACCGGTGTTTATGATTATCACAAGCAGTATCCAGTGGAAGCTGTATATATATATATAAATACATGCACAAGTATTGAGAACAAAGTCTTAAAGTTATACATACATAGAGAGAAGTACTCACTTGAAATTATATGGCAAAAGAATGTAAGTCTTACTTCTTTGTCTCTCCAGGTACAAGTATATGTTGTCCACCGTGTCTAGTGGCTTACTGGCTACATTTACGGCATTTACCATGCATGGATCCATGAAGCCGACATCATCATACGATTTTTCGCGGCATGTATGGATCTCCATCCTACATGACAAGAATAGATTGTTATTGTTGGAAATTATAATTAAGAAAGCAAGTATTGCGAGAATAGATCAGTGAAAGAAACTTACACAACCCAGCAGCTCATCAATGAGAGGTCTACGGCATCTTGACGGTACAACATATACACATCCTTGAAATCCAAAATCAAGAGACTATGCCCTTGGAAGTAATCATGGTCTTTTATCAAAACATTGAGCATCCGTCTACCCTTTTTGGACGCCTTCATGTACCACTCATGAAATCGGAACGCTTGAGTGGTTAGGGACTTTAAAGAATCTGGGGGCACAATTGGTTTGCCATATTCAAATTCCCAAATTTTCACTGGTGTTGCCTTAGGAATTTCGCCCGTGCCCGTTAAAAGTTCTACCGGTGAGAGGCCCGTTTGCGCGCACAACAACGCAAGTTGTTTGTCGTCATATTCCTGTTGCCCTTGTGTCCTCCTAGCAGAGCTCTGACCGACTTGTTTCTTCTTAGGAGTGGCCGCCTTCTTCACCGAGGATCCACTGCTGGCTTGTTGTTTTTGCTTATCATAAGACTTTGCAAGCTGGCGGTCGTAGTCAGAGGGCATGAATCTCTTCTGATTCGCCACGCTCATTGTTTTGAAAAATGTCTTCGCTATCGGATCTACGGGTACCGGCTTCTCTGGCTCTTTGGGTTTGAAATGCTCTTTGACCTAGGCTGCGACCACCAAAGCAGTTTCCTCGTCAGTTTGGTCGTAAGGTAACTTCTTCCTTATGGCGGCCAACTTTTCTTCTTCGATCGTAGGCTCTTTCTCCACCGTTTTGGCGCTTCTGGCGAGTAGTCCGCCGTGGGGGCGGAGCTTGGCGCTTTGGGGGATGCCGTGGTGGCGGAGGAGGAGACATGTGTGAGCCGGCATCATCCTAACCTGGAGGTGGCAGCTCTGGGTCATCCTCGTCCCTTCTTGAAGGTGACGGTGGCTGCGTGGGATCCCTGGGTGGAGTAGCTGACGGCCCTTTACTGCCAAATTTGACGTAACGCTTCTTCTATAGAATGATACTGCCGTGGGCAGCATCCGCTAACGTCTTTTCTCCGTCGCCACCTGGGATGTCGAGCTCCAAGTCATCATATCCTTCACAAATCTGCTCGACCCCCACCTTGCAGTAGCCACTTGGAATCTGTGCCCCATGAACCCTTGCTCCACCGGATAAGCCATACCGTAAGCCACCTTAGTGGATAAGTTCCGGCTTGGTATATGAAGCTCACATGGTGTACGCAGAGTGATTTCGTCCACTGGATAGCGAGCACTCTCGTCCTCAGCATCGGCCGTTGGCAGCTCCGTGGAAGCAACACTGCTGCGACGTTGGAAGGGCGGGCTAACACCATCACCTGATCCAACAGCTGGTACAAGTACTGCTCCCGGCACCGACTGCCCTTGGCTCAGCAATGTCTGTATCTGTCTAGACACTTCATCTGCGATGCCGGCCTTTGTCTCCCGAAGCTCTCTTTCCAAGTTCTCTACTCTTCTCTCTTGTGCGGCCTTAGAGCGGCTTCGACTCCTGTATGTGTCACTGTCCGCAGGGAATGCAACCTTCCACGGGACGACGCCGACACCTCTAGCTCGTCCGGGATGTTCGGGGTTCCCCAGAGCCCTTGTTAGCTCGTCGTTTTCTCTGTCGGGAACGAATGTCCCATCGGCTGTCTCTTGAAGTACCTTAAGGATAGCAGCGGCCGCCTCTTTTAACTCATCGTTGTATATAAGCGACCCATCGGTAAGATCCAGAGTGCCACCATGAGCGTAGTACCAATGCCTTGATCGCTCGGGCCAATTCATTGTCGCCGGCGTGATTCCCCTGGCAACCAAATCTTCTTCCATCTTGTCCCAGATAGGAATTTTCTTCTTATAGCCAGTTGGTCCAAGAGAGTGGAAGTATTCTATCAAATTCTATCGAATCCTATCAAATTCAACCAAATTGTACCAAATTCGATCAAATTCGATCGAATTCGATCGAATTCTATCGAATTCTATCAAATTCTATCAAATTCCATAACTACATGTTTATGAACTCAAATGAGTACTGGAAGTTCAAACGAATAATCATATAATCATAAATTGTCCTTACACATTCATTCATATAATAAATAAATAATCATAAATATAATCATAAATTGTCCTCACACATGCATACATATAATCATAAATTTTCATTACACATACATTCAAATAATAAATATTTTTTTCATATAATCATAAATTGTCCTCACACATGCATACATATAATCATAAATTGTCCTTACACATGCATAATAAATATATTCATAATAAATATATTCATATTTCTATTAATTACATGAAAAATCCTATAATTACATAAAAAATCCTACAATTTCCATAGGCATTAACTACATTAACTTTTATATTGACATTAATTACATTAACTTTTATTATAAAGGCGGTGTAAAACCCTATATGTTGGTTTTAATTAAGGAACACATATTCTATAGGCATTAATCAATTTAATACTAAATTAATTTCTAAAAACAATTTTTATGTAAACCAACACCACTAATGTGTAGTTTATATTATTACGAAGCTAACGGCCCACTAATCAGTTTTATGTAAACCAACACCACTAATCAGTTAGTAGAAGGGTGTTTTATGGACTTTTGGTTCTGGTCTTGAAAGGGGAGAGGGTTCTATGGGCCGAATGATAACGGCCCAAGGCCTTTTTGCTGTTCGGTGGAGGAAGAGGCGAGGCCGGGCCCGCTGGTCAGTGACGCCGGCACCCGGGCCCGCAAGGCAGTGAGACAGGAGGGAGTGGACGCGGGATCTTCTGTGGTTCGTGTGGCCAAGCGTGCGTGTGGTCCGGCGTGTGTTTGCCCGCGGCGAGAACGGCGAGGCGGCTCAAGGCGTCGTCGGGGCTTCACGAGCACGGCTGCTCCTCCTGACCGTGGTGCGCACGCGAGCAGTCAAGGATGCAAGCAGAGCGGGTTTGGGTGAAGCGCACGAGGACGGCACGAAGGCCGGGATTCACAGAGCATCCTCACAGAGCACAACACGGCGGCGACGGTCAAGAGCTCGGAATTGGGACTCACAGGGAGGTGTTGAAGCGTGGAATTGGCTCGGCGATGTCGTCGTACAGCTCACTGAGGTGTTGCGGACGTCGATTACGCAGCGGGGTGGGGGGCGAACGGCGATGGAGCTCGGGGGCGCGGAGGAGCTCGGGGCGCGGAGGAGCTCGGGGGCGGGGTTTCGAGGACGGGGCCGCCGCGGAGGAGCTCGTGGACGCGCGCGCGGCGGCGTGGAGGGGCTCGCGCGGGCGGCGGCACTGGGGGCGGCGGAGGTCGGGGCGGCGTGGAGGGGCGGCGTGGAGGTTGGGACTTGGCGGCGTCGAGAGGGATCGGGGAAGAAACGGCGGGGCGCTATATAGCCCCCAACCCCATCGGTACCGGGTGATGTCACCACCCGGTACCAAAGGCGTACCAAAGGGTGTTTTGAGCGCCAAATGAAAACCCTAAGGTACCGGGTGGTGTCCCAACCCGGTACCAAAGGGCCCCGATTCAGTTTCCCGCTCTTCTTCCTTTTTA
Organism: Alloteropsis semialata; assembly: GCA_004135705.1. NCBI lineage: Eukaryota > Viridiplantae > Streptophyta > Magnoliopsida > Poales > Poaceae > Alloteropsis > Alloteropsis semialata. Next base: position 15,195,016 of record CM014277.1, read on the forward strand.
GTATATACTCTTTCTTTCTTTTTTCTTTTTAGTATTTATTATTTCATATATATACTATTTGCATAATTCTTTCTTCCTTTCTATCTTTTTAGTATATAATCTTTCTTCCTTTTTATCTTTTTAGTAAATACTATTTAGTATTTATAATTTATTTTAGTATATTTTATTTAGTATTTCAAATTTATCTTGTTAGTGGATTACACGCCATCTTTTTAGTACGTATTATATGACATATATATTATTTAGTATTTTCAATTAGTTCCTTTATTATATTTAATATTTGAAATTTAAATCTTTTGTATGGTATATGAAATATTGTAAATCTAGATTCATATAATGATATATGAAATAATGTAAATCTATATTCATATTTCTATATATATTTTATTTGGTATTAGTAATATATATTAACTCCTTTGATATTAGTAATATATATTAACTCTTTTACTATTCTAGATTCATATTACTATTTAGTAATATATATTAACTCCTTTACTGTTCTAGATTCATATTACTATTTAGTAATATATAATAACTCCTTTACATTACATATCATAACGCTTCAACATAATTAGAATTACATAGCATCATCATGCTTCAACATAAGTACAACATTATGCTTGAACAGCAATAATCAGGGTCCCTGCACACCATGCTTCTTCATGAGATAGAAAGGATAGTTTATATCGATAATCTCGATGCCTAGGAACCTGTCGACATAATCAAGTGCATATATGTATGCACTATCCTGTGCCTTGTAACGTGAATCCAAGACCTCTCCATAAATTGTGATCTCAGCAGCATTGGCATGACTCAAGGTTATATTAGCTTGGAAACCACCATTAACTCGATAAGCCCCTGGCATCGTGTGTACATACCCTAAGTTTCCAAGGACTTGATAAAGGACTGCACGTAGACCAGAACACGCATGGATGAATCCACAGTAGTAGTCATCCTACAATAAGATTAATAAAACATATTGTTACAGATAAAGATAGTTAAACTTTAATATAATTACACAACTAAAAATAAAACTAACTTACATAAATCGATTCATATGAAGGACTAATTCTTTTAGGCATCTGTGTCACGTCTGGCTCACCCGTCTCGAGAGCTTTCAACTTGAAGTAGCTGTAGTCCAGGAAAACGTGGCCAGTTTGACTTTCTATTTGGGCTAATGCTTGCCTCACAGCATCACACGAGGCCACATGGTCTTGCTGCCACGCACCAGAATGAACGTGGATAATAACCATGTCACCAGGATTTGGGTCACGGGTGGCATTTTGTTGAATGCTAACAGAAATCATAACCCTACCAGTATTTTCGGTCACATTTTCTCTTAATACCAAAGGACTTGATTGACCGATGTTTGCATCTTTTAGCCATGTAATTGGATTAATGATCTGCATTATTAATAATTTCTATTCTCAGTGACATAGTGATTACATTCAAATGCAACTTGCAGAGGATTATCTATATTACCATATTGTAGCGAAGTTGCTGAGGTGTGGGAATTGGGACATGATCAACTTGTTGTGTTGTCGACCATCCAGGCTCGTGAGCCTCTCGAATCGGGATGGTAGGTGGCATATTAGTAACATAGCCACCACGTCTAGCTACCTGACGCTGTCTCGGCATGATACTAACCAAAATAAACCGCAATATATTACAAGTCAATTTAACAAAACTAGTAAATACTTATCAAGAAGCATAATACAAAATCAAATTTGGTTAATCAAGAAGCATAAGAAACTATTCTAGAATCATATTACTATTTAGTAATATATATTAACTCCTTTACATTACATACCATAACGCTTCAACATAAGTACAACATTATGCTTGAACAGCAATAAATGTTTTCTTTACAAGAGTGCCTTCGTTATGATCGTTGCGAGCATAAGGAGCATCTTCATTGGCCAACTGGATGCTTGTGTCAACCTCCACACTGAACGGAGACACCTCGTCACACCTATTATAATCATCTTCATCGGTGACGTCCTCGACACCCACGATTTTTCTTTTCCCCGTGAGAACTATGTGCCGTTTTGGATAAAGTTCGGAGTTGTTTGTTTGCAGAGTCCCCGTCTTGGGTTTGGTAGACATGTCCTTCACATAAAACACTTGATGCACATCCTTGGCGAGCACGGATGGTTCGTCTACATACCCAATTTTATTGAGATCCACAGTTGTCATGCCGTAGCGGTCTATAGTAACACCTCCACTTGTAAGTTTCACCCATTTGCACCAAAAAAGTGGTATTTTCAAAGGTCCATAATCTAGTTCTCAGATCTCCTCTACCTGGCCATAATATGAGTCCCTGTTCCCTTTGTTGTTATAGGCATCTATACAGACACCACTATTTTGGTTGGTGCTTTTGTCGTCTTGGGCTCTCGTGTAAAATGTATACCCATTTATGTCATAGCCTTGGAACGTCAAGAATGAGGATGATGGTCCCCTTGCCAAATACGCCAGCTGTGTATGTATTGTCTCGTTACCCATGAGCTTTTGTCGCAACCAACCAGCGAAAGTTTCTATATGATGGCGTGTAATCCACTTGTCAGACTTTCTTGGATTTTGGTAGCATATTATAGTCTTGTGCTCCTCGATGTAAGGAGCCACCATGGTTGACGACTGCAATACAGTGTAATGGGCTTTCATGAATAAATCGTAGTCGCTACACCTTGTTTGTTTCCTTCCTAACGTGCCCTTTCCAAGTAGTCTCCCCTCATGGCGTGACTCAGGTAGCCCAATCGGTTTCAGTTCGGGGATATAGTCAACACAGAACTCAATGACCTCCTCTGTTCTGTATCCCTTGGCGATGCATCCTTCTGGAAGAGAACGGTTACGA
>CM014277.1:15213693-15231132 GCA_004135705.1 Alloteropsis semialata
GTGTCTCATGGACGCCTGGGATCGTCCTTGGGCGCCTGGTGTAGCGCATGCATTCCTCTCAGGACTGTAGCGTTCCTGTTTGGATGAGACGGGTGCCACTGTGGCTGCCGTGGCGAAGGACGGACGCCCATCATGCTCTGACGCGGCGGGTACCAAGTGGGTACGGCGCTGGATGGGCCGGGACGAGGCCGGGTAGTTTCACCCGGAGAGTTGGAGACTCCTCGAAGGCGGAGAACTCCCCGGGCGAATCGGAGAGCTCTTCGGAGGCGGAGAACTCCCCGGGCGAACCGCGAAGCCACTCGGAGGCGGAGAACTCCTCGGGCGAATCGCGATGCCACTCGGAGGCGGAGAACTCCTCGGGCGAATCGGCGACTCGTCGGATAGCTTCCGAGTCGTCGGGGTATGGGGTGTTCGCTTTGCATTGGATCTTCGGCTTTCGCTTTTGAGGGGTGGATTATTGTGAGGACCCGGATTAAGGACTTGATTGGGTACCCCTAATTCAGACCCTCGTCATCGGTGTTTCAAAAGTAGTAGTGTTGGCAATGCCACGGTGTGTTGCAGGCTTGCAGCAGGGTATATATCCTAGAAATTTGCAGCAAACCTATGTCCGCATACACTATATCACAACACCAAAGTATAGCGTCGGACGACGGTCGGTGCAAGCCAAACCTGTGATATGTGCAAGCCAAACACGTGGCATGCGCCCACCACCAGTCCTCTGCTCGAATTAATATAAACCAGTAAGCCCAAAATCATTTGCTCACATGATTGTGGGGGGACACAAGACGGAGCACGCAAGACCAAAGTGACCGTCACCCCAGTTCTCTCGCCCAACTTGAAGACCTCCGTGCAGTTGAGGCCTGATATATATCTGATCTGCATTCATTCCGGCACGATCTGTATAGTAGTATGTAGTACTTTCGGATCTGAATCATTGGTCCGTGATGGTTCGAGGACACGGATGATCATTCTCCCCCTAATTCTCTCTGCTGCCTGCATGCCAGCTTGTCTCTTTGCTTTTAGGCACGCACGTGCACAGATCAGCATTCAACAGCGGCGGTACCTCGCTTGAATATACCAATTGTACAATTTGCCAGGCTAACAATATCCATCAGGAATGGATCCAATATATATGTGTTGGCTCGTAGGCACGTACGTACGTGTGCAAGAATCCACACAGAGGAAAATTTTCCTCCCTACATATAGACACAGTTAGCAAAGCTAGCGAGGTGGTTAGTAGACAGCAACAACTTTTACAGTCAGGCCATTCTCAATAGAAGTTTCATGGAGAGTTTCATGAGCAATAAATTCAATGCCACATTACTATTTTTGATGACTTGACAAGAGAGAGAATATGAGAGTTTCATGGGTGAGAGAGGAGTTTTATCCTCGTGACACTTCTCTGGTACAGTTACCTAGTTTGCAGTCTTGCTAACTGTGCGATAAAACTATGCACTGAGACTGACGTATAGCTCCACGTACGGTGCCTGCTGGATGTTTATATACACCGGGATCAAGAGCCTAGCGGGGAAGTACAGATGAGCATGTACACCTGAAGTTGCATATGCTGCGTACTGTTTTTTTATCACCCGATTAATGAGCCTCATCTGCAGCGCCACTGCGGCACCAAACTACTCACAGGCCAACTGTGATAAAACCGACCAGGCCACTAGCTGCAGGCTCGATCTACTGCATGCGCCGCAAATAAAATAGCTCACCAAACAATTTAGATATTTGTTTTACAGTAATATTTTTTATTTAAAAACTACAATAGAAATAAAGCCAGATCAAAGCAAAATGGATCACTATTGATTTATAGCATCTATTTACAAAGTTTTATAATTTTTGAAAATTATTTTGAGCATAAACAGCTCAGGTGACCATTTAAATATAGTTTTTTCCAGAATAATTTTTTATTTCAAATCTAAACTTACTATCATGCTGGATCAAAGAAAGATGAGTCACATTTGATTTATAGCATTTGTTTACATAGATTCAAATTTTTTGAAAACATGGTGAGCGCAAACTTTTGACATGACAATTTAAATACAGTTTTTGGTAAAAAAAACTATTCAAAATTTAAAATAGTCACGATATCAAGATCAAATAAAATAGGTTATTATTGACTTATAACATCTACTAATTTTTTAAAAGATTTTTAGAATTATATATGTATTTTGTTTTGTTTTGTTTTGTTTTGTTTCGATTTGATTGTTTGGAGATACTGTGGTCCGAATTAGGGTGAGAAGATGGGGACGAAAGAGAGGACGGGAAAAAGTCACGCCAAAAAGAAAAATCTACTTTTCTATGTTTTTAGGAGCAGAGATGTATATATTGTAATTGGTGTTGCAGGGGGTACCCGTTGAGCTAATTTCGTAATAACAATGTGTTGATTACTACATGAGAAGAGCTAAGATGGCCCGACTGTAATTGGGTACCTTGGCGAACCAAACCATTTCTTTAACTAATAATTTTGGATACCTAGCGAATTTACTGGATGCATGGTCAAATACTGGTACAGTGAAATCAGTAGACGTGCTGGATCAATCTAGGCTAAAATATAATCAGTAGTCGGCCGGTGGTTTTTGGATTATTAACAAATCACCGCAATATAATCAGTGGCCGAGAATACTGAACACGTACACTTTCACATCGATCGAGTCAGCAACAAGCTAGGCTGTACAACATTCTGTACACGATAACACATAATCACTCCACCTGTGTCACCCAACTTGAGGACGAACGGACTCCCCTGCAGTTTGAGTCGGACCTGCATTATTCATTCACTCAGATCGATGCCTTGATGCTGCATGATCTGTCCTATGCACTTGCAGATCCGAATCACTGACGAGACGTGATGGTTATATCAAGGACTTAACCTTGTTTAGTTCGTGAAAGTTGGTTGAATTTTCTATAGAAAAGGTGCATTGATAAGCGTGTTGCAGGGAGGAGGGCACGTTTTTCAATACGTTATTTTTGGTTGAATCGTAGAAACTTGCAGGAAATAAACAAGGCCTAAAACGAATATAGCAAATACCAATAGGCCAACTCGTATTTTCTCAAGACGAAGAATCACTACTACACAGGGCTTATCACAGCCGGTTCGGTTGGGCCTATCACAGCCGGTTTTCAAAAGTGACGCTGATAAAGTGGCCTTGAAGATCGGTTTTTCACAGTCGGTTTTTAACCGGCTGTAAAAATCGATTTTCACAGGCTGTTTTTGACATAAACCGGTTGTAAAAATAATTTTAAAAATTGAAAATCAAAAATTAAATAAAAATATTAAATGAGCGCAAAAAAAATTAACCACATGGGAGGCCAGCCCCATTAACCTAGCACCACCACCTCCAACTACACAATTTTTTGCACTTGTTGCATTCTCCAAGATTCGAACACATGATCTCTTGCTTCGCGCGTAGCTCCACTTACCACTGCACCACACCATTGCTTATAAGTGAATGAGTGATGCACTCCTTTTATATTAACTCTGACGAACTTTTATAAAATTCTAGAGGCCACTCCATTGATCCAATTAGGTTGGCAATTTTTGTAGTAGTTCCTTACAAGCACATAACTTTAGAAAAAATATCAAAAAATAATATAAAAATAAAAAAATAAATGTATGAAAATTAATTTTTTAAGTGCTAAAAATTCATTTAATTCATAGAAAATAGCAAATCATTTCAATAAAATTCTTAAACTCCTCCATGGCAACTTATATGTAGTATAAAACATGTAAAAACATATTTATATATCATATGAGCAAAAATAAGTTTTATGATGTACAAACATCAAAGTTTGCCTTAAGGTGTATGAATGTATGAGAGATGTATATGTTTATGAACAATGTATAGTCTAATTTTCTTGAAATGCATTGATTTTTTATAAGAAGGTTATACACCTATAAAATGACTCTATGACAATTTTTATAATTTTTGGAAAAGTTTTTAATATTTTTATTATTTTTACAAGTAAAGGAGTAAATTAAAGTGTGAATTATACATAGCAAACCTTTTGACATTTCACATATTTTTCATGATTTGATATAAACTAGAGCATATGTCCTTAGACACTATTTTTCTAATTTTGATAAGATCTATTTAAGAGACATGTAGTTCAAATTAGAATTACTAAGAATAAGTACCTAGAAATTCATTTAATAGTTAGAAAATAGCAAATCATTTCAAAAAAACCCAAAACTACTCCATGGCAACATATATGTAGTGTAAAATATTAAAAAATTATGTCCTTGTAATATAAGTAAAAATAACATTTTAGGGTGTGCAAACGTATCGATGCTATACTTCTTTAATATTAAACGTTTCGAATCTTTATGATTTTTTAGAGACCGCACCTTAGATCCGATTGAGCTGATTTTTTTGGTTGTCCCTTGTGTGCTCTTAGTCTAATAAATAATATAAAAATAAAACATTTTGTGTACTGTAGCTTAGAACCGGCTGTGAAAATGGATTTTCACAGCCAGTTCGTGGCTAAAACCGTCTGTGAAAATGGATTTAATTTTCACAGCCGGGTCAACCCACAAATCAGCTATGAAAATGATTTTCACAGCCTGTCAACTTACTAACCGGCTGTGAAAATGTATAAGTGCCACTTTTTAAAAATCGGCTGTGAAAATAGTGACTAGAAAAATCAATTTTGTAGTCGTGAATGCGCAGGATACAAGCGTTCCGGTGAAGTTGTATCAGATCTCGTGGCCCCAAGCTACTCCTACTGACAAACCGACCAATCCGCTGCAGACTCGAATACTCTCTGCTGCTGTTGTGCATGCGCCGCTCCGGGCGGGCAGGCGGTCCATGGGAATATAGATGACCAAAAGGCACCAAGCCCATGGGCCTGTCCGAAACACAGGATTTTGGCCTAGTCCGAATACGGCCCGGCGCGACCTCTACCATGCCCGTGCTGGCCCGGCCCGGCCCGTGCTTCGTGCCCGACTCAGACGAGCCCCAGCCAAGCCGTGCTGGCCCGGCCCGGCCCGTGCTTCGTGCCCGACTCAGACGAGCCCCAGCCAAGCCGTGCTGGCCCAGCTCGGCCCGAAACTGGCCGACTCGAAGCACGTCTGTCGGCCCCGCCAAACTTCATATATATATTAGAAAACATAATATTTTCCCAATTTCCTCCTTCTGAGCCGCCGCCGCCGCCCCTTCCCTCGCGTGACACTCCTCCCTCTCCCTCACGCACCGTGCCCTCGCCTGCCGCGCCCCTCCTCCTTGCGTTGGCACACGCCTTCTCCTTCTTCGTGCGTCGCGCCTTCCTAGCCTCACGTCCTGTTTGTCTTCCTTCTCGGCTCTGGGCCGGAATGAGCACAATGTGCTTACCTAGTTATCGTGCCGGCCTGGCACGACTAACAAGACATCGTGTCGTGCCCATGCTCGCTCCAAGGCACGTGGTACAACACGACGACACGATAGAGTTGTCGTGCCGTATCTGTTGGAGGTCAAATTTGGCATGATAGAGGATTGCTTGCAATCTGGGTAAATTGGTTAAACCAGTTTTAGAAACAGGTAGGACCAGATTTAATAACTTTGTCAAATCAGCATTTGGATTGCACCATTGCATAGCTTTCGTCGAGACGATCAAGATGCATATATAGAAAGCCCGATTTGGAGTTCGGATGAGAGAGTTATGACTTCGAAAAGATCTTAAGACGAGGTCATGAGGCTCAAAGGACATGATTCATTGTCAAATTAGCACTCAATTATCTTAAGAGCATTTGGTGAAAGAGTCATCAGCAAATCAACTTCTGGAATTGTTTGTTTGGACATTTGAAGTCGTGAAGAATTTCAAGTCGAAAGACGTTTTATTATATTATCGTTTCAATTTCTGGAACTTCAGTAACGAACAATTTTGGATTAATTTCAATTTCTGTGGAACTTGTTTATGTATAGTTGTATGCATGTTTTTTAAATTTATCCCAGAAATAGTTTGATCGATCGATGCTTATCTGTGTCATGTGTTGTGCAATAAAGCTAGTTTAAAGCCTGTTGTCTCATATCAGGTGTTACCTCGAATATTCCAACCAAATAGTAAAGGGATTACAATACATTACCTGAGTCAACCAAACAAAAGTAGCCAATCATTACTTTGTAGCATAAAGCACTGGTACTTGATTACATTACCGTTACCACTACATCTGCTGAACCAAACGCCAACTGACCGTATAATGTGATTGATCTGTCCATTTGTTTGTTTATTGCTTGAGGCGTCCAAGTGTGCAGTAGTATTTTACAATCTGGGAATCACTTTCTCCAACGAGGATGGAGGCGTGCAGTAAACTCGATCCACGGAGATTTAACTTAAAAACCTAGCGTTGAGGATTTACAATAAAAGCTTTCACAGTAGGTTATTAGCAGAGGTGTGACAATAGAAGATGCACCTTACTGTTGTTCACTATTACAGAATTGATTTTTCTAGTCATTATTTTCACAGCCGATTTTCAAAAAGTGGCACTAATATATTTTGACAGCCAGTTCATGGCTAGACCCGGCTATGAAAATCAACTCTATTTTCACAACCGGTTCAGGCCACGAACAGCATGTGAAAATCCATTTTCACAACCGGTTCTAAAGTACAATGCACATAAGTTTTTTATTTTAATTTTAATTTTTGATATTTTAAATTGGACTAGGAGCATGCAAGGGACAACCAAAAAAATTTGAGCCCAATCGGATCTAAGGTGTGGTCTCTAGAAAATCATAAAGATTTTTAATGTTTAATATTACACAAGTGCAACACCCATTAGTTTACGCACTCTAAAATATTATTTTTGCTCATATAAAATTGACATATTTTCTACATGTATTATACTACATATATGTTGTCATGGACGAGTCTTGGATTTTTTTAAAAAATGATTTCCTATTTTCTAAATATTAAATGAATTTCTAGATACATATTCTCAGTAATTCTAATTTGAACTACATGTATCTGAAATAGTTCTTACCAAATACTAGAAAAATAGTATATGAGGAAGTATTTTGTGAGCTGAAATATTGATGGCCCACCGTCACCATGATGGTGTGCTCACCTAATGCCAACGATGAATGATGGGGATGGAAAAACTAGCCGGAGTTAGAGACAAGGTCGCAGGAGACGGGAAAGACGACAGAGTTGACATCATATTGGCGCAATCCACCACACCATAGCGTAGCACTCGATGAGAGGAACTCCATGATGGTGTTAGTTTTCGCTAGAAAAAGCTCGCTGGCGTTTGCTGGAGACCGAACGTCGATTTCAGATGTACGGACCGGGTGTCAACTCGAGAAAAGGGTTTGAGATCAGGGATCGTCAAATCTACGAAGCTACGAGTGTCAACTCACGAAATGGGTTTCAAATTAGGTGGGGTTTGGGATAAAAATATTTTCAAGTTGATTTTTCAATTATTGGAATTTTTGAAATTATTTTTCTGTGCAAAAATAAATCTAGAAAATGTTGAACTTGTACTTAATGCACGAAAAGTATCCAAACAATTCCCAGAGATATATTTGGACACGTGGAGTCCAAATTAAATACTTAGTCCTTGCGAAAATATTAATAGAAGTTTCTGAAGATTAGATTTAGCATAGGAAATAGGAATAACTAAATTCCAAGAAAGTATAGAAAATTCCTAGAGGAACCTATATGACGTCTAAGAGCACTTAGAAAAATACTCAAGATACATCACAGCAAGAACACAATAAACACGCTTAGAGCCTATGTTGTTTTAATTTGTTCCAGAAAATCAAAATTTTCATATACTAAATTCCTTGTAAGAAAATATAAGTTGTTGAAAAATTTTAGAAATTCACAATTTTTTTTGATTATTTTGTGTAATCTATTCACATCCCAAAATATGAAATTTTGGGGTGTGAAACTCATAACATAAACAAAGAATATATAAGATAGTACATTAAATGTTACAAATTACAAACAAATCAAACTCGTCCTCAGCACACCAAAGCCTGATTTTTTTGGCAACCTAAAGTGCCAATTATTAATACACACAGAAAACCAAACAGAATGAGCAAACAAGCACAAAGATGACAAGTCCCTTGGTAAACAGTATTAGAACAGGACAAACTGAAACACAATGCAGGATACAACTCCTGTGCAATCTGGGCATATGCAGTAAAACTAACATGGACTAATAGAGTGGAAAGGGCACCTCCATGGCACAGATCTTAGATATGAAGCGAGCGAAAGCTCACCTAAGATAGCTCTTGATGATATGTTTCTTCTGGGAGACAAACCCTGGTGGCGGAACATGCATGTAGCAGTCTCTTTGCTCTGGCAGGCTCCACTGCAGTTTGTCCCACCACTCACGCTCTCCGCTGACTTCCACCTTTGACTTGAGATGTTCCTGCTTCAGGAGTGGGAGACGTTGAAAGGATTGGCAGCCTCGGACAAAGAACTTGTCCCACTTTGGTGTTTCAAACCGAAACATGACATCGTCGTGGAAGTGATGCAGCTGTGGTAACTCCTGGAAGTAGATCCTTTTGATGTTTGGGAGTGGAGAAGGTTCTGCGTGACACTCAGGATGTTTGTAGAAAATTGTCTTGAGGTTGGAGCAGAAGAGAATGATCAGAGTCTCCAGTGTAGGTAACGATAAACTGCATGGGAAAAATTTCTCCAGACGTGGGCACTTCTCAAGGTGAATATGTTTTAGTAGGTTCAATGAAGCGGACATGAAAAGATACGACTTATTGGGCTCAACAAAGCTCAGTAGGTTGTCAAGATTAGTGGCCAGAAGTATCTTTAGGGATGGTAAAATCTCTCGTTGATGAGTATGCGTCCTGAATAGAACAGCCATTTGATGGCAGTGTTGGAGTTGGCATTCTTCTAGCGACACGAAACTATAGTTGAGGTCAGAAAGGCATTTGATAAGATAATCATCTGCAATGAGCATTGAGTTTGTGACAGAGAGAATATGCCTTAAGCCAAGTGGGTACCGATCCTTGGATGATATCTCCACATGACGCTGCTTTGGCTGAAGTTTCATCATGGGCACAATGCTATTGTAGGGCTGTGGTATAGTGCTAGCTGCCTCATCAAAATGCACATCAGGATAAGGTGATTCCCTCTGAATCCTGGCATCGTCTTTGTTGTGTGTCTCCTTGCCTCTTGCACTATATGGTTTAACCTGGATATTTTTTTGAACCGAAGGTTTAACCTGGATATTGAAAGACTGGAGGAACTGTCCTTTCTTGACTAACTTGTTAGCAGCATCTATGTTGAAGCTGTGAAACATCCTGGAATCAGTTATGTTGATATGAGCAGTATTGGTCATTACCTCTCCTCTATTTTGATTTTCATCAGCACAAACTTCCTGCATGCAGAACATTGAAAACTGATCATTTCTGCCATGATCCAGACAGAACATCCTTGGAAACCTGACCATCTGATGCCATGGGAACCTCTTGAAGCAAGGTACGTTAATAAGAAGTAACGTCCTTAGTTTTGGTAAGTTTGGGAGGTTGTGAGGGACCTCCTCAAGAGCAGTTCCAGAAAGATCAACATCCTCCAATCCTGTAAGATCATCACTGAAGTTCACATATTTGAGCATTTTGCACCCACGCAACGACAGGCATCTAATCCATGCTCCAGAGACTGAGAAGGTTCTCAGTTTGGGATGCCCATGGATTTTGATATCTTCCAATGCCTCCCATGTTTGTATATAAAGATCTTCAAGGTATGGTAATAGCTCCCAGAGAAGTTGAAGCCTTAAGCCGATGCAATTATAAATATGTATCTCTTTGAGGCCTTTGGCTTCAGAAACTGACCGTGGAAGTGACACTAGCAGCATGTTGTCGATTAGCTTGAGTGTATGCAGCCTTTGCATTGCTTCAAACATATCCTCTGGAAAAGAGGTAATATGAGTTCCCTCGACATGAAGGACCAACAGATTGGACAGTGCAGCCATAGAAGGGGGCAATTCTTTGAGATTGGAGCAGTTACCAAGAATGAGCTCCTCAAGACATGACATGCCACTGAAAAACTCAGAAGGCAGAGTAGTGATCCTCGAACCTGATAGATCAAGGTAGTGCAGGTTTCCCTTGTTTCCGCCATCCTGTTGGGTTAGCTGCAGCAAGGGAACCCCATTCATATCAAGGACTTGAAGGTTTCCGAGACAAGCAAGTGGTGAATTTCCTTCTTGTGGAGCAGGTGGGGGTGGAGACAATGCCTCGAGCCGAAAGCAGCCTCTCAGTGAGAGCAACTGAAGATTCAGCAGTTGTGAAATCCCAGTAGGCAGAGAATCTATCATTGTATAGGACAGATCAAGAACACGGAGCTTCAAAGCTTTATGAAAAGGAAAACCTGATACATTTGAGCAACCTCTCAGAATAAGGGTGCTCATTTTCATTTTCTTCTTCCAGTCCGGTATCGAAAACCAGAGGTCCATCTCTGCCATATCCATGGTTAGATGCCTACCATCATCATTCATGAATGAAACCCATTTCAGCCACCAGCTCTTCCTATGATCGGAGAGTTCATCTTGTTGGAGTCGGGGGACATCCTCAGCTAACTTTGACACGCCAGTGACGATGGCGTCCTGGGAAGATGCTGATGTGGAAGTGGATGCAGTCCATGAAGTGCTGCTTGTTGGCATAGAAGCTGAATAGATTGGCAACAATGAATATTGCTGCAAGGCCTGAATGACGACCTTTCCAGCTTCATATGCAGACCGGTAGCAATCGCTCTGTTTGTTCCCTGTACCACCAGCAGGTGTATCGCTGGGGCTTGTTATTGAGAAAATCAGGTCCTCAGCCACCCAACAGCGTACCATCTCGTCGGAGGAGACATGGGAGGTGGTGTTCTCTGTTGCCTGACGTCCTTGCAGGGGATGGTAGAGGATAGCATAATACAAGCACTTGTGAGCAACGTGGAGCCAAAACTCCTCGTCTCGTTGCTGATGATAGAGTAGTGTGTTGTGGATGGAGCTTGCTGCATCCCGCAAGGCCTCTGTAATCAGCACAGCCCAGTCTTGTTTACTGAGATCATCAAAAGGCAGGACACGGTAGTACTCCGACTTGAAATGATGGTCCCGTATGGTACGTCTGAGCTGAATGCTTTGGTCGCAGACATCCTTGGAAGTCGTTGAGATGAGCCATCGGTTGTGAAGTGTTGACGGCCACCTTTCGCCCATTGTTGATACCAGCTCGTTCATTTCGATAGGAACGTGCAGGTTCTCAATGAGCAGCAGTTGCCTTTTCCCTTGTAAAGCTTCCTTGATCCTTTGGACCGTTTGATAATCAAAAGGTTGACGGTCAAAGCCAGAAGGTCCACCTACAATGGGCGGATCTCTTCCAGAGCGGTGAGCGTACTCCCATTCGAAAGCCTCGAGCATCAATTTGTGCAGGTCTGTGTTGTACCCGAAGTAGCTCTCTTCTGCGGCAAATTGCCTGAGTTCCTGCAGCTTGTCTTCAGTCAGTGGTATCTCCACGCATCTAGCCATCTCCATGAGGACCTCAAACGCCAGCAAACGCTGAGTTGCACTGGCGTCTGCTGCCGCGGCAGGTGTTGTGAGCCGCACGCGCATAATGTGGTCGAACGGCCCATATAGCTCCTTGGTGCGCTCGAATAGAAGCCTGTTCAAGGTCGACATGAACGACGCTTCTCGTCCGATTCCGGCGTTCCATATTACCGGGAGCTGATGGCTCCACTTGGTCACCTTTTCTGCCAACGGTGCTACTTTAGTCCATTGAACATAGAGAGCAAGCAACTCAGAGTAGTCGAAGGGAACACTACAAAAAAAATTGAAGGAAACCATAAGATGGTGAATTATTGTTAACCAACAGCACAAAGATATTATTAACTACCACTGCATTACGCAGACTTAGCCTCTGTTTTCATCCATCCAACTAAAATTTAGCTGGAGGACATGTTTGGATCCAAGGTAACAAATAGCGTTTGTAGCGGCCGCTATAACGGCCGCAATAGCGGTAGCGGCCCTCTACCGCTACCGCTATAAGGTAGCGGTGCAGAGATAGCGCTTTGGAACTTAACGGCCGCTATTTAGGTTAACGGCCGCAATAGCGGCCCGCTATTGCACTTATCAGGCTGCTATTGCGCTGCAATTTTAGGACAACGTGGACGGATGGTAGGTTAGTACATTGATGGATGTTCATTTGAACTTTAAATTATTTAGGTGTCATGTGCTTCTTTTTTATTTTGATATATAACGACTAATGACTAAAACACAGTATTTGTTTGATAATTTAAGTTCCTTTTTCTATTTACATATGGAGTTTTTTAGTGTATTTAGATTGCTATTTTTACTATTAAATTATATGTATATTCATATGTTAATATTTTTACATTTTATTAGGTTTTTAATATGTTAGAAAGTCAAGTTTCATGGCATATATATTGAAATTTATGAGTAAATTTTAAATTCCGCTATTGGAACTTAGCGTCCGCAATAGCGCCCGCTATCTGCTATCCGCTACGTCAACACTAATCCGCTACCAACCCGCTATCCGCTATTTATTACCTTGTTTGGATCCCATCTATATATATATATATATATATATATACCATCTCGTAATATGAGCCAGCATGGGAGTTGACAAAAAAATTAGCAAAGTGGCTATTTATTGACGATCAAAATTGGCATGGGACAAGTCTGACAGCAGGAACCGGTGGCACCGGGTTCTAAAACTGGTAGAACCAGTTTGGGTCCTCTATATCCTGTCTGGCAACTAAAACTAGTGGCACCAGTTTTTCCCGAGTCGTAGTAGGTTTGGACTCTTTTGAGGGTCCGAGTTGTAATAAGGCTTTTCTTGTGGGGCAAGACCTCCCCACCCTATAAATATAAAGGGCCACGGCCGATTGACTTTTTTATCCAATCGATCAATCAAAAATACCTTTACTTTTTATCATATCCAAACCCTAGCTTTTCCAACCTCCATTGCTGTTCGTACTTCGTCTCTACAGCGTTGACGGCGTTCTGAGTGGCCTGCTGACCTCAGAGCAACCCTAGGCGCACCAGTCCTGACGGGGTCCCTCCCGGGCCGGTGTTTGTAGGCTTACGCAGCAAACCCTTAAAATCCGGTGGCACCGGCACCAGATTCCTAAAACCGGTGGTACCGATTTTGCCAGGTTTGCTGCCGGTAACCGATCCGTTGCGGATCCGTGCGAGCTAGCGCAATTCTCCGTGTGTTGATCAGAAAAGCATCAACACATTTTTGGCGACTCCGCTGGGGAACTTGGAGATCTTGGTTTCAATAACCGGTCTATCAAACCCTAGCCAGATGAGCTCTATCTCAGATCTGGACAAGGACAATATCGTCGCGCCCTCCATGGTGGAGCTTGGTGAAGTGGAGCGTCAGAGGCTTGAAGCAGTCCAAGAGTACGTGAAGAATCAACTCATGATGGGACTAAGGAAGGATCACCACGGCAAAGTGACAAGAACTCATGAATTCATGACGCCGGCGTTCACTTTAAAAGACAAGAAGGTGGAAGAAATACCTCTAGTAACTTTACACCCACCCAAAACTTCTACTTCTAATCCTGATGATAAGTTCACTGCTGCGCTTTTACATACCGATGAAGTAGTAAGCACTCTTATGGACATGTTAGATAAAATTGAAAAAGATAGGATGGTAGAAAAGTCATATTATGCACATGATATACCTCCATCTATGCAAAATAAGAGTACGCATACGAATGTGCCGGCTACAGCAGGGCAAACATCTGAAAATCCACTATATGGAATGCCGGCTAATTTTTATTCAGGACAAACATCGCCGTCAGCACATGCTTCGCTAGCCACGGCGAAACTGGTGGAACCGGTTCCAGAAACCGGTGGCACCGGTTTTGTCACCCTCTCTGTACAGCAGTCAGCGCCGCCCACTACAGCCCCTCTTTTGGTAGTCCCTAACTGAAATAAGAGGTGGCTAATCGTTCTGCTTATATTGAGATGCGTGCATACACATCACCCCTATATCTAATCAAAATATCAATTCTAGTGGGATTCCTAATGATGTGTATGATCAGTATTTGCGGCAAAGTCCGATATAGCCACATGGCTACCAGAGTTAGCTTGTTTGAATTTATATGTTGAATTTTTTAAACTAAAGGATGAGTTGGCTAATATGATGCAAGATAAGCTCGGTGTTGATATGGGTAATTCTAGATTATATCAAAAACCATATTCTGCTGATTTTGATACCGTTGCTTATCCTAATAATTGGCGTGTTCCTGATTTTGTCAGATTTAGTGGTGATGATAGTAAGACCACTTGGGAACAGATTAGTCAATATCTTGCTCAATTAGGAGAAGCTGGTTCTAGTGATGCTTTGAGAGTTTGCTTGTTTTTATTATCTTTAACTGGAACTGCTTTTTTCTGGTTTTCTTCATTAACTCCTAGCTCAATTAATTCATGAAATCAATTAAAGCAAAAATTTTATGATTACTTTTATAGCGGGAGTACTCAATTAAAGTTGACAGATTTGACATCGGTTAAGCAACAAAGAGATGAATCTGTTTTGGATTACTTTAAATGATTCAAAGAAACTAGAAACCGGTGCTTTAATTTGTCACTTTCTGAAAGGGATCTTGCTGATGTTGCTTTTAATGGTTTGAGATCCTTTATTAAAGAAAATATAGAAGGCTTTGATCTTTTTTGGTTAATCAACTGCAAAATAAGAGCTTTAGGTACTGAAAACCGATTGAAAAATGTTAAGGATACATATAAGGCTCATCGTTCTAATGTTCATGTTGTTAATTATGATTCTAGTAGTTCGGACAATGAGGAAAATGTGTATGTTACTGAACTTGTATGGCCTTCTAAGAGTAAATTGTACACATGTCCATCTCTTAAGCCAATTCAAAAGAATCGGCAAGAAGAAGTGCGATTTACTTTTGATGTTTCCAAATGCGATCGTATTTTTGATGAATTGTGAAAGATGAAAACATTAAGATGTCTCATACTGTTCCTTCGCCTGAAGAACTTAAAAGACGGGCATATTGCAAGTTGCATAATTCTTTCTCGCATGCTATTAATGATTGCAATGTTTTCCGTCGACAGGTGCAATCAGCTTTGAATGAAGGACGTTTAACCCTACATGAGATGTAGGTTGACAAGATGCCTTGAGATGCTACCTCCTAAGGTTCTGGTTCGGCCGTATTAAATCGAATCAACCAAAGAAAAAAATATTGTTGTGGGTGATGTGAAGCCTAAAAATTTAAATGGGAAAGCGATAATCTGGGAAGTGGTATGTAAGAAGACTCCAAATGGCAGCAAAACTTTCATGATCACTACGAGAGTCTCAGATCTCGGGGGGCAACGATCCTCAAAGACACCATTTGAGCCTGCTGTGCAGAACAAACTGGTGCCACTGGTTTCAAAAATCGGCACCATCGGTTTTGGTTAGGGTCGCCTAAAAATGTTGAAGCCCAAGCGTCCTAAGATCGGAACCTGGAAAATAAATGTGGCCAAAGATCAGGGTAAAGTTGCAAAGCCAAAACCGACCTTTGACCAGTTGTTTTCCAAATATGCGAATCAAAGGCCAATTGAGGAGGATTGGCCTGTAAAAAAGAGAAAGAGATCACCTATGCGTCAAGAGAAGCAAATTTTGCCTCCAAGGGTGAATACCAGGCAGAATGATGATGTTGTTACATTGCATCCTCCACAAAATCAGTACCAAGCCATGTCATGGATGCCGCCACCATATAGTTCTCCATATCCGGCGTGGAACTATAATGGGATATATATGCCATATTACCCTATGCAATATCCACCTTTTCATCCAGGATGGGTAATAGCAGAGGTCCAGTGCATGAGAGGCTGGTGGATAACCGTTCGGTACCTCGTTGATCAGGTTGAGATCAACCACCCAAAACCGGTGGAACCGGTTTTCCCAGAAGAGGCAGCCTTCTCCTCCTAAGCAAGTTTATCACCATAAGAAGATGGAGGAGATTGTTCAGGAGATGGATGTCGACCAAGAAAGGACTACTACTGCTGATGTTATTCAGATTAGTGACATCAAGGTGATTCCGGAGGACGATGGCAAGAGACCGATTATTATTGGAGATGAGGTTAAAGCATGAGCCCAGGAAGAGGTTGTTGCAGATCTTGGTGAGGGAAAGAAAGTTGAGATTGATAAATCTAAATATTTTTTGCCAAGATGGTGTCCTTCAGGTTTGATGTGCGCACAAAAGAGGAAGTTGCAGCGGCTTCACTTCTAAGAACAGAAGGAGAAAGAGCTAGAAAAACAAAGGGATGAGAACCTCAACAAATACAGGCCAATGGTTCCTTCAGGCAAAGGGTGGAAGTTGAAGATCACCGAAGCTTCAGGAGCAAATCCGGTGGTACCAGATCTCAAACCGGTGGAATTGGTTTTGCCTCGCTCAGTGCCTGTTGCCGTGCCGAATCCGGTGGTACCAGTTTCTTCTGATCCAGGACTGTCTTTTGTTTCTTCTGAGATTTCTGTTACTCTTTCATTTGATGAGAAGTTGTCATCAGGTCCGCAGGATATGGACGATGAGCAACTTGTTGATTATGAGTCATCACCTGAGCATATGAATGTTGATGCTAATGTAGTGTACCTCTCTTCGGATTATTACATCATTCCGGAGGAAGAGATGGCCCATCTAGACTTTGGCCCGAAAGAAGCTATATTTAAAAGACCAAAGGATTCTGAAAATCACCTGATGGCGCTGTATATGAAGGGACATATCAATGGGCGGCCTGTCTCAAGGATGCTTGTTGATACTGGGGCAATAGTTAATATGATGCCCTATTCTATGTTCAAGAAACTTGGTGGTTTGGATGATGAGCAGATCAAGACCAACTTGACTGTCATTGGTGTGGGATTAGGCGAGCCTATGTGTGCTAAGGGAGTCGCTTCTATGGAGCTCACCATTGAGAGCAAGACGTTGGCTACAGCTTTCTTCGTCGCCGATGCCCAAGGTAATTTCAGTTTAATACTGGGTCGTGATTGGATCCATGCGAATAGATGTGTGCCTTCTAGTTTGCATCAATTTCTTATTCAATGGGTTGTCGACGACGTTGAGATTATACATGGAGATACATCGGCTTGTGTTGCTGTGGCTGATGGATCTACTGTGTCTATGCATGATCATGTCAAGTGCTTGAGGGGTTTAGATATTATAGATTATGAGATGATCAGTTGTACCAGGGATGGTTTTGTGCCTGCTGTTCTAAAGCCGGTTGAGAATCAGCTAAATTATTTATTAAATTAATGAATAGTTCATAATGGTTGCAGCAAAGACTTGAGCACTATCGGGCACAAAAGAACGATATGTGTGAATCAATTGAAGATTTTGATGATATGAGTAAATTAGGACAGGGTTTTACATCGGCTAATCCATTAGAGAAAGTTGATATTGGTGATGGCTCAATACCTAGGCCGATGTTTGTAAAAAAAAATTGAAAGCTGATTATAAAGCTGAATTAATTGAGCTGTTGAAAGAATATGT
>CM014277.1:15232132-15263916 GCA_004135705.1 Alloteropsis semialata
TGGAGGAGGCGGTGGCAGAATGACGTCAACGTCATAGGCGAAGCCTGGCGGCCACTGCTCCGAAGTTGGGCGTTGAATTGGAGTCGAGGATGTGCCGCCGCGCGTGGTGTCCCGGTGCAGTACCGGCGGCGGCCGCAGCAGGATTGGCGGGGGCGGAGGGAGGATCGTCGGTCCTCTTGGCAGCGACGATGCTCTCGTGTTCCTACCCGCCATGGGCGGACCACCAGTGCATAGGCCAGGGGAGCGACGAAGAGGAGTGCGACGTTCGGCGATTTCCCGAAGAGCACGGCGTACGGCGCCCTGAAGCATGTGGCGGCGAAGTCCGCCGGCGGCATGGCCTCGGTGAATGGCAGACTCCACTGCGTCCGTGATGGAGTCGACCATGGCGTTCATGGAAGGAACGACAGGAGTTGACATACTTACTCTTCGTGCAGGAACTCCGGCGGGATCCCTTCTCGGCGAGTTCGAGACTTCGGTGGCAGAGCGCGTGCTGATAACGTGTTAAGTGAAAAATGAATGGGAAAAACTGATGGATTTTTTTGATTGTACTGTGTGTAAACATATATATATTACAGGCCCAAAGGGGCAGTTACTTGCTCGGAGAGGCAAGTCTAAAAGGTGTCTATTTGCAAAAGATGTCTATTGATCACTAATTAATTAATCCTAATTAATCCTAACAATTGGGTACCTTGGCGAACCAAACCATTTCTTTAACTAATAATTTTGGATACCTAGCGAATTTACTGGATGCATGGTCAAATACTGGTACAGTGAAATCAGTAGACGTGCTGGATCAATCTAGGCTAAAATATAATCAGTAGTCGGCCGGTGGTTTTTGGATTATTAACAAATCACCGCAATATAATCAGTGGCCGAGAATACTGAACACGTACACTTTCACATCGATCGAGTCAGCAACAAGCTAGGCTGTACAACATTCTGTACACGATAACACATAATCACTCCACCTGTGTCACCCAACTTGAGGACGAACGGACTCCCCTGCAGTTTGAGTCGGACCTGCATTATTCATTCACTCAGATCGATGCCTTGATGCTGCATGATCTGTCCTATGCACTTGCAGATCCGAATCATTGACGAGACGTGATGGTTATATCAAGGACTTAGACCTTGTTTAGTTCGTGAAAGTTGGTTGAATTTTCTATAGAAAAGGTGCATTGATAAGCGTGTTGCAGAGAGGAGAGCACGTTTTTCAATACGTTATTTTTGATTGAATCGTAGAAACTTGCAGGAAATAAACAAGGCCTAAAATTAAAAACAGATGCTGCAGAGAGTACTCTGACAAACAGATGCTGCGTTGACCATCCAATAAACCTGGAGCATACATAAAGTATTTTCCGTACCAAATGCTCATATAATTTTGCATAGCTAGCGAACAATATCCATCCCGAGAGATTACGGGTTGTATTGTTGGCACATTTGGGAGGTGGTTGGTGGAATTCGTTAGCCAGCTCTGTCGCACGTGTGCATGAATCCGCAACGAGGTTTACTCTATTCTCTCTTCAGTTAGCTGTCTATTTTTTTGTTCTTTTTTTTTTTGACAAACTTCAGCTACGTAGACGTAGCTAAGCGAGCCAGTTGGTCAGCAGACAGCACCGCTAATTGAGTAATACGGCGGAGGCTGTTAATATGTATAGCCATGGTAAGTTAATTGAGTGATCTGAATCAGTTTAGCAAAGACCAATAGGTAGGGATGGATTCGGATCGGATACGCATGGAATCGAATCTGGATGTCACCTTTTACCATATTTTAATTCCAATACGAATCTTGTCGAATACAAATACGAATGCGAATTTTTGTCCATTCTTATCGGATACGAATACAAAACGAATATAGCAAATACCAATAGGCCAACTCGTATTTTCTCAAGACGAAGAATCACTACTACACAGGGCTTATCACAGCCGGTTCGGTTGGGCCTATCACAGCCGGTTTTCAAAAGTGACGCTGATAAAGTGGCCTTGAAGATCGGCTTTTCACAGTCGGTTTTTAACCGGCTGTGAAAATCGATTTTCACAGGCTGTTTTTGACATAAACCGGTTGTAAAAATAATTTTAAAAATTGAAAATCAAAAATTAAATAAAAATATTAAATGAGCGCAAAAAAAATTAACCACATGGGAGGCCAGCCCCATTAACCTAGCACCACCACCTCCAACTACACAATTTTTTGCACTTGTTGCATTCTCCAAGATTCGAACACATGATCTCTTGCTTCGCGCGTAGCTCCACTTACCACTGCACCACACCATTGCTTATAAGTGAATGAGTGATGCACTCCTTTTATATTAACTCTGACGAACTTTTATAAAATTCTAGAGGCCACTCCATTGATCCAATTAGGTTGGCAATTTTTGTAGTAGTTCCTTACAAGCACATAACTTTAGAAAAAATATCAAAAAATAATATAAAAATAAAAAAATAAATGTATGAAAATTAATTTTTTAAGTGCTAAAAATTCATTTAATTCATAGAAAATAGCAAATCATTTCAATAAAATTCTTAAACTCCTCCATGGCAACTTATATGTAGTATAAAACATGTAAAAACATATTTATACATCATATGAGCAAAAATAAGTTTTATGATGTACAAACATCAAAGTTTGCCTTAAGGTGTATGAATGTATGAGAGATGTATATGTTTATGAACAATGTATAGTCTAATTTTCTTGAAATGCATTGATTTTTTATGAGAAGGTTATACACCTATAAAATGACTCTATGACAATTTTTATAATTTTTGGAAAAGTTTTTAATATTTTTATTATTTTTACAAGTAAAGGAGTAAATTAAAGTGTGAATTATACATAGCAAACCTTTTGACATTTCACATATTTTTCATGATTTGATATAAACTAGAGCATATGTCCTTAGACACTATTTTTCTAATTTTGATAAGATCTATTTAAGAGACATGTAGTTCAAATTAGAATTACTAAGAATAAGTACCTAGAAATTCATTTAATAGTTAGAAAATAGCAAATCATTTCAAAAAAAACCCAAAACTGCTCCATGGCAACATATATGTAGTGTAAAATATTAAAAAATTATGTCCTTGTAATATAAGTAAAAATAACATTTTAGGGTGTGTTGACGCGGAAAATCGGCAGACGTATTCCCCGCGTGCAGCACAAGAAGACCAGGGAGATCAGCTTCGCTCCAGTGCCAGTCTACACTCCAGTTCAGGTTCGTGGCGTGCCAGTCAATTTGACCTGTAATTGACAAGGGAATAAAACAGTTAAATTGCTCTTTGATTGTGCCGGCTCTATTTCAGACGATGGAGTAACGTCGAATTTTAGCCAAGACCCAATCAGACACGTGTCGGCCGATACTGATCGGACCTCAGAATCGGACCTCTTTGATGACGTCAATCGAACCGAGTGATCGGACCTCAATCAGACACCAAATCGGACCAATCGGGATCGGACCTTGATTGATATAACAGATTAGCCTTTTGAATAATAAAATAAAGCATATAACAAGGCCAATATGTAAAATAATGGATCAGCTGTGTCTTGAAACAAGATATTAAATAATCACAGTGTAAGCCGATACATTGTCCATCTTGTCTAATCGCCAGTTTGACTCATCTTGTCGGACCATCTAACCAGCCGATCAGACTATAGCCTTTTCAGAGAAATCTAGCTCCGACGTAGGGAATCTAGATTTCTCCAACTATGATCAGATCGGATAGCTAGATAATCAAACTCGACTTACCAATCTGTCAATTAAACAAGATGCTCGCACAGGTGTTGATCAGATTAAACAAAATAAGCAAGTAAAACATTAACAGATACGTTCTGATTCTATGATATGCTACTGAACAATTAAGCAAGATCCAGCTCCGACGTAGGGAATCTACACCACACTTAACATTCAAATAGCAATAAGGCATAATCTAAGCTTCCCTTGACTAATCAAGATGAACCTAGCTCCGACGTAGGGAATCTAGACCAAACATGACAATCAAAGATTAATCTAGGCGTATTACAAAGATCCAGCTCCGACGTAGGGAATCTACACCAATGCAATACTCAAAGAACAACTAGATTAAACCACAAAGCAGGATCGGACATAGAACGATGCTGTAAGACAAATATTTCTTAAATCGGACCAAGACCAATGCTCAAAGCCGTTGAAGAAGTAGAATTGATTCACATGGCGTAGATCTAAACCAATCTAGCAACTCCAACAAACCGCAAAGACTACATTTAGTAACCAAGATTACTCTAGCTCCGACGTAGGGAATCTAGACTAATCTTGATACCTAGCTCCGACGTAGGGAATCTAGGCTTAAAGTATAGTCCGATAAACGATAATCTGTTGAATAATCAATATTGATCTAGCTCCAACGTAGGGAATCTATATCAATCTTGATTATCCAGAGATAAATCGGTTGAACAGTATAAACGAGAAAGGGCGATGCGCCTCAATTCAAAGCCTATACTAGTTCGATAAATTTGACTAACTTACTGGTAAGCCGGAGATCAGAACTGATGCAGCCCGTCCACCAATGAGCTTCGTCGGTAACTACTACTAGGGTTTTGGCGTGAAGCCGGGTTGTATTGATTGTGAGAATAGTTTTTTACAATGGACGAGGGTTCATATTTATACCCTGGTCATGGAGAGTCCTGATCGGACCAGGCTAACTTGCGAATAAAGTAAACTAAGCTAAAGATAAAACGGGACTCCCATATGCCTTCTGAAAAGGAAATAGTCCCTGAATCTGATACGCTTCCTTCTTAGCCGACGCTCCTTTCCTCTTGAACTCGTCATCGGGTCGGACTCCTGCTTCATCTGCATATCGGCTTCCTTCTCTGTTATCTTCGGCTTTGACCAGTCAATGGGTCCACCAGCCTTACCTCATCACCTCATTACTCAGCATATCTGGTGCAAACGTATCGATGCTACACTTCTTTAATATTAAATGTTTCGAATCTTTATGATTTTTTAGAGACCGCACCTTAGATCCGATTGAGCTGATTTTTTTTGTTGTCCCTTGTGTGCTCTTAGTCTAATAAATAATATAAAAATAAAACATTTTGTGTACTGTAGCTTAGAACCGGCTGTGAAAATGGATTTTCACAGCCGGTTCGTTGCTAAAACCGGCTGTGAAAATGGATTTAATTTTCACAGCCGGGTCAACCCACAAATCAGCTATGAAAATGATTTTCACAGCCAGTCAACTTACTAACCGGCTGTGAAAATGTATAAGTGCCACTTTTTAAAAATCGGCTGTGAAAATAGTGACTAGAAAAATCAATTTTGTAGTCGTGAATGCGCAGGATACAAGCGTTCCGGTGAAGTTGTATCAGATCTCGTGGCCCCAAGCTACTCCTACTGACAAACCGACCAATCCGCTGCAGACTCGAATACTCTCTGCTGCTGTTGTGCATGCGCCGCTCCGGGCGGGCAGGCGGTCCATGGGAATATAGATGACCAAAAGGCACCAAGCCCATGGGCCTGTCCGAAACACAGGATTTTGGCCTGGTCCGAATACGGCCCGGCGCGACCTCTACCATGCCCGTGCCGGCCCGACCCGGCCCGTGCTTCGTGCCCGACTCAGACGAGCCCCAGCCAGCTCGGCCCGAAACTGGCCGACTCGAAGCACGTCTGTCGGCCCCGCCAAACTTCATATATATATTAGAAAACATAATATTTTCCCAATTTCCTCCTTCTGAGCCGCCGCCGCCGCCCCTTCCCTCGCGTGACACTCCTCCCTCTCCCTCACGCACCGTGCCCTCGCCTGCCGCGCCCCTCCTCCTTGCGTTGGCACACGCCTTCTCCTTCTTCGCGCGTCGCGCCTTCCTAGCCTCACGTCCTGTTTGTTTTCCTTCTCGGCTCTGGGCCGGAATGAGCACAATGTGCTTACCTAGTTATCGTGCCGGCCTGGCACGACTAACAAGACATCGTGTCGTGCCCATGCTCGCTCCAAGGCACGTGGTACAACACGACGACACGATAGAGTTGTCGTGCCGTATCTGTTGGAGGTCAAATTTGGCATGATAGAGGATTGCTTGCAATCTGGGTAAATTGGTTAAACCAGTTTTAGAAACAGGTAGGACCAGATTTAATAACTTTGTCAAATCAGCATTTGGATTGCACCATTGCATAGCTTTCGTCGAGACGATCAAGATGCATATATAGAAAGCCCGATTTGGAGTTCGGATGAGAGAGTTATGACTTCGAAAAGATCTTAAGACGAGGTCATGAGGCTCAAAGGACATGATTCATTGTCAAATTAGCACTCAATTATCTTAAGAGCATTTGGTGAAAGAGTCATCAGCAAATCAACTTCTGGAATTGTTTGTTTGGACATTTGAAGTCGTGAAGAATTTCAAGTCGAAAGACGTTTTATTATATTATCGTTTCAATTTCTGGAACTTCAGTAACGAACAATTTTGGATTAATTTCAATTTCTGTGGAACTTGTTTATGTATAGTTGTATGCATGTTTTTTAAATTTATCCCAGAAATAGTTTGATCGATCGATGCTTATCTGTGTCATGTGTTGTGCAATAAAGCTAGTTTAAAGCCTGTTGTCTCATATCCGGTGTTACCTCGAATATTCCAACCAAATAGTAAAGGGATTACAATACATTACCTGAGTCAACCAAACAAAAGTAGCCAATCATTACTTTGTAGCATAAAGCACTGGTACTTGATTACATTACCGTTACCACTACATCTGCTGAACCAAACGCCAACTGACCGTATAATGTGATTGATCTGTCCATTTGTTTGTTTATTGCTTGAGGCGTCCAAGTGTGCAGTGAATCACTTTCTCCAATGAGGATGGAGGCGTGCAGTAAACTCGATCCACGGAGATTTAACTTAAAAACCTAGCGTTGAGGATTTACAATAAAAGCTTTCACAGTAGGTTATTAGCAGAGGTGTGACAATAGAAGATGCACCTTACTGTTGTTCACTATTACAGAATTGATTTTTCTAGTCATTATTTTCACAGCCGATTTTCAAAAAGTGGCACTAATATATTTTGACAGCCAGTTCATGGCTAGACCCGGCTGTGAAAATCAACTCTATTTTCACAACCGGTTCAGGCCACGAACAGCATGTGAAAATCCATTTTCACAGCCGGTTCTAAAGTACAATGCACATAAGTTTTTTACATAAGTTTTTTATTTTAATTTTAATTTTTGATATTTTAAATTGGACTAGGAGCATGCAAGGGACAACCAAAAAAATTTGAGCCCAATCGGATCTAAGGTGTGGTCTCTAGAAAATCATAAAGATTTTTAATGTTTAATATTACACAAGTGCAACACCCATTAGTTTACGCACTCTAAAATATTATTTTTGCTCATATAAAATTGACATATTTTCTACATGTATTATACTACATATATGTTGTCATGGACGAGTCTTGGATTTTTTTAAAAAAATGATTTTCTATTTTCTAACTATTAAATGAATTTCTAGATACATATTCTCAGTAATTCTAATTTGAACTACATGTATCTGAAATAGTTCTTACCAAATACTAGAAAAATAGTATATGAGGAAGTATTTTGTGAGCTGAAATATTGATGGCCCACCGTCACCATGATGGTGTGCTCACCTACGGCCAACGATGAATGATGGGGATGGAAAAACTAGCCGGAGTTAGAGACAAGGTCGCAGGAGACGGGAAAGACGACAGAGTTGACATCATATTGGCGCAATCCACCACATCATAGCGTAGCACTCGATGAGAGGAACTCCATGATGGTGTTAGTTTTCGCTAGAAAAAGCTCGCCGGCATTTGCTGGAGACCGAACGTCGATTTCAGATGTACAGACCGGGTGTCAACTCGAGAAAAGGGTTTGAGATCAGGGATCGTCAAATCTACGAAGCTACGAGTGTCAACTCACGAAATGGGTTTCAAATTAGGTGGGGTTTGGGATAAAAATATTTTCAAGTTGATTTTTCAATTATTGGAATTTTTGAAATTATTTTTCTGTGCAAAAATAAATCTAGAAAATGTTGGACTTGTACTTAATGCACGAAAAGTATCCAAACAATTCCCAGAGATATAGTTGGACACGTGGAGTCCAAATAAAATACTTAGTCCTTGCAAAAATATTAATAGAAGTTTCTGAAGATTAGATTTAGCATAGGAAATAGGAATAACTAAATTCCAAGAAAGTATAGAAAATTCCTAGAGGAACCTATATGACGTCTAAGAGCACTTAGAAAAATACTCAAGATACATCACAACAAGAACACAATAAACACGCTTAGAGCCTATGTTGTTTTAATTTGTTCCAGAAAATCAAAATTTTCATATACTAAATTCCTTGTAAGAAAATATAAGTTGTTGAAAAATTTTAGAAATTCACAATTTTTTTTGATTATTTAGTGTAATCTATTCACATCCCAAAATATGAAATTTTGGGGTGTGAAACTCATAACATAAACAAAGAATATATAAGATAGTACATTAAATGTTACAAATTACAAACAAATCAAACTCGTCCTCAGCACACCAAAGCCTGATTTTTTTGGCAACCTAAAGTGCCAATTATTAATACACACAGAAAACCAAACAGAATGAACAAACAAGCACAAAGATGACAAGTCCCTTGGTAAACAGTATTAGAACAGGACAAACTGAAACACAATGCAGGATACAACTCCTGTGCAATCTGGGCATATGCAGTAAAACTAACATCGACTAATAGAGTGGAAAGGGCACCTCCATGGCACAGATCTTAGATATGAAGCGAGCGAAAGCTCACCTAAGATAGCTCTTGATGATATGTTTCTTCTGGGAGACAAACCCTGGTGGCGGAACATGCATGTAGCAGTCTCTTTGCTCTGGCAGGCTCCACTGCAGTTTGTCCCACCACTCACGGTCTCCGCTCACTTCCACCTTTGACTTGAGATGTTCCTGCTTCAGGAGTGGGAGACGTTGAAAGGATTGGCAGCCTCGGACAAAGAACTTGTCCCACTTTGGTGTTTCAAACCGAAACATGACATCGTCGTGGAAGTGATGCAGCTGTGGTAACTCCTGGAAGTAGATCCTTTTGATGTTTGGGAGTGGAGAAGGTGCTGTGTTACACTCAGGATGTTTGTAGAAAATTGTCTTGAGGTTCGAGCAGAAGAGAATGATCAGAGTCTCCAGTGTAGGTAACGATAAACTGCATGGGAAAAATTTCTCCAGACGTGGGCACTTCTCAAGGTGAATATGTTTTAGTAGGTTCAATGAAGCGGACATGAAAAGATACGACTTATTGGGCTCAACAAAGCTCAGTAGGTTGACAAGATTAGTGGCCAGAAGTATCTTTAGGGATGGTAAAATCTCTCGTTGATGAGTATGCATCCTGAATAGAACAGCCATTTGATGGCAGTGTTGGAGTTGGCATTCTTCTAGCGACACGAAACTATAGTTGAGGTCAGAAAGGCATTTGATAAGATAATCATCTGCAATGAGCATTGAGTTTGTGACAGAGAGAATATGCCTTAAGCCAAGTGGGTACCGATCCTTGGATGATATCTCCACATGACGCTGCTTTGGCTGAAGTTTCATCATGGGCACAATGCTAGCTGCCTCATCAAAATGCACATCAGGATAAGGTTTGTTGTGTGTCTCCTTGCCTCTTGCACTATATGGTTTAACCTGGATATTGAAAGACTGGAGGAACTGTCCTTTCTTGACTAACTTGTTAGCAGCATCTATGTTGAAGCTGTGAAACATCCTGGAATCAGTTATGTTGATATGAGCAGTATTGGTCATTATCTCTCCTCTATTTTGATTTTCATCAGCACAAACTTCCTGCATGCAGAACATTGAAAACTGATCATTTCTGCCATGATCCAGACAGAACATCCTTGGAAACCTGACCATCTGATGCCATGGGAACCTCTTGAAGCAAGGTACGTTAATAAGAAGTAACGTCCTTAGTTTTGGTAAGTTTGGGAGGTTGTGAGGGACCTCCTCAAGAGCAGTTCCAGAAAGATCAACATCCTCCAATCCTGTAAGATCATCACTGAAGTTCACATATTTGAGCATTTTGCACCCACGCAACGACAGGCATCTAATCCATGCTCCAGAGACTGAGAAGGTTCTCAGTTTCGGATGCCCATGGATTTTGATATCTTCCAATGCCTCCCATGTTTGTATATAAAGATCTTCAAGGTATGGTAATAGCTCCCAGAGAAGTTGAAGCCTTAAGCCGATGCAATTATAAATATGTATCTCTTTGAGGCCTTTGGCTTCAGAAACTGACCGTGGAAGTGACACTAGCAGCATGTTGTCGATTAGCTTGAGTGTATGCAGCCTTTGCATTGCTTCAAACATATCCTCTGGAAAAGAGGTAATATGAGTTCCCTCGACATGAAGGACCAACAGATTGGACAGTGCAGCCATAGAAGGGGGCAATTCTTTGAGATTGGAGCAGTTACCAAGAATGAGCTCCTCAAGACATGACATGCCACTGAAAAACTCAGAAGGCAGAGTAGTGATCCTCGAACCTGATAGATCAAGGTAGTGCAGGTTTCCCTTGTTTCCGCCATCCTGTTGGGTTAGCTGCAGCAAGGGAACCCCATTCATATCAAGGACTTGAAGGTTTCCGAGACAAGCAAGTGGTGAATTTCCTTCTTGTGGAGCAGGTGGGGGTGGAGACAATGCCTCGAGCCGAAAGCAGCCTCTCAGTGAGAGCAACTGAAGATTCAGCAGTTGTGAAATCCCAGTAGGCAGAGAATCTATCATTGTATAGGACAGATCAAGAACACGGAGCTTCAAAGCTTTATGAAAAGGAAAACCTGATACATTTGAGCAACCTCTCAGAATAAGGGTGCTCATTTCCATTTTCTTCTTCCAGATCATTTTCATTTTCTTCTTCCAGTCCGGTATCGAAAACCAGAGGTCCATCTCTGCCATATCCATGGTTAGATGCCTACCATCATCATTCATGAATGAAACCCATTTCAGCCACCAGCTCTTCCTATGATCGGAGAGTTCATCTTGTTGGAGTCGGGGGACATCCTCAGCTAACTTTGACACGCCAGTGACGATGGCGTCCTGGGAAGATGCTGATGTGGAAGTGGATGCAGTCCATGAAGTGCTGCTTGTTGGCATAGAAGCTGAATAGATTGGCAACAATGAATATTGCTGCAAGGCCTGAATGACGACCTTTCCAGCTTCATATGCAGACCGGTAGCAATCGCTCTGTTTGTTCCCTGTACCACCAGCAGGTGTATCGCTGGGGCTTGTTATTGAGAAAATCAGGTCCTCAGCCACCCAACAGCGTACCATCTCGTCGGAGGAGACATGGGAGCTGGTGTTCCCTGTTGCTTGACGTCCTTGCAGGGGATGGTAGAGGATAGCATAATACAAGCACTTGTGAGCAACGTGGAGCCAAAACTCCTCGTCTCGTTGCTGCTGGAGTGTGTTGTGCATGGAGCATGCTGCATCCCATAAGGCCTCTTTGATCAGCACGGCCCAGTCTTCCTTACTGAGATCATCAAAAGGCAGGACACGGTAGTACTCCGACTTGAAATGATGGTCCCGTATGGAACGTCTGAGCCGAATGCTTTGGTCGCAGACATCCTTGGAAGTCGTTGAGATGAGCCATCGGTTGTGAAGTGTTGACGGCCACCTTTCGCCCATTGTTGATACCAGCTCGTTCATTTCGATAGGAACGTGCAGGTTCTCAATGAGCAGCAGTCGCCTTTTCCCTTGTAAATAAGCTTCCTTGATCCTTTGGACCGTTTGATAATCAAAAGGTTGACGGTCAAAGCCAGAAGGTCCACCTACAATGGGCGGATCTCTTCCAGAGCGGTGAGCGTACTCCCATTCGAAAGCCTCGAGCATCAGTTTGTCCAGGTCTGTGTTGTACCCGAAGTAGCTCTCTTCTGCGGCAAATTGCCTGAGTTCCTGCAGCTTGTCTTCAGTCAGTGGTATCTCCACGCATCTAGCCATCTCCATGAGGACCTCAAACGCCAGCAAACGCTGAGTTGCACTGGCGTCTGCTGCCGCGCCCGCGGCAGGTGTTGTGAGCCGCACGCGTATAACGTGGTCGAACGGCCCATATAGCTCCTTGGTGCGCTCGAATAGAAGCCTGTTCAAGGTCGACATGAACGACGCTTCTCGTCCAATTCCGGCGTTCCATATTACCGGGAGCTGATGGCTCCACTTGGTCACCTTTTCTGCCAACGGTGGTACTTTATTCCATTGAACATAGAGAGCAAGCAACTCAGAGTAGTCGAAGGGAACACTACAAAAAAAATTGAAGGAAACCATAAGATGGTGAATTATTGTTAACCAACAGCACAAAGATATTATTAACTACCACTGCATTACGCAGACTTAGCCTCTGTTTTCATCCCTCCAACTAAAATTTAGCTGGAGGACATGTTTGGATCCCATCTATATATATATATATACCATCTCGTAATATGAGCCAGCATGGGAGTTGACAAAAAAATTAGCAAAGTGGCTATTTATTGATGATCAAAATTGGCATGGGACAAGTCTGACAGCAGGAACCGGTGGCACCGGGTTCTAAAACTGGTAGAACCAGTTTGGGTCCTCTATAGCCTGTCTGGCAACTAAAACTAGTGGAACCAGTTTTTCCCGAGTCGTAGTAGGTTTGGACTCTTTTGAGGGTCCGAGTTGTAATAAGGCTTTTCTTGTGGGGCAAGACCTCCCCACCCTATAAATATAAAGGGCCACGGCCGATTGACTTTTTTATCCAATCGATCAATCAAAAATACCTTTACTTTTTATCATATCCAAACCCTAGCTTTTCCAACCTCCATTGCTGTTCGTACTTCGTCTCTACAGCGTTGACGGCGTTCTGAGTGGCCTGCTGACCTCAGAGCAACCCTAGGCGCACCAGTCCTGACGGGGTCCCTCCCGGGCCGGTGTTTGTAGGCTTACGCAGCAAACCCTTAAAATCCGGTGGCACCGGCACCAGATTCCTAAAACCGGTGGTACCGATTTTGCCAGGTTTGCTGCCGGTAACCGATCCGTTGCGGATCCGTGCGAGCTAGCGCAATTCTCCGTGTGTTGATCAGAAAAGCATCAACACATTTTTGGCGACTCCGCTGGGGAACTTGGAGATCTTGGTTTCAATAACCGGTCTATCAAACCCTAGCCAGATGAGCTCTATCTCAGATCTGGACAAGGACAATATCGTCGCGCCCTCCATGGTGGAGCTTGGTGAAGTGGAGCGTCAGAGGCTTGAAGCAGTCCAAGAGTACGTGAAGAATCAATTCATGATGGGACTAAGGAAGGATCACCACGGCAAAGTGACAAGAACTCATGAATTCATGACGCCGGCGTTCACTTTAAAAGACAAGAAGGTGGAAGAAATACCTCTAGTAACTTTACACCCACCCGAAACTTCTACTTCTAATCCTGATGATAAGTTCACTGCTGCGCTTTTACATACCGATGAAGTAGTAAGCACTCTTATGGACATGTTAGGTAAAATTGAAAAAGATAGGATGGTAGAAAAGTCATATTATGCACATGATATACCTCCATCTATGCAAAATAAGAGTACGCATACGAATGTGCCGGCTACAGCAGGGCAAACATCTGAAAATCCACTATATGGAATGCCGGCTAATTTTTATTCAGGACAAACACCGCCGTCAGCACATGCTTCGCTAGCCACGGCGAAACTGGTGGAACCGGTTCCAGAAACCGGTGGCACGGTTTTGTCACCCTCTCTGTACAGCAGTCAGCGCCGCCCACTACAGCCCCTCTTTTGGTAATCCCTAACTGAAATAAGAGGTGGCTAATCGTTCTGCTTATATTGAGATGCGTGCATACACATCACCCCTATATCTAATCAAAATATCAATTCTAGTGGGATTCCTAATGATGTGTATGATCAGTATTTGCGGCAAAGTCCGATATAGCCACATGGCTACCAGAGTTAGCTTGTTTGAATTTATATGTTGAATTTTTTAAACTAAAGGATGAGTTGGCCAATATGATGCAAGATAAGCTCGGTGTTGATATGGGTAATTCTAGATTATATCAAAAACCATATTCTGCTGATTTTGATACCGTTGCTTATCCTAATAATTGGCGTGTTCCTGATTTTGTCAGATTTAGTGGTGATGATAGTAAGACCACTTGGAAACAGATTAGTCAATATCTTGCTCAATTAGGAGAAGCTGGTTCTAGTGATGCTTTGAGAATTTGCTTGTTTTTATTATCTTTAACTGGAACTGCTTTTTCCTGGTTTTCTTCATTAACTCCTAACTCAATTAATTCATGAAATCAATTAAAGCAAAAATTTTATGATTACTTTTATAGCGGGAGTACTCAATTAAAGTTGACAGATTTGACATCGGTTAAGCAACAAAGAGATGAATCTGTTTTGGATTACTTTAAATGATTCAAAGAAACTAGAAACCGGTGCTTTAATTTGTCACTTTCTGAAAGGGATCTTGCTGATGTTGCTTTTAATGGTTTGAGATCCTTTATTAAAGAAAATATAGAAGGCTTTGATCTTTTTTGGTTAATCAACTGCAAAATAAGAGCTTTAGGTACTGAAAACCGATTGAAACATGTTAAGGATACATATAAGGCTCATCGTTCTAATGTTCATGTTGTTAATTATGATTCTAGTAGTTCGGACAATGAGGAAAATGTGTATGTTACTGAACTTGTATGGCCTTCTAAGAGTAAATTGTACACATGTCCATATCTTAAGCCAATTCAAAAGAATCGGCAAGAAGAAGTGCGATTTACTTTTGATGTTTCCAAATACAATCGTATTTTTGATGAATTGTGAAAGACGAAAACATTAAGATGTCTCATACTGTTCCTTCGCCTGAAGAACTTAAAAGACGGGCATATTGCAAGTTGCATAATTCTTTCTCGCATGCTATTAATGATTGCAATGTTTTCCGTCGACAGGTGCAATCAGCCTTGAATGAAGGACGTTTAACCCTACATGAGATGTAGGTTGACAAGATGCCTTGAGATGCTACCTCCTAAGGTTCTGGTTCGGCCGCATTAAATCGAATCAACCAAAGAAAAAAATATTGTTGTGGGTGATGTGAAGCCTAAAAATTTAAATGGGAAAGCGATAATCTGGGAAGTGGTATGTAAGAAGACTCCAAATGGCAGCAAAACTTTCATGATCACTACGAGAGTCTCAGATCTCGGGGGGCAACGATCCTCAAAGACACCATTTGAGCCTGCTGTGCAGAACAAACTGGTGCCACCGGTTTCAAAAATCGGCACCATCGGTTTTGGTTAGGGTCGTCTAAAAATGTTGAAGCCCAAGCGTCCTAAGATCGGAACCTGGAAAATAAATGTGGCCAAAGATCAGGGTAAAGTTGCAAAGCCAAAACCGACCTTTGACCAGTTGTTTTCCAAATATGCGAATCAAAGGCCAATTGAGGAGGATTGGCCTATAAAAAAGAGAAAGAGATCACCTATGCGTCAAGAGAAGCAAATTTTGCCTCCAAGGGTGAATACCAGGCAGAATGATGATGTTGTTACATTGCATCCTCCACAAAATCAGTACCAAGCCATGTCATGGATGCCGCCACCATATAGTTCTCCATATCCGGCGTGGAACTATAATGGGATATATATGCCATATTACCCTATGCAATATCCACCTTTTCATCCAGGATGGGTAATAGTAGAGGTCCAGTGCATGAGAGGCTGGTGGATAACCGTTCGGTACCTCGTTGATCAGGTTGAGATCAACCACCCAAAACCGGTGGAACCGGTTTTCCCAGAAGAGGCAGCCTTCTCCTCCTAAGCAAGTTTATCGCCATAAGAAGATGGAGGAGATTGTTCAGGCGATGGATGTCGACCAAGAAAGGACTACTGCTGCTGATGTTATTCAGATTAGTGACATCAAGGTGATTCCGGAGGACGATGGCAAGAGACCGATTATTATTGGAGATGAGGTTAAAGCATGAGCCCAGGAAGAGGTTGTTGCAGATCTTGGTGAGGGTAAGAAAGTTGAGATTGATAAATCTAAATATTTTTTGCCAAGATGGTGTCCTTCAGGTTTGATGCGCACACAAAAGAGGAAGTTGCAGCGGCTTCACTTCTAAGAACAGAAGGAGGAAGAGCTAGAAAAACAAAGGGATGAGAACCTCAACAAATACAGGCCAATGGTTCCTTCAGGCAAAGGGTGGAAGTTGAAGATCACCGAAGCTTCAGGAGCAAATCCGGTGGTACCAGATCTCAAACCGGTGGAATTGGTTTTGCCTCGCTCAGTGCCTGCTGCCGTGCCGAATCCGGTGGTACCAGTTTCTTCTGATCCAGGACTGTCTTTTGTTTCTTCTGAGATTTCTGTTACTCTTTCATTTGATGAGAAGTTGTCATCAGGTCCGCAGGATATGGACGATGAGCAACTTGTTGATTATGAGTCATCACCTGAGCATATGAATGTTGATGCTAATGTAGTGTACCTCTCTTCGGATTATTACATCATTCCGGAGGAAGAGATGGCCCATCTAGACTTTGGCCCGAAAGAAGCTATATTTAAAAGACCAAAGGATTCTGAAAATCACCTGATGGCGCTGTATATGAAGGGACATATCAATGGGCGGCCTGTCTCAAGGATGCTTGTTGATACTGGGGCAATAGTTAATATGATGCCCTATTCTATGTTCAAGAAACTTGGTGGTTTGGATGATGAGCAGATCAAGACCAACATGACTGTCATTGGTGTGGGATTAGGCGAGCCTATGTGTGCTAAGGGAGTCGCTTCTATGGAGCTCACCATTGAGAGCAAGACGTTGGCTACAGCTTTCTTCGTCGCCGATGCCCAAGGTAATTTCAGTTTAATACTGGGTCGTGATTGGATCCATGCGAATAGATGTGTGCCTTCTAGTTTGCATCAATTTCTTATTCAATGGGTTGTCGACGACGTTGAGATTATACATGGAGATACATCGGCTTGTGTTGCTGTGGCTGATGGATCTACTGTGTCTATGCATGATCATGTCAAGTGCTTGAGGGGTTTAGATATTATAGATTATGAGATGATCAGTTGTACCAGGGATGGTTTTGTGCCTGCTGTTCTAAAGCCGGTTGAGAATCGGCTAAATTATTTATTATGAATTAATGAATAGTTCATAATGGTTGCAGCAAAGACTTGAGCACTATCGGGCACAAAAGAACGATATGTGTGAATCAATTGAAGATTTTGATGATATGAGTAAATTAGGACAGGGTTTTACATCGGCTAATCCATTAGAGAAAGTTGATATTGGTGATGGCTCAATACCTAGGCCGATGTTTGTAAAAAAAATTGAAAGCTGATTATAAAGCTGAATTAATTGAGCTGTTAAAAGAATATGTTGATTGTTTTGCATGGAATTATCAAGAGATGTCTGGTTTAAACCGTGAGTTAGTTGAACATCGGCTGCCTATTAAACCTAGTTTTAGGACTTTTAAACAAAGTGCTAGGCATTTTAATCCTAAAATGTATGACTGGATTAAAGAAAAATTATTCGGTTGTTGGATGCAAATTTTATTAGGCCTTGTCGTTATGCTGAATGATTATCAAATATTGTACCAGTTGAAAAGAAAGATTCTGGTAAGCTTAGGGATTTTAGAAATCTTAATAGAGCTACTCCTAAAGATGAATATCCTATGCCTATAGCTGACATGCTTATTAATGATGCTTTTGGACATAAAGTTATTAGTTTTCTTGATGGTAATGCTGGTTACAATCAAATATTCATGGCTGAAGAGTATATATGCCTTTGTATGTCCAGGTTTTGTTGGTTTGTTTGAGTAGGTAGTTATGACCTTTGGTTTAAAAAATGTTGATGCTACTTACCAAAGGGCTATGAATTTAATTTTTCATGATTTGCTTGGCTTAATCATAGAAGTTTATATTGATGATATTATTATTAAATCAGCTGGTTTAAAACCCTATTTGACTGATTTAAATCTTGCTTTTGAAAGAATGCGTCAATAAGGATTGAAGATGAACCCACTTAAATATACAATTGGTGTGTCGGCTGGAAAGTTTCTATGATTTATTATTCATGAAAATGGCATCGAGATAGATCCTAAGAAAATTGATATTATTAAGAAGATTAAAGCATGCAAAAAGGATTTGCAGAAATTCCTAGGCAAGGTGAATTACTTGAGGAGATTTATTTGTAACTTGTCTGGGAAGATTAGTGCTTTTATTCCTATTCTTCAGTTAAAAGATGAAACCAAATTTACTTGGGGGGCAAAACAGCAAGAGGCCTTTGAGAAAATCAAATATTACTTGTCTTCACCGCCGGTTATTAGAGCACCTAGGAGGAGACTTCCATTTAAATTATATGTGGCTGCTGAAGAGTGAGTAATTGGGGCTGTTTTGACTCAAGAAACTGAAGGGAAGGAATACATTGTTACCTATGCAAGTCACCAATTATTAAATGCCGAAACAAGGAATATATTTATTGAAAAGCTTTGCTTGTCATTGTATTACGCTTGTACCAATATGAGGCATTATTTATTGTCCAATATTTGCATAGTTGCTTGTCAAATCGATGTTATTAAATATATGTTGCATAGACCAATTTTAAGTGGTAGAATTGATAAATGGGCTTATGCTCTTATTGAATATGATTTGGCTTGTGAACCTTTGAAATCTATGAAAGACCAAATTGTTGCTGATTTTATTGTTGAAGATAGTATTAATGATGATCATGATTTAGACATCGGCTATATTACTTTTACCCCATGAAAATTGTATTTTGATGGATCAGTTTGTAATAATGGTTGTGGTGTTGGTGTTGTTCTTATATCACCAAGTGGTGCTGAATTTGAAGCTCTTAACCGATTAGAAAGTGATTGTACCAATAATCAAGCCGAATATGAAGCTCTCTTGTTCGGGCTAGAAATTTTGCATGATATGAGGGTGAAACATGTAGAAGCATTTGGTGATTCTCTGCTTGTCGTACAGCAAGTTGCTAAGGTATACCAATGATTTGATGGCTTTTTAAATGCATGTCTTGAAAAATGCTTAGATATAATTGCTCATTTCGATGAATTTACTATATATCATATTTCAAGAGATGAGAATCCAAGGGCGAATGCTCTGGCTCAACAAGCGTCTGGTTATGATGTTCAGAAAAGAAATTTACATGAAAGAAAGCCGACATTTTGTATAGCCAAGATTTCACCTAGGAAAAACCGGTGACGCCGGATTGAGAAACCGGAGGTACCAGATTTTTTGGTGATATCGATTCCAGAACCGGTGGCACCGGCTTACCTATTGACAGCAACACTTCAGCCATTGAACATATTAAAATTGATAAGGACGAAGTTGTTTA
This sequence comes from Alloteropsis semialata, assembly GCA_004135705.1. Lineage (NCBI taxonomy): Eukaryota > Viridiplantae > Streptophyta > Magnoliopsida > Poales > Poaceae > Alloteropsis > Alloteropsis semialata. The sequence continues at coordinate 15,251,427 of CM014277.1, forward strand.
TTGGAGAATACCCATTATTGAATATTTACAGAATCCTAGTCATAAAATTGACAGAAAAGTCCGACGGTGGGCGTTTAAATTTACTTTGGTTGATGGTGAATTATATCTTCGGACAACTGAAGATTTATTATTAAAATGTCTAGATTCTGATCAAGCTAAAGTTGCTATCGGTGAGGTTCATGAATTGAAGGAATTAGTGGTACACATCAATCGGCTCTTAAGATGAAGTGGCTTTTGAGGACACTCGTTTTTATTGGCCTAATATGATAGCTGATTGTTTTCGATACTACAAAGGTTGTGAGGAGTGCCAAAGGTTTGTTAATATTCAAATGGTTCCAGCAGCATTATTACATTCTATTATCAAGCCTTGGCCTTTTCGAGGATGGGGATTGGATTTTGTTGGGCAGGTTCATCCTCCTTCATCAAATGGATATCGGTTCGTGTTAGTGGCTACTGATTATTTTACAAAGTGGACTGAGGCAATTCCTTTGAAGAATATGACACATCGGGAGGTAATTGAGTTTATTACTAAGCATATTATCCATAGGTTTGGCATTCCACGAACTTTGACTACTGATCAAGGTACTTCATTTATATCAAAAGAAGTTTGTGAGTTTGTTGATATGTATGACATTAAATTACTCAATTCATCTCCATACTATGCTCAGGCTAATGGTCGAGCTGAGTTTGTAGTAGGGGTTACAAACGGGTGCAAAAGGTATGAATTCCCAAGTATCAAGGGAGTGTGTGCGTGTGTGTGGAAAAGATCGATCCCTACGCAGGGGGCTCCCCTTCCCCTTTTATGGGCCAAGGGAAAAGAGAGGAGTAAGAAGAGAAAAAAGGGGAGGCCTCCGTGCTCGCGCTGGCTTCCCCTTCGCATGGGCCCCCACCTGTCTTGTCGTCCTATGACTGACATCCAGGTCGTGCGCACGCTGCATCCCTGCACGTCACTGTAGCCACACGTGGGCACCATCGCTTTGTCATGATGCCTCATCCCATTCGAATTAAGGCGTGCCGAAAACGGGCCTCGGTTACACCATGTCGTGGGTGGCGGGCACAGTGCCGATGTGGCATGCATTGGGCAACCAGTCACGAGGCGTGCCTGTCCTTGTTTGGCTATCAGAAGTTTGACCCCGTATTGGGTCGGTACGTCTGTAATAGGTTGGGAGTGTGCGGGGCCCTCGGAGGTCCTATGCTCCCAAGATCGAGCAAGCCCCGACTTCCCCTCCCTCAGGGTCAGGTGAGGGGGAGCCTTTATCTGGAGAGTCTGGCGAGTCTCGATCCCTGCGGGGCTAGGGTCGGGAAAGACGGAACCTTTCCCTCGAGGGTCAGGTGGGTTTCGACCCCGGTATGATCATGGTCGGGCGAGTCGGAGTTATTCGTAGGTAGGGCACCATTCATCTTAGACTGGCTGTCCTAAGATTAGGGCTCTTAATCCGTACTCTTAGGTATCCCTAATACTGATACCCAACACTTTCATAATAGTGAAATTTTCTATTTTGGGGAGGCACAAGATGCTTTTTTCAAGTACACAGAGCTTTCTGGGTGTAAGCCATGCAATTTTACTATGAGATAATTTGGTAACCCATACATTATAGGAATTTGTCTAATACTCATTAGAAAAGAGTTGATGAGTGCATTAAGAAATGACTAGCTGCTAGAAGGAAAACCTAGTCAACAATTGGCTGTTGACAGTCCTTAGCGCCATATTTTGATCATCAAATTCCCGGGATAATTGGAACATATATAAGGTACCATCAATACTTATTACAACTAATATGGTTCCACAAAATTTGGTGAGTATTTTCATGCAGGGATCAAGCAAACCACTAAAATAGAGGAAGAAGTGGAGATGGGTATGGTTTGGCCGAACCAGGCTAGGTCGACCGACCCACCCCAATCCGACTGACATAGTCCATGTCGGCCGACCTGGCCATCAGCCCTGGACCAGGCTGGATCCTACAGATAAGTGAAGAAGCACATTGGGGAGTGGTGATGATCAGAAGATTTGAGTCGGATGGATCCTAGGAACCAAGTGATCTTCATTTGGATCAATGGGCCCACCTATCCATGCAAGGAAGGACAACCCAACCTGTCAACCGCCAATGAAGCCGACATACTTACCGGCCATAATTGAAGGTTGTGCATCGAAAGGCTGTCAAGGCAGGACGACCAGTTCGGCTGACCCCACCTACACCAGCCACAACTGCCAACCGTCATCCAACCGCTATTAGGAGGAGATCCAGGCTGTCAGAATGTAGAGGCAATGTATCCAAGGTTTGACCAAACCCACCTGGTTCGGCCGACCTAGGCCCACCGCTCTACCACCACTACCTCACCCATACAAGTTCCCCCTTCCTCCTGGGTACTATAAATACCCTCAGTTGGCACCAAAGTCAACACACACCAAGAACGGGCTCTCCACTTTACTTTGTTGCTTAGGATAGTTTAGTTTGGAGTTAGAGTTGAGTCGAGCTTTGCCTCGGGAGTTCAGAAGAGTCTTCAAGAGTTTTGGTATTAGCTCTTGTATCTTTTTCTTTTCTTTTGTAAGACTCAAGTTACCAATACAAGTTCAGTTCTATATTTACTCGATTCAATTTATAATGAATATCTACTTTACTCTGGTTGCAATACTTCTAGTTTAGACTAAAGTTTGTTTTGGCTTAGATCTTTGTGATCTTATCTTAGAATTCCTCTTAGCAGCTTTCTTGTCGACGTATCCCACCATGTTAGTTCTGGTCTGTAGGACTTAGGGGTAGGCGTTCCACTTCCCTTCTCATCCCTTTCCGCTGGTAGCCATAGGTGGTGATCTTTGTGGTAGCCATAGGTGGTGATAGCCCTATCTGGTCGACGTATCCCACCATGTTAGTTCTGGTCTGTAGGACTTAGGGGTAGGCGTTCCACTTCCCTTCTCATCCCTTTCCGCTGGTGGCTACATCTCGGGCTCCCAAAGTTAAAAGAAGGACTAAGATCAGAAAATTAGGCAAACATTCAATACTAGTTTAGACTTCTCTAGAGTTGACTCAAAGTGATAAGCTATCATACATCCTACCTCTTCTCTTTATCCTCCTAATTAGCTAGTTCTTTTATCTTTATTTGTGGAACCTTTGTGTGTCATGGTATCATTTCTATCATTTATCGTACCCCTGTTGAGTCGTTATTCACTAATGTGATCATTCTCAAGACCTTCTCATCGATATACTTAGCCAGTTTCCCTGAGTGATCATTCTTAAGACCTTCTCATCGATATACTTAGCCAGTTTCCCTGAGGAAAATATAAATACAAAACTCTGGAATACTCTCGGGTGATGTGCTATATCAGTTATTTTGCGCACTTGTAGAATTAATGTCAGATTAATACTACAACATAAGAACTACCAACAGGGGCAGCTGACACTGGTTAACTGAGTTCTCAATAGCTTACCCATGTATATGATATCCTCTTTGTGCTCCCTAGAGGTGTTCTAAAAAAACTAGATTACTTTTTATAGTGTGTTTTTTTGCCAAAGTGATGAAGCAAAATAAAAGTATCGACTTGCCAAATGGAACATTTTGTGGCAGCCAAAAGACCTAGGGGACTAGGTATACATAATCTTGACACTAAGAATATAGCTTTGCTTAGCAAATGTTTTTTTTAAGTTTCTTATATCTGAGGGTACATTGCAATAGATCATTCAAAATAAATACCTACTACCGCTGTCCCAAATTAGACGACGTTTTGGCTTTTCTAGATACATAGTTTTTACTATAGATCTAGACACAGTGTATATCTAGGTGCATAGCAAAACCTATGTATCCAAGAAAGCTAAAACATCATCAAATTTGGTACGTAGGGAGTAGGTTTTCTGAACCATTGTCTCATGAAGTGTGGACTCGCACTTATAGGCCAGCCTTACGAAGGTCAAACATGATTTCCTTCATTTTTGTTTCTTCATAATCAAATATAGATCAAAAGTTAGGGTTTGGGAATAAAAGTGGTTGGGGAATAGAACCCATATCACTGTACATATACTGTACTAAAAAAGATATTGTAGTGGATATTCTAGGTACCTGACCACATGTCTTGGCAAAAAGACCTAATCGGACATAAGTTGGTAGTATGGAATAAGTTGCTCCCACGTATCACTAATATTATGTTGAGCCAGAAAGAAGATGACTTTCCTGTAACTTGTATCCCAATGGACATTTTTTTAGCCAAATCCCATTAAACGGCAATAATCCGTAACGCCGTCCTTAATATCAACAAGTGTCTATAGAAATTAAAAGCTCCTTTTTAAATGAAAAATATTTCTTTGGTACCTTGTGAGGATGTAATTTTAACTAAAGGTAATCTAGGTAAGCACAACTCGTATGGTAGCAGACTGTGTTGTTTTTGTCATAACGATGAGTAAATTGGACACTTGTTTTTTGAATGTCGATTTGCTCATGTTGTATGATGTATTGTACCGCAGCATCAAGTCTTTTGAAACCTGTCAAACATGGTTGGGACCTGGCTATGGGTATCTTTAAAGAGCTAAATCTGCCAGTTTTATTGGAAGCGGCAACCACTTGTTGGTCATTATTGTTTTGATAAATGAACGGTTCTTTGAAAAGAAAAATGTATCATCTCCTTTGCAGGTTATATCACCAGTTACACTGTTACACACTGGTTTCATACAGGGGCTATTATATAGAAGCCTGCTTCACAAGACATGGTTACAGCGGCATCTTAACGATTGGCGCTGGTGGAATAGGGGATTTCTATCCTAGCACATGGGCGGTAGTCTAGTCGTCGAATTGAGTGTCATTAGCGTGCCGGATCCTTTTTTCTTTTTTGCCTTTCAAAGGTTCTGTCTATCCTGATGCAGAGGAGTGTTCAAAGCTCTTTGTATCATCTTTATGTAATGGTCTTTGTATTAATAAATTTTTCTTTATCAAAAAATATATCATTTCACCCAGCACAACACGATTAGTCGTAAAGTATTACCTTTCAGAATTTATGACCTTGTCCACGAAATAGAATAAGGTGTTTCGGAAGTCTCCGTACCGCCTACCTGAAAATTGCAAAATAATTAACAATTCATGACTCAGAAAAAGATGCATCCAATGGTAACAAAAAAATCATATTCATTTTGAAGAGAGCGCAAGAGAATTTGACAAATGGCGTGCAATGCAAGTTGGAACTTAAACTCTACTGACAGAGATATGATATATCTGTTGCAAAATAGGTCCTTTCATTTATATAAATTGTAAATGCTGCAATGAATTATATTACTACAAATTATACATAGGATAGTGCTCCTATCTAGTACCATAGCTTTGGTATGTCAGTTTGTGTACCATCTGGTGTTGTGCTCATTTATATTTAGCAGAACTCCGCAAAATTCTGCTATTTATGAAATAAAGTGAGAGTAAATTGCACCCACCATACAACAAGTTGTATTGCTATATCACTTTGGGTCAACATGTTCAAAAATGTGCAAATGGATGCAAGAACTTGTCAAATGTGTATGACATACACACCATCGAGCATATTTTGTGAGCTTGCAGTCAATGTGGAGTGTAGTTTGTGTAAGAAGGTATGGCTCGAGATAATTGATTGATTAGGGTGAAGGACATGGGTTACATATATAGGTAAGGGTGACCTTGGGGTTTATAGAAAGCACCCAATCAAGAGAACCCTTACCTAATCAACACACGCACGCAACCCTAAACCCTGGGGTGGCGCCTAAGGCAGCCAGAACCCCTAGGGCCGGCGCCTGGCAGCCAGGACTCCTCTAGGGAGTCGGCGCACAAGGGCAGCCACGCCCTGGGCCTGGTACATGGGAGCAGCCCATGTTAGCCAGGTCAATTAGAGCCCAATACAGACACTTATGTTCTAACACCCCCCCGCAGTTTGAGCGTCAGTACAATGAACATTCAAACTGGACCTAAACTCAGTAAAAACCGAAGAAGGCAGCCCCTTGGTGAAGATGTCGGCGTACTGAGAAGTGGTCGGCACTTGGAGTACACGAAGATCACCAAGAGCAACGCGGTCCCGCACGAAGTGAAGATCAATCTCAATGTGCTTGGTGCGTTGATGCTGAACGGGGTTGGAGGACATGTAGACAGCGCTAATGTTGTCACAATAGACCAAAGTAGCGCGATGCAGAGGTGTCTGTAACTCGCCGAGAAGTTGGCGCAGCCAAGATGCTTCGGCAACAGCATTGGCAACAGCACGATACTCAGCTTCAGCACTGGAGCGGGAGATAGTGTTCTGACGCTTGGAGGACCAGGAGATGAGATTGTCTCCAAGAAACACGGCATAACCAGAAGTGGATCGGCGAGTATCAGGACAGCCTGCCCAATCCGCGTCAGAGTAAACCACCAACTCATGCTGAATTGTGGGACGAAGAACCAAACCCAAATGCAGAGTGCCTTGTACATAACGCAAAATCCTCTTGAGTGCCGCCAGATGAGGTTCCCGGGGGTCATGCATATGAACGCATATCTGCTGAACGGCATAAGCAATATCTGGACGAGTGAAAGTCAGGTACTGAAGGGTGCCAGCAAAGCTGCGAAAGTCAGTAGGATCCTGAACAGGGTCACCAGAATCGCCAGAAAGCTTGGGAGAGGTGTCGACTGGAGTAGAGCAAGGTTTGCACTCAGACATGCCGGCACGATCTAATATCTCCATCATGTATTGTCGCTGGGACAGATAGAAGCAGCCATTGCGGCGCTGAACATGCATCCCAAGGAAGTGATGTAACTCGCCCAGATCCTTCATGCTGAATTCTCTTTGGAGAGCAGAAATAGTGCGCCGAAGAATGTCCTGTGAGGAAGCCGTAAGCACAATATCATCAACATACAGCAGAAGGTAAACAGTCTCAGCACCACGGTGACAGACAAATAGGGAGGTGTCAGTCTTCGCATTCACAAACCCAAGAGACAGGAGATATGCTGCAAAATGACTGTACCACGCCCGGGGAGCTTGCTTTAGACCGTAGAGAGACTTGTTGAGGCGGCACACAAATCCAGGATGAGAGGAATCCTCAAAACCAGACGACTGGGCAGCAAAAACAGTCTCAGTCAGAGTGCCATGAAGAAAAGCATTCTTCACATCGAGCTGGTGAACCGGCCAGCTGCGAGATAGCGCAAGAGAGAGGACTGTCCGAACAGTGGCAGGCTTGACGACCGGGCTGAAAGTCTCATCATAATCAATCCCGGGACGCTGAGTGAACCCCCGAAGAACCCAACGAGCCTTGTAACGCTCCAGAGTACCATCTGCCCTGAACTTGTGCTTGAATATCCACTTGCCGGTCACAACATTGGCATGACGGGGTCGAGGGACCAAATCCCAAGTGTTGTTCTGAAGAAGAGCAGAATATTCTTCCTCCATGGCTGCTCGCCAATTTGGATCAGCGAGGGCTGCACGGAAAGTCCGGGGAATCGGAGACAGCGGTGTACTGGAGTAGGCCGCTGGAAAACGAAGACCATCCTTGGTGCGAGTGGTCATACGATGGGCATTGGCAACCGGTGAGACCGGTACAGCTCCTCTGGGCAGGGGCGCAGGTGGTGGAGCAGGCGCAGGTGCCGGAGGAGCCGGCGCTCGTGGGCGACGGGAGTAGACGAGCCGGTGCGCCCCTGCCGGATGGTCAGGCACGCCGGCCAGACCACCAGGACGGGGCGCAGGGACACCCAGACGGCCGGGCGAGCCCATGCAGGGGNGGGAGGCGGCGGACGCGCCTGGTGGCGCCTCAGCCGGGCATCTGGCGAGCTGGGGGAGCCAGCAGACCGTGTCGATCATCGGCCGCACGTGGCTGTGCGGGGTCGCCATGGGCCGCACGTGGCTGTGCGAGAGCTCCTGGTGAACCTGTCGGCAACAAAGAAGGTGCTGGGCCAATGGGGTTTGGCAGAGCGTTAGTATCATCCAACAAAAACTCAAGATCCTCGGTTCCGGGAGTGGAAGACTGCCGAGAGAAGGGAAACGAGTCTTCATCAAACACAACATGGCATGAGATGATGACTCGATTCGACTGAAGGTCAAGGCAGCGGTATCCTTTATGGTTAGGAGAATAGCCAAGGAGGACACATAGAGAGGACCGTGGAGCAAGCTTATGGATGGCAGTGGCGGACAGGTTTGGGTAACAAGCACAGCCAAAGACTCGAAGATGATCGTACCTCGGCTGAACGCCATACAAGGCGAAGTGAGGCGTGGAAGACTGAAGAGTCTTGGTGGGCAGGATGTTCAGCACATGGGTGGCAACATGGAGGGCCTCCACCCAGTAGGCCGGCGGCATGCTGGCCTGGAACAGAAGGGAGCGAGCAGCATTATTGATGGTGCGAATAACGCGCTTGGCTCGACCATTCTGAGATGACGTGTAGGGACACGACATGCGGAGGTGAATGCCGTTGGTGAGGAAGAAGGCACGGGTACTGGAGTTGTCAAACTCCCGACCATTGTCGCATTGAACGGCTTTCACGGTGGCTGCAAACTGAGTGCGCACATGAGCAAAGAAATTAGTCAAAGTGGCAAACGTGTCAGATTTTAGTCGCAGAGGGAACGTCCACAAGTAATGGGAATAGTCATCGAGAATAACTAAGTAATATTGAAACCAGACACGCTGACAATAGGAGATGTCCATAAATCACAGTGTATGAGTTCAAAAATACTAGATGCCCGAGAAGATGATGACGAAAATGGTAAACGAGTGTGACGCCCTAGTTGACACGCATGACAGATAGAACTAGGATCTTTATTACAAAAGGGAACTAGTGAAGCAACTTTAGTCATGACGTCTCGTCCAGGGTGGGCGAGGCGACGATGCCAAAGTGAAGAGGCGGCGGCTGCGGTGAGAGCGGCATAGGCGCTTGGAAGGTGCAGGGGGTAGAGTGGCCCGGAGCTATTGCACCTGAGAATCACCTTCTGAGACTCCAGTTCCTTCACAGAACAACCAGCGGGATCAAATTCAATAGAACAATTGTTGTCAGAAGTGAATTGGCGCACAGAAATAAGGTTCTTAATAAGTCTAGGAGAAACTAGGACATTATTAAGTGACAGGGAACCTGATAAGCTGGTGGCGCCAGTAGAGGTGACGGGGAGCAAAGAGCCGTCACCGACAACAATGGAAGAAGGAATAGGATACCGCGAGGAAAAAATATGTGAAAGAGTACGAGGATCAGAGGTCATGTGGGATGTGGCACCTGAGTCGAAGTACCAGTCATCGGTCTGCGGCTGCTGCAGGGACATGGTGCTGAAGGTCGACGCAAGGGACTGCTGATCCCAGGCCGCCGGAAGCCTGGAGGTGCCGTCATGCCGAGGGAGGGCAACTGTCCGGGCGCAGGGGCGGCCGGCTGCTGCTGGTAGAGCTGGGCCGCCTGCATGGGGGGATGCTGGGCCTGCTGCTGGGCGTGTAGAGCCAGCTGCTGGGCCAGCATCGCCTGCTGCTGCTGTTGGTGAGCCGCCGGGGAGAGGTGGGTCGGTGGACGTGGCCCGGGGACGATGAGCCAGGGGTTGTAGAAGGTGGGCCATGGGCCACCTGTCCCCTGGCCGTGGGACGCCTGGGCGCCGGAAGGTGGCGCACTGCCTCCTGCAGGTGCGCCAGACTTGGCACCAGGGGTGCTGCCGCCTTTGCCGCCCCCTTTGCCGCCTTTGCCGCCGGAGCCGCGAGTGCCGCGGCCGTTGCCCTTGCCATTGCCGCCCCCTTTGCCGCCACCGGAGCCAGGGGTGGGACGGCCAGAGGGCTGCTGGGGCGGTGGAGCAGGTCGCCCGGCACTGGGACCTAGTGCCGGCGACGAAGGCGGTTGGCGGGGGCTGGGAGCCCATGGTGAGCTCCTCCAGGATGAGCTCGTCGCAGGCCTCCAGGAAGGAGGGGAAGGGGCGGCCGCGCCGAAGATGACGCCCGACGGAGGCGTACCGCTCATTCAGCCCTCGGATGAGATTGAGGACGAGAGAGCGGTCGGAGACGGGTTCGCCTAGATCGGCGAGATCGTCGGCCATCATCTTGAGACGCTTGCAGTAGTCGGTGACGGAGAGGTCGCCTTGGACCAACGTGCGAAGCTTGGCGTCGAGGATGAGGGCACGCGCTTCCCGGTTGCCGAGAAACTGACTCTCGATGGCAAGCCAGGTAGCGCGAGCAGTGACGCCGTCGGCGCCGCGGCGCAGGACGATGTCGAGGAGGTCGCCGGAGAGGGTGCCATAGAGCCAGGAACGGACGACACAGTCCATGCGTTCCCAATCAGGCGACCCGGGGAAGTGGTCGTCGTGCAGAACGTGGCCCTGCAAGGAGTACTTACCCAAGGTGAGTAAGAACTGCTCGCGCCAGCGGGTGAAGTTGCCGGAGTTCACGTCGAGGGTGACGGGAACCAGGCTGCGGATGCTCTGGACGGCGACGGCCTGGGCGTGGAGGTTGAGGACGGCAGCAGCCTCCTGGAACACCATGGCCTCGTGGACGGAAGGCCGAGGGGCGTCGTTGTCGACGCCGGAAGCAGCGTCGTGGTCGACCGGAGGGGGCGGGGGCGCAGCAGCCGCGCGCTCCTTGGCGGCGAGAGCCAGGGCAGCACGGACACGGTCGGCGGCGGCGTCGCGCTCCTTGGCTGCGGCGGCGGCGTCGGCCTCGGCAGCTTCGGCCCGAGCAATGGCGGCGTCGCGAGCCTCCTTGGCGAGGCGCTCGGCCTCAGCCTGGGCGGCCTGTTCATCGGCCAGGCGCTTGGTTTCAGCTGCATCAGCAGCAGCAGCCTGGGAAGCATGAACAGAGCCGGCCATGATAGCGGCGCTAGTAGCAGCACGCTAGGGCAGCGGAAAGCTAGGTTGAGGAGAAACCCTAAACTCGTGATACCATGTAAGAAGGTATGGCTCGAGATAATTGATTGATTAGGGTGAAGGACATGGGTTACATATATAGGTAAGGGTGACCTTGGGGTTTATAGAAAGCACCCAATCAAGAGAACCCTTACCTAATCAACACACGCACGCAACCCTAAACCCTGAGGTGGCGCCTAAGGCAGCCAGAATCCCTAGGGCCGGCGCCTGGCAGCCAGGACTCCTCTAGGGAGTCGGCGCACAAGGGCAGCCACGCCCTGGGCCTGGTACATGGGAGCAGCCCATGTTGGCCAGGTCAATTAGAGCCCAATACAGACACTTATGTTCTAACAGTTTGTGTCACAAATATTAATTTAAGAAGGCAGAGGGCAAAAGCACAAAATTGATATTTCTAAGCACTTTCTTAATTACTTGAAGTAGCATCATGTTTGTTTTTTTATTTTGTGTGATTTTTTCAGATCTATTTGTCAATAAGACAATTGTGATTTAAAAGTTGTAAACTGGAAACCGATCTCATGATCTCCCAGAAGGATAAAGTGGTCGGACCACTGCCCTATGATATGTGTGTCCGTTTATACTTCTTAGAACTATATAACGATAGCCTATTCTTTTTTTTGAAAAAAGTATCCAGATTAGTTATTTAGACACAAAGTGAAAATAGTGAAATTCATGAAATGTCACAAAAAATTCACTAAAGTTTTAAACGCCTCCTACCACCATGACAAAATAGGATTATGGAGTACATATGTTCATGAACATGTTTGACAAGATAATACATCTATTTGCATGTTTTGTAACTTGTCGGACCAAAGTGATACATACATACATACAAGATGTTGTATGATGGACGCAATAATTTACTCTTGAAGCAACCATAGTTTATTTCATACTAAGCATTATGGGTTTGCTTCAAATTTAAATCCTTTTAAAATATCAAAGTTGCATGAATTAAGTCATGTTGCCCTTTGGTTTCTTGGTGTGGTGTGCCAAGATGCAGTGAATAGAATAACCACCAACTGACTACACACCAACTCATGGATCCAAGAACATACGACCCAACAAAAAAAGTAATGAATTATTGTATACAATCAGGAATAGATGGAAAGGAAACTTAGCAAAAATCAGAAACACAACAAAAATGAGTGGAAGAGGGATGAGCATTCATCAAGGAAAATACCAGGTGGATAATCATCGAAGATTATATGTCTGTCGAACATTGTTATTGTAGACTAAAAATTACCAGGAAGAACTGTCCCTGCAAGAATAGTGTGTGAATATATTTACCATGAATGCCATGAAGAGACGAAAAAGAAGAGTTGAGTAAGCATTTGCATATTGTATCTTCAGCTATATTAATTCCATAGAGTTATGGTACGAAGCTGTGCAAAAGTCCAGCAATCAGTCTGTGCAATTATAACCTCAAGCTTTAAAAAAATAAGAATTTTATAAACTCTCGTCTCGTCAGACTTGCTTCACCTTGCCTTGCTGGGCAAAGCTAAGCAAGATATGCTTTCTATGGTTGCTTTCTTTGCCTTCTAAGGCCTCTCCTCTTCCATGAGGAAGGAGGGTCTCAACATATAGCGAGAACCTCGATCCAGCACAGGAGGAGCTGGGCCTGCCTATCTACAGCGCGAGTCTGGTGTGAAATAGAATCTAAGTTAGGTGTTCGGACTTGGGAAATAAAGCCCGATTATAGGAGGAGTTGAAGTT
>CM014277.1:15264916-15289951 GCA_004135705.1 Alloteropsis semialata
GATCCCAGGCCACCGGAAGACCCGCCTTGGGATGGTAGAAGCCTAGAGGTGCAGTCATGCCGAGGGAAGGCAGCTGTCCGGGCGCAGGGGCGGCCGGCTGCTGCTGGTAGTGCTGGGCCGCCTGCATGGGGGGATGCTGGGCCTGCTGCTGGGCGTGTAGAGCCAGCTGCTGGGCCAGCATCGCCTGCTGCTGCTGTTGGTGAGCCGCCGGGGAGAGGTGGGTCGGTGGACGCGGCCCAGGGACGATGAGCCAGGGGTTGTAGAAGGTGGGCCATGGGCCACCTGTCCCCTGGCCGTGTGGCGCCTGGGCGCCGGAAGGCGGCGCACTGCCTCCTGCAGGTGCGCCAGACTTGGCACCGGGGGTGCCACCGCCTTTGCCGCCGCCTTTGCCGCCTTTGCCGCCGGAGCCGCGAGTGCCGCGGCCGTTGCCCTTGCCATTGCCGCCCCCTTTGCCGCCACCGGAGCCAGGGGTGGGACGGCCAGAGGGCTGCTGGGGCGGTGGAGCAGGTCGCCCGGCACTGGGACCGGTGCCGGCGACGAAGGCGGTTGGCGGGGGCTGGGAGCCCATGGTGAGCTCCTCCAGGATGAGCTCGTCGCAGGCCTCCAGGAAGGAGGGGAAGGGGCGGCCGCGCCGAAGATGACGCCCGACGGAGGCGTACCGCTCATTCAGCCCTCGGATGAGATTGAGGACGAGAGAGCGGTCGGAGACGGGTTCGCCTAGATCGGCGAGATCGTCGGCCGTCATCTTGAGGCGCTTGCAGTAGTCGGTGACGGAGAGGTCGCCTTGGACCAACGTGCGAAGCTTGGCGTCGAGGATGAGGGCACGCGCTTCCCGGTTGCTGAGAAACTGACTCTCGATGGCAAGCCAGGTAGCGCGAGCAGTGACGCCGTCGGCGCCGCGGCGCAGGACGATGTCGAGGAGGTCGCCGGAGAGGGTGCCGTAGAGCCAGGAACGGACGACGCAGTCCATGCGTTCCCAGTCAGGCGACCCGGGGAAGTGGTCGTCGTGCAGAACGTGGCCCTGCAAGGAGTACTTACCCAAGGTGAGTAAGAACTGCTCGCGCCAGCGGGTGAAGTTGCCGGAGTTCACGTCGAGGGTGACGGGAACCAGGCTGCGGATGCTCTGGACGGCGACGGCCTGGGCGTGGAGGTTGAGGACGGCAGCAGCCTCCTGGAACACCATGGCTTCGTGGATGGAAGGCCGAGGGGCGTCGTTGTCGACGCCGGAGGCGGCGTCGTGGTCGACCGGAGGGGGCAGGGGCGCAGCAGCCGCGCGTTCCTTGGCGGCGAGAGCCAGGGCAGCACGGACACGGTCGGCGGCGGCGTCGCGCTCCTTGGCTGCGGCGGCGGCGTCGGCCTCGGCAGCTTCGGCCCGAGCAATGGCGGCGTCGCGAGCCTCCTTGGCGAGGCGCTCGGCCTCAGCCTGGGCGGCCTGTGCATCGGCCAGGCGCTTGGTTTCAGCCGCATCAGCAGCAGCAGCCTGGGAGGGATGAGCAGAGCCGGCCATGATAGCGGCGCTAGAAGCAGCACGCTAGGGCAGCGGAAAGCTAGGTTGAGAAGAAACCTTAAACTCGTGATACCATGTGAGAAGGTATGGCTCGAGATAATTGATTGATTAGGGTGAAGGACATGGGTTACATATATAGGTAAGGGTGACCTTGGGGTTTATAGAAAGCACCCAATCAAGAGAACCCTTACCTAATCAACACACGCACACACCCTAAACCCTGGGGTGGCGCCCAAGGCAGCCTGAACCCCTAGGGCCGGCGCCTGCAGCCAGGACTCCCCTAGGGAGCCGGCGCACAGGAGGCTGCCACGCCCTGGGCCTGGTACATGGGAGCAGCCCATGTTAACCAGGACAAGTAGAGCCCAGTACAGACACTTATCTTCTAACAGTAATGCTCAAGAACATGCCAACCACCAATGCTTCTTACCCAAGGTCACTACCGCACCTCCCAAATCACAATTATGTACTCAATTAATACACCTCAAATAAGATTTGCCACACCGTTACAATGATTCTAGAGCAAAATAGATTTAAACTACTATCAACTAATTTTAGAATTGACCTTAACAAAAAAAATCGGAAAACAAATAGCCTTGTCACCACACTTGGTGTTTTCCTTCTATAACGGCTTCCAAAATAGTGGCCAGACATAATTATTGGTCAAGTCGATTTGATCTAATGAGAAATGCGCAAATCAAGCAGTTAACTTCTGCTCACTTGAAGCACGGTCTGCGTTAACAAGCAATAGCTCCAAACCTGACCTCACTTGGAGCACTCCATGCATGATCAACAGCTCCAACTCAGTTCTTAGTTCCTTTTCTTGTCAGACCATTCAGAACTACAGACATTCCAATCCAAGATTCTAATAATTGGCATGATTCAAAAAAAAAGAATACACATTCAAGATTCTAATAGTTGGGCATGATCTAAAATAAGGAATAACATTCAAAGGGTATATCTATTGGCACCTGGAGGCGGCCAAATTTATGTTGCTCAAACTGGCATCAGGGGGCTCCAGCATGCTGCATGCATAAGAGGTTACCATGTTAAAGTCTGACAGACAGTCTCTCTATGCTTATGATATCATTCTCCCTTCACAGCTATCTGAAATAAATAAATATAGTGTTAGATATTGTGGTATTTGGCATGAACAAAAGCTTTCTGGTCACACCAACCGCTTGCCTTGCTTATGATATTATGCAGTAACAAAAAAACTGCAATAAGAATGAACAAACCATTACAAACCTTGGTGGGTAGCTAGCTGGTGTCTAGAATCCTTTCTCCAATGAACTTGCTAGCATTCAGAGGTGCAGACTTGATTCTCTGAATTTTTAGCTGTTTGTGCATATGAACTATAAACTCTGTATCCAACATATTTCAGGTCATCAGCAGGACATGCACTCCTTGTTATTTTAGGTCTGTGTCACTCCACGAGCACTCCTTTTCCTACCCTGTTGATACTTGATAAGATTTATCACCAGTTCAGCTTACACCAGCAAAAAGTCATCCTTTTATCACCAGCAAATAAATCCTTTTCACCTTTAGCATGGAAGTAACCAATATATTGATTAGGAAATAAGCAAAGGTATAACCATTACATAGCATTGGAAGGTGAAATTTTCAATAAGACAATATTTAATCAATAATTATATGGATTGCCACTCCTGACTTAATAAAAATTAAAAGGCCCAATTTACCAAGCTATTTTACTATTAAGCATGGGCAATGGATGATTACAATCTTCTTATACTACTGCTTTACTGTTCTGGGAGGGGAAAGTTATCACGGTTCAAATTTACACTATAACCTTTTCGATGATATTGTAAAGAAATTTTCTTCGAAACAATAGGATTAACTTTGGAGCATATAAATGCAGTCAGCCATAGAAAGTCAGGCTAATACCTTGTCTATGACACCCCAATTTTGAACAAAGTAGTGCCATGCCATGATAGGATAGCCTCTATCAGAACTATCGCCGCACATAAAACTGCATCCTTCCAGTAGCTTATTGATTGAAAGTGAAATGTTCTGCAAAGAAAAAGAAACAATTGCCTATTCATGCAAGAAAAAGGACCAATAATGCCAGTTAAAACAGACCAACAAATATCTATGTTGTTTATATTCACTCACCATGTTCATATGAATGCAACGATCCCGGAGGCACTCCATACACCAAATGCCCGACTGAAAGAACCATGCATGATCTTGGTGAAAATCTGAATTGTAAGCCTCACAGGAGATGCAAGCAAGTAGAAGATGATAGCATGATAGTAGAAAATCTGACATTTGCATGCAATTGATGGTTGATGGGAGTTAAGACTCATCCAAGCCAGAACCCATGTAGACTAAAATCTATGGAGAGAAGGCTTCAACTATTATGCGCAAGAAACAGGTGTGTGGAATCGCCTTGGATCCATCTGCAGCAGGTCAACGATGGCACCCACGATGGGCATGCATGCAG
This sequence comes from Alloteropsis semialata, assembly GCA_004135705.1. NCBI lineage: Eukaryota > Viridiplantae > Streptophyta > Magnoliopsida > Poales > Poaceae > Alloteropsis > Alloteropsis semialata. The sequence continues at coordinate 15,268,885 of CM014277.1, forward strand.
ACTGTAGGCCGTGGAGGAAGCTCACACGCTGAATGAAAAACAATTCCACACATAAATCAAAACAATATTCTGACATCTGACTTGATTTGGGATTAGCATATGCATAAGAAAAAAATGGATTTCGTTTGACTAACCTGGAGATCCCTTGGTGGCCGCTAGGGACAGGAGGAGGATAACGGAGCTCTCAATGCGCCGTTGTCCTCATCACCCATGGCCTTCGCCAACGCCAGGATGCGGAGCGAATGGCGTGCGACATTCCATTGGCTCCTTTGTCTCCCAGATGTGAAGCATGCTTCTCTTTTGTTACTGCCTCATGCGAGCCATGTTCTTTTGCTTTCCTGCATACAGGTAGAATATGATTTTTACAATCATTCTTTTGCAGTTGCCTAATAAAGAAAGGAGCAACTCCTACAACACAAAGATGATTCAGACATTAACATATTGAGATTGAAATCCATAGTATATATATGTGATGATATTTATTTGAAATTTGAAAAGGCAACCGCGATTCCTGCTTCCTCGAGTTTTCTGTACTTTTTTTTGCAAACAAACAAACCAAATATTTAGCATGGTTGTTACCATAAGAAGACGACAACATATGCTTGTATTTCCACAATGGTGCTAATGATATCGATAAAAACAAGAAATGGTGGAATGGCCTGAACATACGATGCATCTCTTATCGCCTCCTCAATCGAATGATCATAATCAGCTGCATAAAAAATAAATCCAACTTAATGCTAAAGATAGTAGAAGCACGTTAATGGATGTATCTATAGAATGGCAGAATTAGATTAGAACAGAAGAGCACAGGGATGAAATTGCAACATGACAATCAGCATACCCACCTTAAAGAAGCTCCTTACAGTAATTGTACCTGATAGGCCTATGTTCACGCAATGAACGGGTTTTGAAACTGTTAGCAAAAGCTAAAAGTTTGTCCTTCTCCTGACGTTTTAAGTCCCTCTCTTTTTTCTGCAAAGACAAATCAGGTAAATCAAAAGCAGGGAAAAAATATTTGATGCAAAGGATAGTGCCACTATTTCAAATATAATACAAGAAGTTATGCTTTTAACACCTTCTGAACTAATTACAAAAGTGGAATGATTTCTTCCTTTTGAATCATATCAGCTGGTGTTTACCTTTTGAAACTTCTCCACAGCTAGAATGATTTCTTCCTTAAGATGCTCTGTAATAGCAGATTCAGCTCGACCCTTTCTGGACAACTTTGTCCTGTCAACATCTTGTGTCAAATATATGGATAAATTATAAGCATGCATGAAAAGTATATCAGCAGAAGCCCTTTCAGATATTATCTCTAGGAATTCGTCGANGCCACGTGCCCACGCCGTCCACATTGCGAGCATTGCACCTTTGCCTTCTTTGCACCACCAGCAGCTTGATGCATTGCTGATGATTGCTGTCCCAACTCAGAAGCTTCCTCAGTCCCAACTTTTGTTGTCGCTGCAGCAGATGTTGCATCCACAGAATCGGTATCTGCGCCAAGAGTCTTCTTTGCCCCAGTTGTTGAGTTGGGAACACGCTGATGCTGTACTCCATTGCGCTGTGGGTGAGGGTTTTGCCGACGCACTGGCCTGTATTGGCGCCGATCTTGAGTGGTGCCACCGTGGCCCGGATGGAAAGCCCCATGCCCACTGCCATGTGCAGGCCCATGCGTTTCACGGTTTGCGCCCAGATGCTCACGTCCGATGGCTCCATAGTTTTCGTACCTGTGCGGCTCAAAGCCGCGACCACCAGCGGGAGGTTGGTAGCCATGACCCCCTCCTCCACTATGGAACTGGCGAGCGCCACCTGAAGCCACGAGATGCCCCTGTCCTGCGCCATGGGTTGTAGTACGACCGCGGGGAGCAGTCGGCTTAGCGCCATACGGTGGCTGTCCAGACATCTTGACAGCCCGGCGATGAATCCCTGAGCGAACAACCTCAGCGTATGAACGATGGTGAGGTCTCTCGAGTACAGTACGGCGGCTAGGGTTAACTTTCGTTCCTGATCTCGCGAAAAGAAACGAAATTCCTGGCGGCTCTGTGTACCAGACTGAATGAGCTCCGTTCGTTAGTTTGACGGGCCGTCCCAACTCCGAAGCAGCCTGGCAGCCCACACAAGTTAAGTCTAAATTTGGCCCACAATTGGTCAGTTGATGCGACTCGTCCGTCAAATCGGAACGTGAGTTTCGATTCTGATCCTCAATTAAAGGATGGCTCAAATTTTGAATTAACGGCTCAGTCATCTTCTTCCTCCTGTGGTCTGCCATGGATGAAAAAGATGTACAAATGCCTTTGTTGCTATTTCTGCCATTGTTGAAAGTAGACGGGTGTGGTGCAGACCTTGGTTTCCTACTCGGCGAACTCTTAATCGTGACACTAATATCACCAAGAGTCCGCGGCGGAGAGATTCGTGGCGGTGGCAAAGGTCCACGCCATGGCTTAGGACGGAGATTTACATTAACCAAAGTGCCAACGATTTTTGCTGCCAAAGGGCATCGTCGTAGACCAGAGGATGAAGGGCTTACCTTTGCCGACAGAAGTTGTTCTTCAGCCTTGACAAGATCCTCCATCGTGAAACCAGCACTGATCGCCGAATCGATGAACGCCGGTGTTGAAGGAGTGGAGCTGCCGATCTCCTCGTCGGAATCGGCGTCAGATGCCCAGAACTTTCCCCTGGGCAAGCCTGCCTGTTGTTGATCCGGCAACAGGCATTCTTCAGTTGGCTGCGGACGCGGGTTTTCATCGACCGCCGGCATGTCGAAGTACTCTCTTAGCCCAGCGCACTGCCGCAACAACGGGCGTGCGATAGGCACTCAAGCTGCAAGTAAGAAACGTGGAAACATAGATGAGCAAGTAAGAGAATGTAAATTCCTCACAAGGATTTATCCCATGGTATCAGTCCATGTTGGAGCTCCATCAAGGATATGCTCCCAGTCACCAAGTGTATCCCGATCATGGTCTTGGATTCATCACAGAGCTCTTTTACACTTCTATTCCGGTAAACTCAATGATGTCTCCACTATGGAGCTCAAGCACCAAGGTAGCCACGTACTGCTCCAATAATGGCCAGTAAAATCAGTGAGCGTCCGGTCAGAATTGTATAGGGGTTGGATCATTTGATGCCCCTTTTCAACCAAGTAGCTGTTGGCCCCCTCTGCATCATTTGTCAGACACGTTAATCTTCATCGCCTTGTTGGATCATCGGGTCGCCCCTTCTCTGCTTCATCCACACCAAAACGCTCTCTTTACATCCATCTGATGTCATCCGGTCTTCACTATTTTCTTCACTTCAAACCCTCACTGACTCCATTTGTCCGATGTATACAAAATATACCCCGTCGGATCACCCGGTGGTCCTCATAACTTGTCTGTTGCATTACCAAAACACATCACACTGCCTCCCCTATGACCCAAAACTCAAAACGAGCCTTGCGATGAGACGCGGACATTCTTCATTCTGCGGTTCACTCCAGTCCATTCCCGGGTTGGGTTAGGCGAAGATCCGAGCAATTGCCTTCGCGGATCCAAACTACGTTTCTTCATTCATCCGACACTTCAGCTGGTGCTAGCATCGGATCATCCAGTGACCTAAGGTTTGATCCTCTTGACTTGCAACATGTCTGATCCTTTATCCGACACTTCATCCAATTCATGCATCGGACCATCCGGTGCATGCTATTCTTTTTATTTTCTCTTGTATCTGCTGATGACTTGATTTGCGTTGGATGCCTTGGGTTGGGTTTTAACCTTGGGACCTAAAAGACGTACAAATATGCACTTGAAAAATTTGTTACTCCCAATCACCATATTGTCACTCAATCACTAGAATAACAATTAATAGTCTTGTGGTGCCATATATTTCTTACATAAAACAAAGGAAAAAACAGAACATATAAAAGTTTCCGCTGCAGAAAAAGAGAGAGAGAAAGGAATAAACTCATATTGGTGTCCGGAACGACATAAAGAAAATTAGAATGGGCGCAAAGAACAGTGCTTGCACTTATGCGCTAGAATAAAGTTTTCTCCAAAGTTGGATGCATGGGAGAGGGAGATGGGATTTGGCCACGCCCACGCTGTACATCACAGAAAAGTTACGGGACCAGAAAATATGTGATGCGCAAGGACAGGAAGAAACATGGAGCAATCGGAAATAGAAGACAAAAAATTCATTTTAATGTCGCTCTCCCAAGATATAATAATCGGAAGGTAGTAACGCTTGACCTTGATCAAATGCTAAACACAAAATTTGGCCTTCTTGCATCCACCTTCTAAGCACCAAATCACTTGCCATTGATCACTACTATAGAACCCTTCCCTCTAGCTAGCTATTAACTGTAAGATTAAAGACCCTCATCTCTTTGGAGAAGAAAACCGATCGGGGCTTAAAGTGTGAACGAAATATAAAAGCATCAGAGATATCCACGTATGGTTTCGTGAAAACCTATCATTTTCTAAAAGCCACTCCCTCTGTTTTTAAATATAAAATATTTAGTACAAACCGATTAGCTTGTCCTGAACACAACATGTTTAAAATCGGATGAATTCTGAAACATGCATTCATATGGTTGGTCATCAGCGAGCCAAATATAGAGCAATCACTTTCATATTTCCCGAAGCTGTATGGCATGGAGCAAGCCGCCAGGGATGCCCTGTAGGAACAGCCGGATAGTTTTGGATGAGAGGAGGAGGGTAGATCAACTAGGGACTGATCAGGTATAACTACGTTAAAGGTCCTAGTTATCTTATATATCATCAATAGCATCCCTGAAACACAATTATTAGCATGTAAGCACGTGGTGATGTTCAGGTATTGTGACCAGATTGCATCCAGGAAACCACAAAAGCTTTGTGACCAACGGCGTAGCTTACTATACTCAAAACCAGGCAAGACTTTTCATAACTACACCACAGTTAAATTACATATATAGCGCCAGACAAACGAACTTCTATGGTTTATTTAAAATGAATAGGTGGCCACCAATAACTCTAACCAATATTTTTCTTGCCTTAGGATACAATAACTAGAACCTATGTAATAGCTAGTGAAACAGTACCTGGATTCTGATGAACCGGCATTCCAAGTTTCAGATGATGAGAGTTGACAATATAATAAGGTAGTCTTTAAACATTAGAAAATGTGCCAGCGGCTTGAGAGATGAGGTGATGCGCTCATGCAGCATAAACAACCACCGCTCTTGTAAGGAATTATATATACACCCAAGAAAGCAGCAAGCCACCTTATTGGATGCCTTTTCCTTTTTCTAAAGCTGGATGCATGGACGATAAGCAAGTAATGCACTCCTTTTTCAGAAGGCTTGACAAGTCACTTTTTCCGTGGTACTCATAGCATGGGTAAGGAGCACACACTGTCTTTCATTACCATCAGAGCGAGCTAAAGTAAAGGTAAAGAGACCTAATAAAGCAATTAAAGAGGAAGTGTCAGAATAGAACATTTGATAAAACAACCGGTTAACATTGAAAAAAGAACATGGAGACCATTGGTGGAACCAATCCATACATGACATACAAACAGAAAAAAAAAATGAGGGGTCTGTTGACAGTTAAGCGCCAATTGTAACCGTAAGCGCACGGATCGTGTGCAGCTCTTCCCTTAGGGCTTGTTCGTTTATTTGTAATACACATGGATTTGAGAGGGATTGAGGGGGTTTGAGAGATATTTTGACTTGTTGGGGATTTATTCTCCTCCGATCCACCTTAATTACACCCCAACCGAACAAGGCCTTAGAGTATTACTCAAGGTTTATCAATCCATAGAACTTAAGATACGAGAACCAATCTAACTAGCATAAAACACGTCTTTGAAAAGTGAAAACAAATCTAATCTACTAAACACAAGAGGTAGCAAGAGTAGCAGAGGCGGTCCTGAGAACCTAGGGGCCGGGGCGAAACTTCACTACGGGAGATCCCTCTTTTGCCGAGTGCCACTTGGCAAAGGGCCTTTGGCCAACGGGGCACTCGGCAAAAGAGGCTACGGCAAAGCCCCATTTGCCGAGTGCTAAAATGCACTCGGCAAAGTTTATTTTTTTGCGCACCAAAAAAACCAAAGATAATAGCAAAAAAAAATTATTCCAATGTGGGAAGGCCATTTTTCACGGAAAATTCACGTGCTACGTGTCAGGCGGGATTCGAACCCGCGATCTCTCCCTCCCGTGTGACCTTCTCTACCACTGCACCACACTCTCACCTGTAACTAGATGATGTTTTGATTTCTACCATATTATGCTAAACTGAGTGTAAATTGCTTGTTTGAGGCCCTAAACGATTTCAAATTAAAAAGTTGTCAACTATAAACTTTCATAATTTTTTAAAATCTACAAGTTTCATTTCGGTAGTTTCTCCATCAGAGGTTGTTTACAAAATTTAAATTTTAAATTTGAGAATATTCAAACTTAGTTTTCATCGACAAGATGATTTCAAATGAAAAAGTTGTCAACTACAAAGTTTCATAACTTATTGTGATTTACAACTCTCATTTTGACTGTTTTTTTCATCCAAGGTCGTTTAAAAAAACTCAAATTTCAAATTTTGAGAACTACATACGTACTTTTCGTGGTCAAAATTAATTCAAATTAAAAAAGTTCAACTACAAAGTAGTATAACTTCTGAAGATCTACAACTTTTATGTATGTCATTTGTTCATCCGATATAGTGTTAGTAACATTGTTCACAAATCTTATATAACTCTCTTCTAGTTTCAGAAAACAATACGAGAGATATAGATTTTGTGAACAACATTTCTATCATTTTGTAGAATGAAAATGACCAAACTAAAAGTTGAACATCTTGAGAAGTTATACGACTTTCTAGTTCAAAACTTTTTAATTTGAAATCATCTACTACTTCAAAATGTGTTTTGAATTTATCTTTGCCGAGTGTCAAAAAACACTCGGCAAACAATATCTTTGCCGAGTGTCAAAAAAACACTTGGCAAAGAATATCTTTACCGAGTGTTTTTTAAAAAACACTCGGCAAACCCCAATTTTGCCGAGTGTTTTTTTTTTGCCGAGTGTTTTTTAAAATGCACTCGGCAAACAAGTTGTTTGCCAAGTGCCCGAAAAATTGCACTCGGCAAACAATTTAACACTCGGCAAACTTGGGTTTTCCCGTAGTGCTTAAAACGGGACCCCTTTTATACTACTACTACTACTACTATAATAATAATAATAATAATAATAATAATAATAATAATAATAATAATAATATTGGCAGTAAACACTGAAGATCCATGTGGAAAATTCATTCATATAAAAATAATGTATAATTACCTCAGAAGTTCCTTCCAGCATTTCTAGAAGCAAAGTCATCGATGATACTATTAATATCAATCTCATCCAAAAATTTCTTCTTGACGCATAAAATTGCCAAACTATTTAGCCTCTTTTGAACCAAAAATATCCAACGCCGAACTCATCTGAAACCCACATATACTCTCGAAAGATAGAAGTTCTTCAAATCTAGTTTTCGGTGAAGTAATATACTTGGCCCTGGTTACTGATTCCGGCACAAAAGAACGTATATTTTGATTGGATAAACTCCCGATCCTTCTAGAGTACTTATTGATTGCCGTCTACATGTGATAAAAATATTTAAAAAACATCACACATTGATAATAAAATCAGTAGATCGGTGAGACATGCGGTGACGAGAGAGAGTGATAGAATTGAGAATATGAGGGTTCACAGTTGAGACTAGCATATATATGAGCGGATGAACTCCTACCTCCTGGGCGGGGCCTTAGCTGATGCCGATTGCTGATTCTGTAGCCGCCGCGGTCTTGCCTGTCGGCGACGCTGAGCCGCCGCCGAGCCGATCGAGACGTCGAGACGAGCAGGGAAAAACAATAGATCGGAATTTTGGGAATTAGAAGAGGAGTCGTCGGGGAGTCGCAGACGTGCGTCCGGACGTGTCGTGCGTGCCCTGCTGCTGCTGGTTTCCTTCCTAGCTTCCTTGATTGCTCGGTCGATTTACGTGACAGGAGTACAGGACTGAAGCCAAATCAAATGTACTACAGAAGTCGCATTTAGTCCCGGTTCCCAACTGGCTTTAGTCCCGGTTGTTGAACCGGGACTACGCCGGCGGGACTAAAGGTCCTGGTCCCGGTTGGTAACCCGACCCGGGACAAAAGAATTCCAAAAAAAAATAAAAAAAGCAGCCCCGTCTGGTTGCGCCGCCGTCCAGGGCCCTCCGCTTCCGTCGCCACCGCCACGGCTCCACCTCCACAAGCTCAAGTTCTCCAACTCACCATGAATCCACAACAAATCATCGTATTCTCGAACTCCAAGTTTACCATACATATACTATCAAACACACAGCGATAAACAATCGACATTTCATAAATCGAAGCAAAGATATGATTCATAAATCCACAACAGTGAGGATTCAGCAAGCGCCGCCGTATTCATCAAATTGGTCATCAAAAATACTGAATGCATAGTCAATCTCACAGATTACTCAAAGAATCAATCACACAAATCATTCTCGATGTTCTTCGTGTTCACACAAAATCACCCAAATCAATCACAAAATCACATGAAATCGATCTCCATATTCACAAAACAAGAAAAGTTCAAGTAGTTTGGCACGATCATAATTAGCAAAGGAATTCTTTGGATCTAGACAAGCAATGCATCTCAATAACTGGGTAGACCTTTCAGGAAACCGGTTGTTTAATTCAACAATAACTTGGTCATGCACCACAAGAAAGATTTCATTTTTTGAAATGATGGTAGTATGTTACCTGCTGCCCTCCACGACCCCTTGATCGACCCCTAACTGTTACTTTCTCCTCCATATTTGGGATAATAATGTGATGAGTCACACAAAATTCCTTTGCCTCCTCAAATAGCTCCTCCCAGCCATGCTGCCTCACATCATTTATTTTATCCAATGTGATCCCAATCAGCGATACAGCTCGAACTATATTCTGATCTTTTCTTTGCAAACATTGTGATAAATCATTAGTTATGCCCAACAATTTGATCATAAGATGTAATATAAGCACAAACTCAAAATTTTCCATTTGTAACAACAACCCAGATGCTGTAGTTTTCTTATCTCCAACACCATCATCTGCAATATTCTCTAATACCTCTAGAACAGCAGCCCACATGTGCTCAATACGACACAAAGTTTTGTGATGTGAGCCCCATCGTGTATCCCCTGCCCTTGCAAGGTTGGTTTCTTGATTTTTCCCCTTCCACTAAAAATTGTACCATTATCCAATTGATTAACAATGTTCTCATGGTGTTGCTGTGCCAATTGATCTCTTCTCTTACAAGAAACATTCACGGTATTGACAATCAAATTGGTGATGTTGAAGAAATCAAATACCGAAGAGCAACACTTAGAAACTGAGACCACCACTAATTGCAATTGATGTGCAAAGCAATGTATATAAAAAGCATATGGATTCTCGTCCAATATTTTTCTTTGCAGCCCATGGAATTCTCCTCTCATATTAGATGCCCCATCATACCCTTGCCCACGCAATTTAGATATAGACAAACCATGGCGAGCAAACATACCATCTAAAGCTTCCTTCAGAGAAGATGAAGTTGTATCAGGCACGTGCTTCACACCAAGAAATCTTTCAATCACTTGCCCTTGCGCATTGACATACCTACATATTCACATATGGGTAGAAATTAGCAAGACATATAGGTAAAAATCAGCAAGACATATAGGTAAAAAACAGCAAAAAATACCTCACTATCACAGCCATTTGTTCCTTGATAGATGCATCTCGTGCCTCATCCACAAGAACAGCAAAATACCTATTCCCAATGTCCTCAACAATTGCTTTGGCAGTCTGTTCTCCACAAGCTTTGCAAAAGTCTTTTTGAATTTTATGTGATGTCATTGTATTGTTTCTACCAGCAGTACCAAGCAATTGTGCAGCCTTTTCATCTCTTTCCTTATACCATTCTAGCAACACTAGAAAGTTTCCCTTGTTCCTTGAGTTGGAGGACTCATCATGTCCACGAAATGCATGTGCTTGCAGCAAAAGAAATTTTACAACTCCCAATATAATGATCAAACGACCTCTATATTGTTCTTCCCCCTTCTTGGTTCCCTTAGCTACTACATGCCTCACACTTTGTCTCTGATTTTTGTAAGACTCATAATCCTTTCTTGCCTTATTGTGAGCTAAAGAATCAGCATGATCATCAAATAACTTTGGTCCATCCTTCCAATTAACAAATCCATTTTTCGTGAAGGATTCAACACCAAAGTTTTCAACTCTTAAAGGCTTAAAGAGATAACAATAGAAGCAAAATGCAGCATCCTTAGAAATACTATATTCTAACCAAGGACGATCCGTGTACCATTTATCATGAAAACTTCTATTGCGGCCATATATTTTCCTTGTTGGATATGTATGACCCCTTGTTTGGCATGGACCTAACAAAACATACTCCCTTTTGGCATCATCCCTTATATTTGGATGCATTTCCTCAATTGGTTTCCGAAGCCCAGGATCTACAATAATATCAGTATCACGATCAAGCACATGATTGGAATCCTCCTCCTCCCCCTCAACACCTACTGTTTCCTCTTCTAGAATAGGAGGCTCATTTAACTCNAGTTTTATTAGAAAACTAGTGGAATGTTCATTAATCAATTTAATATTCTATTTAACTTTAGAAACCTAAACTAGTCGAAACAACGATACTAAACGATAGCTCACTCTAAACGGAGACTAACGAAATGAGAATGAGCTAAAACAGAAACAAAATGCGAGAACTATGGTCATTTAAAGATCCTAGGGGCCTAATCACGATTAACCGGAAATCTGGAGGGCTAGCAAAGAGGACTCAATGAATAGTCACTATGAAAAGATGAATCTTTAGGGTTAAATCTGCAAAAAGTGCTTGGAAGGAACGGCAGGTTGTATTTTGTGGAAGTTCGGGTTGGATGTGTAAATAGAAAGGGCATGGTTGTAATTATTTTTCAATGGCAGTGGACGCTGGGTTGATTATAGAAAACTGCATGGGCTCTTTTGCAAAACTGCCAGGGTCGGCTGTTTTGACCATGTTAACCGATATCGGGGATGTGATCTCGAGCATTGGTTTGAAAACCAATGGCCCAGAGCAGATAGGGCGCCGGCGACGGTCCAGGCGGCGGCGCCGCCTTGACCCGCGGTGGAACTTTGCCAGCGCTGGCCCAGCGTGGCGCTAGATAGCGCGAGGAGCGGCGGGGGTAGGACAGGGAGGTAGAGGAGGGAACGAGAAGCTCACCACGGGTGTTCACGGTGTCGGGGGAGGGCCGGAGTGGGCTGCCAATGAGCGGCGGCGGTAGGCAAAGGACGGCGAGCTCGTGCGAGTGTTTCTATGGGGGGAGTTGGGTGGAGAAGGGATGAGGAGGTTCGGGACGGGGTGCGCCTGCTTTTATAGGGACAGGGGGAAGCCATGGCGGCTCGGGTGGAGGGGAATCAGAGAAGGGGCAGCGGCCATTAATGGTGTGGTGATGGCGGCCGTTTCACGGAGAGGAGGAGAGAGGGGAAGGGAGTTAGTGCGCCACTGCACATTCAAATCGGGAGTTAGTGGGGAGGGGAAGGCAAGTGGGCTCGGGGGGAGGGGAAGGCAAGTGGGCTCGGGGAGGGGAGGGGGCGCTTGGCTCGCCATGGCCTGCTTGGATCTGTGGGGAGAGAAGGGGGCCGGTGGGAGGTGGAAGAAAGAACTGACTGGTGGGCCCTTTCGGTCAGTGGAAGAGAGAAGGGAGACGGCAGCTTGGGCTTGGGCCGGTTGTGTTGCCCGAGTGAGGGGGGAGGCCAGATGGGCTTGAAAGGAGAGAGGGAAAGGAAAGGTTTTGAAGTTTTGTTTGAAATTTGAATAGGAATTTAAATTAGGGATTTGAATTGCAAACAAGGACTCAAACAGAAAAACAAATGCAAAGAGCATGAACGCATCAAACACTAGTTAAAATTATTTCATGTGTTGTTTAATTTATTTGAAGGCTAAGATTTATTCCAAAAATTTATTAAGTCCTTAGAAAATTTAATTGACATCAAGTTGCTTACATTATTTTTGTTATGGAATTTTTGGGTGTTACAATTGTGGGGGGACACAAGACGGAGCACGCTAGGCTGTACTGATACATTCTGCTGGAACTGACGCTCGATCTAGAGACCACAGTGATCGATCACCCCAGCTCTCTGTCGCCCAACTTGAAGTGTACGTACTGTCTTCCTTTTCTTTATTTTGCGTGCCGGCCGCCACGGCCGGGACCAGTAGCTTACTTGCAGCGTCATCAGACACCAAATGAGGCGGCGGCACAGCCCACGCGTTGATGGCCTCCTAACAATAACATTGGCACTTACTCAGGGTGCAGAATTGACGGCCGGAGATGCGTGTAACGTACGACGCATAAGCAACATATACGTGTAGTGGCAACCATGAGGTTATTGTAAACCAAATAAAGTTATCGGCCGGCCGGGCAGACACGACATTCCGTCCCTGTACGTTATGTTGCGAGCGAAAGCATATTAAGCAACTTCAACGCCAGGCCAGCAGATACATTCGGGCATTGCAAGTACCACAAGTTGCTTGTCTTTGTCTCGTGCGCGCTGTTCAATTATTAACGTGTGCTTGCAATACAATAGAGCCATTTACAGACCGATCAAGCAATTCGATTGTAGTGAGTAGCAACTAGCAAGGCTCTGTTGTTAAGAACCTTTAGTGATCATTCTAGTTAGTCATTCAACTTGATTACCACCTTGTTGTTGGCCAAGAATATATTTGATCCCAGGTACCTTGCACTTTTGCATGACTTGGAGTAATGTTCTAAACATACTCGTTATCCGCACTGGTCTAATAATCAATGTGGGGTCTAGATTAATTTCTCTTGTTGCAGGTGGTTAAATACTACAAATAACCAGCTCCAAATGAGCATAAATTGCAGACAAATAATGCTACCCACAGGGTAGGCTACGTAGGACAGCGGCACCGCCGAGACGAGAGAATTGGGGAGGGGAGATGATTAGGTGATCGATCTAAAACCTAATGTTCCACACAAATATAATGATCTATTTTGTTTCTATCTATATGTGCACTAAATCTTTTTTATGTGATACTATCTCTATATCAGAGAAAGATTTGCACCCTAGGGTCCAATCCTACAAATTACACAAAGCAAAGAATCCATTACAATGCAACCACCACTGTAAATTAATGCATAACTTCAGGGCCACATAGCTGTTGAGCCACGATGAAATTTATTCTAGATGCCTTGCACGTGCACTAGAAATTGTGTACCCAACTAAATTGCAACAGTTAATTTGTACTTGTGTTAGAGATTAAATCATAAAATCACCAACATTGAATGAGAAACAATTGTAGATGGATGAAGATAGCTATAAAGCAATTAGAGTTTTCAACATATATGGAGCCACATGTGTCTAGTGGGGGCACATGCCCCCCATAGATTTTGCCCTCCTAAAATTTATGTAAACGTTATTCAAGACCCTAATACCTACTAACGGAAAAGGGTTTGATGATGCATAGTTTGAACTATTGGATTTACGTATTTGAAAGTAATAAAAACCTAAATGTCCATCACTTAACCAATTTGACTACCTTTATGATTCTTAAGAACAACAACATCGAGTGATTGAGTTCAATGATTCCTTATAAAAAGATTTTTTTGGAAACAGATTTGTTTCACTGTTGTTTGTAAAGTGCTTCGAGTGGGAGCAGTTTGGTCTTCTTTCCTCTTTAATAATTGACTTTGTCCAGCATTATTTGCTATTTCTTGTTCTCCTAAACTATATGCAATTTTGCTGAAACTTTGTAATAAGGTGAATGCTGTGTGCGGTGCTGCAGAGGTGGGAATGAAATTCTATTTTCTAAAAAAAATTTCTCCTATTGCAGGTGAATAATACTACAAATCACCAGCTCCTAATGAACATAAATTGCAGACAAATCATGCTAGCCACACGGTAGGGCTATGTAGGATAGTGGCACCCCCAAGACGAGAACTGAGGAGGGGAGATGATTAGGTGATCTAAAAACTAATGTCCCACACAAATATAAAGACCTACTCTGTTTCTATCTATATGTGCACTAGATTTTTTTTATGTGATGCTATCTCTATAGCAGAGAAAGATTTGCACCATAGGGTCTAATCCTACAAATTACACAAAGTGATGAATCCATTCCAATGCAACCACCACTGTAAATTAATGCCCAACTTCAGGGCTACATAGCCGTTGAGCCACGATGGAATTTATGCTAGGTGCCTTGCAAAAAATTATGTACCCAACAAAATTGCAAGAGCTAATTAATTTGTACTTGTGTTTGAGATTAAATCATGAAATCACTGACATTGAATGAGAAACAATTGTAGACGGATGAAGATAGCTATAAAGCAACTAGAGTTCTCAAAATATATGGAGGCACATGTGTCTAGTGGGGGCACATGCCCCCCATAGACTTTACCCTCCTAAAATTTATGTAAATGTTATTCAAGACTCTAATACGTACTAACAGAAAAGGGTTTGATGATGCATAGTTTAAACTATTAGATTTGCGTATTCCAAAGTAATAAAAACCTAAAAGTCCATGATTTAACCAATTTGACTACCACTATGATTTTTAAGAACAACAACATCGAGTGATTGAGCTCAACGATTCCTTATAAAAAGAATTTTTTGGAAACAAATAAGTTTTGTTTCACTGTTGTTTCTAAAGTGCTTCGAGCGGGAGCGGTTTGGTCCTTTCCTCCTTTTGTTGTTGCAAAAAAAGGAAGGGGAAAGTCAGTGCCAAATGCATGGCAATCCTTGGTGGAGCTTATTTATGAGTCTATGCCGAACCTGGTAAACGAATAAATCGGTGGTATCTTTGGAAATGTGAAACAAAAGTAGTATAATCCAAGAATCAAACCTCCCAGATCTCAGTAACTCAATTTTCTCCGACCCCTCGCTGTTTATTTTGTATTTGTCAACTTGTAGCAATGGCCAAAAAACTCCACTTCCACGTATTAATTTTGCAGCAACAGTTCATTTCTACAGTAGCCTCTGGTACGAACTTAGGAAAGGCATGCATTATTGCATAGAACTTATGCGATCCAGGATCGGGAGCGCAGGTCAGTCGGTCGGTCGCTGTCTGCTACTCTGTTTTGTTGCTGCGAAACAGAGCCTGCTACTCTGCTTTTCTCAGAAAACAGAGCAGGCGTTGGCGAGTGGTGTGAGTTTCTCTGTTTCGAGTTTTTTTACTCTAATCTTTTTAAGAGACAGGCTGGACTTTATTATAGTGACACGATGCTGGACTTTATTAGTGACTAGACGACATTCCATCCTTTCCCAGTTATATTATGTTGCGAACGAAAGCACGTTAAGCAACTCCAACGCCTGGCCAGCATATGCGGGCATTGCAAGCACTATAATTTCTGATGCTTTCTCTTGTGCGTGTTGTTCAATTAGTAGTAGTTTGTGCTTGCATTACTTGATTACTTCGGTGCAATCTCGACAGGGCTTCATATGCTCTTTTTTCCTTCTTCTTTTGTTGTTGTTGAGGGAGGAAACAGTGTGATTAAACAGTAAAAAAATCACCACCCCTGAATCAACATCATTTGCAGACAAATCAAGCTAGATGATATGTATCTTTCGTGTTTCTGATCTTGTCTGATTTCAGATAGATGAGATGATTCAGCGAAAAGAAAAGAAAGGGAAAAAAAAACTAATCTCCTGCCCTGCCTGCCTGCTGCTTGCGAAACAGAACAAGCTCCAGCCCGCTACTCTGTTTCGGCTGGGCCAATTTCGCACATGGGCCGGTAGCCTATTTCCCTGTTTCAGCTCCGGACGTGCAACTGGCTACTGAAAACTGGAATGGGACTGAAACCAACTTGCTGCTGCATGCGTTTCTTCTAACGAGGAGCTGCATGAGCTCGCCGGAGCCCATGGAGTCGTCGTCTCCGATTCTCCCTGTCGACTGGATTGGAGGCGGGGGCGATGAAAGCTTCCTCGAAAGATCACGTGCGCAACTATTTGCAGGCGTTGGACCACTTCTTGTTTAGAGCCCCTATGGTTTAATTTTTAGTTAAACTGCTACAACTAATGCTACACTGAACACAGGAAAAAAACAAGTTAAATATTATTTACGAACAACAATGCTCCATCTAAGTTGCCCGGCGTTATAATTAAAAAACCTGGTTCTTCTAGTGCCTGATGTCCCTTACTCCCTCACGTTCTTATTCCTGTAGGTCAAGCAGGTATAGCTCAATATTAGGATCAATCAGTTATAGCACAAAATTATTTTCATGGAATGGATAACAACCTAGGGATAACACTGTTGAATTATTTAATGCACTGATATACACTAAGCTGAACTGTAACAGCTGTTATAAGATCGACCAACAACTAAAAACTGAAAATCTACACATTTCATCAGAACAAAGAGTTGTGCAGCAGCATAATCGGAGATGTGTGACTATTGTTTGTACCGCAAGGAAAAGGAGAATTTGGTCTCTAATTTGATTGCGCAGGAGACGCTTAGAGTTCGCAGCAAGCTTCCCACGACATATGCACGAGCATTACCCCGAGATGGAGCACCATTGCATCAGGCCATCAGGGTCGCCATCCAATGGCGCGTCCTCAAGCAAATTCACCACAGCGCGTGCAGTTTAGTTCCATCTCCTAGCGCCATCCACGGTGAGAAGAAGAACACATGACAAGGCTAAGGAGCAGGAGAAGGAAGACACTCGTGGAGAATGAGACATTGCATCACCCAAGGCCTGGGACTAAATTGTATATACTAGTTCATCAACCCGTGCTCCCGCACGGATTAATATTTTTAAACGCTATTATATTTGAAATTATTCAAAATTAAACTTCTACCTAATAATCAAAATTGGTTACATACTACTCTTTCATTTTTTTCAATACTTCAACATAATGCTCATAAAGATATGTACTTATTATTTTCTATTTGAAATTGACTTTTAACTAGTAATTACTCTATACACCTTTTCATCCACATTCACAATTCTTACACTTTGTATTGCATCTCCATACATTATATTTAACATAAAAATTAATATTTTTCATTATTTCCTCACATATCTTTACATATTTATAAAGAGAGGATTGCTTATTTCTTTTTTTTTGTCCATCCTGACAGGTGGGTCTCACCTATTGCGACGAACTGTAATCACGGTTCTAACTGTCGATGTCGGTTTTTTAATTGGATTAGAGTCCTAACTGAATCCATCAATCTTTATTTCCTACCTCTCTATCTCTATCTATATATATCTTTACCTATTTCTAAAGGAAGAAATGTTCCAAAGGTCTGTCATATACGTCTCACGATCGGATTAGCCATGCTTCATCTTGTCCTCTGATTGGATTAGGAGTAGTTCATTGTATACCACAATCAGATTAGTAAAAGCAAGTTAATTACTTTAACTTGCTTAGAAAAGTGATATAACGGTCTTCATCCGTAGCAACGCACGGAAGGTTGCTAGTACATGTATAAATAGTCTATATGGTGACACTCATGATGCGTATATACCTTAATTTATTATTTCTATGTTAACAATAATAAATTATCATAATTTAGAATCATGTAGCAGTTTACTATTGGACTTTTCGGTAGAATACACATGAAGATAATTATATTAAGATTTAGGTGTTTAGTTTAGGTTATCTTTAATAACAACATACATGGGTAACTTAGATACAAATTTTGAATGCCATTTTAAGTTATCCTTTATAATGATATGCATGAGTAAATTAGATAAAAATTATGGGGTTAATTTAAATTATTTTTGATAATAGCACAGGTCGATAATTTAGATATATTTTTAGGATTTATTTAGAATACTTTTATAATGTTAGTGGTGGGTAACTTTTTTAAAAAATATAATAGACCAATGACTATGGTTATTAGAGTTTACATGATTGACGTTTATGATTTTTATGAGAATTTCTAGGATTTGTCTTTTTTTTCTAGTGTGTCTCGTGATAACTAATGCGGAGTCTCTAAATAAAAAATTAAGGCTACATTTCTACAAAACTATATTGAGCTATCTCTCATTTGTTTAAATATTTGAACACAATACCTATATAGGTATATACTTATTATTTTCATCTGATTGTGATAGATCTTTGTTAGTAGTTACTCTATAATGTTTTCATACACAATTATAAGCTTTAAATTTTTACTTTACATTACATGTATGCCCTGAATTAATTTAATGAACCCTAAGTCTGAACTATAATTTTAATGTAGAATTCTATATTGTCGTCACTTTTCCTATATATTTATAAATGATAATCCACATTATGTGTATATATCTTAATCACTATATAATATATCAATAGTATATGAAATACGCGATTTAGAATCTTATATTGGTGTATATTTTTAATTTAGGTGATTTGGATTTCAATGTAGGATTACCTCATGTTATTTTTAATAAGGACATATGTGGGTAATATAGATGTAAAACCGTTAATTTAAGTTATTTTTAGGTATTCCGGTGACATCTTTTAAGCCGATGTTTGGCGGGGTAATTTAGTTACAAATTTATGAGGTTATTTTAAATATTATTTATAATGACATAGTGGGTAATTTTGATGAAGATTAAGAGGTTATTTTGATTTATTTTATATAATGGCAGAGGTGGGTAATTTTGATATAGATTTAGGAGGTTACTTTAAGCTATTTTCATAATGGCATAGGTGGGTAATTTTTTAAAAAATATAATAGATCTAATGGCTATGATGATTTGAGTGTTCCAATTGATGGCCAGATGTTTTGCTTTTTTGTGAGAATTTCTGGGATTTTTCTCTTTTTCTAGAGTGTCCACCTAGGATCGTAGGTGAGTTCATCTGAAGACTTCAAAAGGAGCCTCCAATTGATATAGATTTAGGAGGTTACTTTAAGCTATTTTCATAATGGCATAGGTGGGTAATTTTTTAAAAAATATAATAGATCTAATGGCTATGATGATTTGAGTGTTCCAATTGATGGCCAGATGTTTTGCTTTTTTGTGAGAATTTCTGGGATTTCTCTCTTTTTCTAGAGTGTCCACCTAGGATCCTAGGTGGGTTCATCTGAAGACTTCAAAAGGAGCCTCCAATTAGTAATAGTAAGATGCTAGTGGATTTCGTACTTGAATAAGAACATGTACGTATAGCACCAGTATAGAATACATATAAAAATATAATTGAATGAAAAAGAATAAAGCAAAGAAAAATACAACCCTTAGTTCTAGTGGGGACACCAATCGGGACTAAAGGCGCCACGCGCTAGCCGCAGCGTGGAGCCTCTTTAGTTCCCGGGTCATCCACCCGGGACTAAAGGCCATGACTATTAGTCTCAGATTCATAGTCCCGGTTAGAAAACCTGGACTAAATCCGGTTACCAATTGGGACAATATTAAGTTTTGAGGTGAGCAGAGATGTTCTGCGTCTTGAGCAAGTCTACTACATCTGCAAGCTCACCATCCTAGTGCTGGTCGTTGTCGATCTAGTCTTTAGCTTAGGCATCTAAGCCCGCGGCTTCCAGAAGCTCACCCAGCAATATTCCCCTTGAAGACCACCTCCTGCATGGCCCTGATGGCTCCTTCCACGCCTATGGGCACCTTCCCCCGCCACCGTAATAGTGGGCTGCTCCCGAGTTTATGGGCCTACTTGCTGGGAGTTTCGGTTCAACTGCCAACGCCCTTCATGGAAGTAGTAGCTAGTAGGATGACATCCACTACACTTGCACTTCAAACTGGAATGCTTTGCTAATTGGATTGAATTTTTTTTTACAGTTAAATTGGACTAGACTATATGTGGACCTTTTATATAGATCTTACTTGGATTCTTTTGACTTGGATATGGACTCCAATCCATTACCAAGTCTACTGCCACCTGCGTTAGATAAGGAGGGAACGGAGATGGAGGTGAACCCACATCGGGGCCACGCTTGAGCAATGAGAATGATGGACCTCCCCTCTGCGGGGAGTGGGACGAACCCATCTGCACCCACAAAGCAAAATGGACCAAGAGGAATCAATCCTTGCTCCTTAGAAATATAATTAGAGACCGAGATAGGTTACTTTGTCCACAATGTTCGTATAGCTGATCCATGGATCTCAAGATAATGCCCATGTAGAAGATGACCATAGTACGTTTATGTTTATTTGGTCCACGTTTTGCATTTTTAAGCTGTTTTTTTTTACAAATTGAATTTGTTGTTATTGAACCAGAGTTGACAAAATTGATCTCTTGAAAGGAATAGGCCCAGTACCATACCCGGTCGAGCCTCCGGCCTTGTTACCTTGGGTGACTAATATCATCATGTGACTCTACAGACACTACTAGAAAAGGTGTCATTCATCCACACCTCAAAAATAAATTAATACTGGTAGCATTAGTACCAGGTTAAGTTTGGCGGTCCCCTAAAAATAAATTAATACTGGTAGCATTAGTACCAGGTTAAGTTTGGCGGTCCCTAGAGGACTTTTAGTACCGGGTGGTGTTCCACACTTTAGTACTGGATGGGTCCTCGATATGTTGATTTTAAAAGAAAAAAAACTTGGGAACGAATTGGCCAGTTGTGCTGTTTAGGAGATGGTAAGGAAACAATATGCGAGACAAGAGGTTCTGGGTTCGAACCACGGCATACATGCGCATTTTCAGGCGAAAAAATTGCATGTGGTGGCCTCCTCTAGGGGTTGATTTTTTTGGACGCACTACCTTTAGTAGCACGCAGTTTTTTACCCTGTACCAAAGCCCCTTTTTCCAGCCGTGACAATACACACAGTTTTTTGAACTTTGCAAACTCTTCTGCCAGCGGTAATACGGTGAGGTGAACGAAATTGTTGCTGTTGTCAAATGCAAAGCACTAAAGTTTCAGATCTGCCAAGATTATTTTTTCCATTGGAATTAGATGCTGCACAGCAGATGGCCCATTCACTTTTATAATGATGTTCCTCCTTTTGCATGGCATCTAGCCAAAAGATGACAGCTTTACTTTGGAATAGAACCCAGCTGATTGGTACCATGTCCTGATGGGCCAAACTGACATTTAGCCTCCTTTTAAAAAATATGCCTC
>CM014277.1:15303622-15320354 GCA_004135705.1 Alloteropsis semialata
GAATTGACTGTCCTTCAACAAACTTCGAGGAAATGTATGAACTGGTAGCTCCAGAATCAAACAATACCAAAGCTTCTGTGCCATTGACTTTGAACCTTCCCATGACGACTTCGGGTGCATCCTTTACATCATCTTCTGTCATATGGTTCAGTACTTCTCGAGCTTTACCTTGCGGTGGCTTTCTTTGCGTCACGGGTGCTCTTGTCATGATTGCCGGTATCTTAGCTGACTTGGCGTGTCGACGTGGATTCTTTCCTGGGCATTCACTCACCATATGTCCAAGTCTCTTGCAGTTGAAGCATTTGATCTTGATTTCACTTGCGACATTGGGTTGCTCTGGACTATTTTCCCAGTTGTGCTCTTCTTGGTAATTGGGTTCTGGATAAACATGATCTCCTTGTTCATTCTTACGTTGTCGTAATGGGTGAAAGAATAATGGGTACTCAGCTTTTCTCTTCTTAGCTTCTCTCTCTTTTCTTCCGACTATTTCCTTCTCAACTTCCATGGCTCTGTTTACCATTCGCATGAATGTTCGGTAACAACCACTTATATACAGCCTAATCTCTGGGTTCAGGCCTTGGCGAAACCAATATTGCCTCTTCTCTTCAGTGTCTGTGCGTATGGAATCATATCTCGCCATCTTGGTGAAGCTTCGTAAATATTCCTGCACCTTCATTGTACCTTGAGTAAAATTGCGAAACTCTTCTGCCTTGATCACACGAGCTTCCTTGGGAATGTGGAACTCCAGGAAGGCTCTTTTAAACTCTTCCCATGTGATACGACCAGGGTCTTCATGGGTTCTGCAGTACTCGTTCCACCAAACTCTTGATGTACCGATCAACTGGTAGGCAGCTATTGTTACACACTCCTCATCAGTGCAAGAAGTCAAGTCCAATCTTTTCTCAATTTCATCTAGCCAATCCTCAGCTTCCAAAGGATCATCTGTTTGGTCAAAGGTGGGTGGCTTCAGCTTGATAAAGCTCTTGATCATTTTCCACTGTTTATCTTCAGGTGTTTCTTGTCCGAGAGTCACTGCATCTGTCATGCGCTGAAGTATCTGGGTCTGAGTTGCAATCACTTCAACAAAGCCTGACTCAGGTAGGGATTGTGCTTCTTGCTGGACATTGCTTGGTCCATTTCTTGGATTCACTTGGACGTGCTCTTGTTCTTCGACTACTCCTTCCATATTCTATAAGGCATAGTGGAGGTCAGTTCTAGGTAGAAAGGCACTCATGCTATCTAAAAATGGAGTCAAGTACAGGCATGTAAATACCGACTAATGTATAAGGCTACACTCAAGGGTAAGAGCAATAAGAACCAAGAAACTGCGACAAGAAGCGCTCACTCAAGCATGCAAACATTATATACAGTGCTATCTTAAGGCTGACTCCTATTGCCTTAAAGATCTCACACACTTAGCGATGTAACTAATTCGTGGCATGTTAGATAGGGTGGACCTCTATACTTGATGGTTCACGGTCTTCTCAGCAACTTCTCCATTGAGTTCCAATTTCTTCAGTTGAGGCTACGTAAGAATTTGATTTAACGTAGGTAAGATAGAAGAATTTCAAGGTATGAGGGGCAGAATCAATGTAGTTCAAGGTGGTATATATCAAATAGAGCGTTTAGAATATTCTTAAGCTAACGACCAACTTAGGGTTGCGTGCTACGGTCAAGTACGGCTCTGATACCAACTGAAACGACCCGGATTTCCAAATCGGAGAATCCGACTCCCTGTACCATTGTGATAGTCCCAGAATCAACTGCTATCACGTACAGAACTCATTTCAGCATAATATCATATCCATACTTCGAATCAGAGTACAATTATTACAAGGATAATATGGAAAGCGTAGCTGATACAAGCCCTTTGGGCTAAACGACAAGAAGAAAGCCTACGAAGCGGAAGCTAGGTCTTCAAGTCTTCATCTCCAGTCTTCGCCACAGGCAACCTTGAGCGAAGCATCACAACCCTTCAAAGTAGCATCCGACGAATGAACTCGGAATCCAAGTCCAAACCTGCAAGCTCACGAACTGTCCCCAAGGAGTGGGACAGGTTCACGTCACCATCCGTATGCAGCTTTAAGGTGGCCTAATTCTAGTATATCAAATTTATCAAGGAATAAAGCTGAGGGTTTCCTATGCAGCAGCAGCAGCAAAAGAAATAAAGATCTCCAATAACTCCCCAAGCTATCATCTCCACGGTCAACCCTAGCACACCAGGGTCCCGTCGCATTCTCACCCCCTGCTCCTCACGAGTCGATGGGAAGACTCCCACTCTTCCCATCTCAGCGGCTACAAGCCGGAATCCGCACTAACAGCTCTCAACCAGCCCAAGGCTATGATAAAAGGGAGAGGTAGAATATCCCAAAATACTAATCAGAAGAAGCCGGATCGAGGGGTGTCCATGACCGAGGACGCGGCTATACGTATAGTTTTAACTCTGCAGAGTGTGTACACCTGGACCCACTCGGGTTGCAGACGGCTGCGCAACCGTCTAGAGACACAACCCACAGCCATGACTTCCTAACCAGAACGGTACCATACTGTATTCCCAGGCTTGGGACCCGGGATCGTGAGTCTCTAACCTGGCCACGGTGGTGTCGAGAGTCTCGGAAACTCAGGGCTAGAATAGCCGGGTCCCGAACATCCCGGTGTTCGGCCAACCCAATCCTATACACACTTCTCCACAGATCTGGTACCGCCTAGCTAGAAATGGCTGGAATCCTCCCCATGAGGATAAGTGGTGTGCACGTTTGACAAAGTCCCGTCAC
Source organism: Alloteropsis semialata (assembly GCA_004135705.1). Lineage (NCBI taxonomy): Eukaryota > Viridiplantae > Streptophyta > Magnoliopsida > Poales > Poaceae > Alloteropsis > Alloteropsis semialata. The sequence continues at coordinate 15,306,397 of CM014277.1, forward strand.
CAGGTCCAACTGACTCGGCCTAAGCCAGAGCAAGCAAGCCTCCAAACTGGGCCATCCGACTCCGCGGTCCGCCCGTCTACCCATTACAGGTAATATCCTCAAAACTCCTCCAATAGATCCACAACAAATGTACCCGCCACAGGTACTCCGTAGGAAGTGCCCAACACACTTCCCGAGCCCCGACCAAAAGGTCGGTTAATGTCTGCTCACTCCAGCCGGGGGTTCGAAACTCTTCAGTTTTATCCCACCCAAAACTCACGCCAAGATGATCAAGATCACAGCTAATCCCACTCATGCAAGCATAGCACAAGTATAACAGTGTACATAGGTATACAAGGATATCAGGTAATAATCAAAGGCTATGCATGGGTTTAACATCATCAACATGAGATAAAGCGCTAGCAATTCTATTAGCAATGCCTAATGGGATTCAAAGTCGGAATAGGCGTGAACCTGGAGCAAGGTCCTTCACTTTCACTTTCTTGATGAAGTCACGATTGTCGTGGTCGTAGTCGACGAAGTCGTCCAAGTCTTCCGAGAATCCTAATAATCGGATAAATAAACGATAAGCTAGTTGCAAATAAACTCCAAATAAGAACCAAAGAAGAGCCAAAAGCACTCAACTCCTACACTAACGCGTAGATCATGATTTTAGAAGAATTATGAAACTGGTTTCATAATTTTCTGAGCTAGGATGAATTTATTATGAATTTTCTTAGATAAAACCTATTTCTGAAATTCCGAAAAAGAAAAAGAAAAAGGGCTGACACGTGGCAGCACCGAGGCGTGACACGTGGCAGTGCTGACGTCATCATGACGTCAGCGGCGGGGTCCACCTCTGATGACGTCAGCGTTGACCAAGTCAACGGTCAACGTTGACCGGGTCACCAGGTCGGCGGTCAACTGACAGGTGGGGTCCACATGTCAGTGAAGCCGAGAGACTGACAGGTGGGCCGGGTTTGTCAGATGGCGGAAAAAGGAAAAAGAGGAGGCGGGCTGCAGATGGGCCGAGTTCGATTATGGGCTTCAACTGTTCAAGGATCTCTTGTAGACTTTTGTCCGGTTTTGGAAAGGGGTTTATGGGCCGAGCGGATTCGGCCCAAGGCCGTTTTGGCGACGCGGTCGGGAGATCAGATGGGGATGGGCCGACTGACGGGGCGGCCCACATGGCGGTGACGCCGGCGTCCAGGCCCACGGGTCAGCGACAGAGAGGGAGGTTCGGGATTTTCCGCGGCTGCTGTGGCCAGGTGAGCATGTGGTCCTCCGTGTGTCCTCGCCGGGCTTCTCGACGGCGCAGAGCAGAACATGGAGGCAGCGATCGGGAATTTGCAGCGTAGCGGAGACGGGCCTCCTGCCCGTGGCCAACGCGTGCAAGAGCAAGGCGAGCGCGTGCGTGCGAGATGAGAACAGAGAGTGCACGAGTGAGATGAGGGAGAAGGCGTTCGCGGCGACCACGGTGAGCATCCTGGCGGCGAGCAGATTCGAACCGGGGAGAGGGAGAAAGGATTCGGGGCTCGGTGTTGAGGAAACAAGGCCGCGGGGTTTCGTCGGTGAAGGCCTTGACGTGAGCGGGGCGGTCCTCCTGACCATGGCCGCGCGGTAAGCAGGGGCAAGGAGCATGGCGATGACGAGTCCACGGCGGTGAGACTGAGCAGAACAGAGCGGCGGCGAGCAAGCGGGACACGGTGGCGAGGCGAACAAGAGGGAGAAAGGGACGTGCCAGGGATCCTGCAGGAAAACGCACACGGCACGAAGGCCGGGCAACCAGAGCAAGCACACCTCGGAGCAGAGCAACACAGGTGCCTCCATGGCGGCGGCAACATCTCAGAGCAGAGCAGAGAGGGTGAGGGAAAAGGGTAGGGCTCGGCGGCGCTCACGATGGGGCGGAGACGAAGGAGATGTGGTCGAGCTCGGGGTGGACTCGCGGTATGGCGTCTTGGCGATGCGCTCGTCGTCCTCTTCGTCCGCGGCGATGCTCCGGGCGGCGCGGTGCGTTGTCGTCGCGGTGGTGTGGCCTCCGGTCCAAATCCTCCACAGGCGGCGTCACGGCGCACCGGGTCTCCACGCCGAGCGGCTCCTCCTCCAGATTGGGCGTGGTGGGGGAAACGAGCAGGGCTTCCGCCCGAAGGAGATTGAGGACAGCGCGGTAGAGAGAAAGGGGATTATATGGGGGAGTTTGCGTGGAGAAGGAGGAAGAGAGGTGGGGTCCGGCCAGGCTGGAGCGGGAGATGCCGTGGGCGCGCGGCTTGGTGGCCAAAGGAGAGCGGGCGGGCGCGAGCACGTGGGCGCGGGCGGCGTCTGGGCGAAGCGGCTGGGGCGGTGCGGCGTCGGCGTGCGGTGGAAGAAGAACAGGGGTGCGGCTCCGGTGGCTGGGCTGGGCCGCGCGGTGGAAAAGAAAAGAGAAAGGCGCGGGCGAGGTGCTGGCGGGCCGGGGCGAGATGGGCCGGAGCTGGACCGAGGAAAAAGGAGAACGGTTCGGGCCGGCGGGAAGAAAGAAAAGGAGTGAGAGTGATGAGCCGGGTTGATTTCCGAGGTTGAAGGATTTGGGTCCAAGAGAGGATAGGATAGTTAGATGTTAGCTTTGAATTTGTATTTGAAATAGAATTTCAAATACCAATTCACACACAACAAATAGAAACCATACAAAAGCCAAATCATACAATCAATTATTATTCCTAATTACAAATTAAAAGCACAATTTAATTACTAAGAATTTATTAGAGGAGAGAGAGATCACACTTCTAGGTTTAAGCAAACAATTCAAACAAAAATTTTTAAATCCACAATTTTCAACACGGAATGCTACAGCCCGCGGCTTCCAGAAGCTCACCCAGCAATATTCCCCTTGAAGACCACCTCCTGCATGGCCCTGATGGCTCCTTCCACGCCTATGGGCACCTTCCCCCGCCACCGTAATAGTGGGCTGCTCCCGAGTTTATGGGCCTACTTGCTGGGAGTTTCGGTTCAACCGCCAACGCCCTTCATGGAAGTAGTAGCTAGTAGGATGACATCCACTACACTTGCACTTCAAACTGGAATGCTTTGCTAATTGGATTGAATTTTTTTTTACAGTTAAATTGGACTAGACTATATGTGGACCTTTTATATAGATCTTACTTGGATTCTTTTGACTTGGATATGGACTCCAATCCATTACCAAGTCTACTGCCACCTGCGTTAGATAAGGAGGGAACGGAGATGGAGGTGAACCCACATCGGGGCCACGCTTGAGCAATGAGAATGATGGACCTCCCCTCTGCGGGGAGTGGGACGAACCCATCTGCACCCACAAAGCAAAATGGACCAAGAGGAATCAATCCTTGCTCCTTAGAAATATAATTAGAGACCGAGATAGGTTACTTTGTCCACAATGTTCGTATAGCTGATCCATGGATCTCAAGATAATGCCCATGTAGAAGATGACCATAGTACGTTTATGTTTATTTGGTCCACGTTTTGCATTTTTAAGCTGTTTTTTTTTACAAATTGAATTTGTTGTTATTGAACCAGAGCTGACAAAATTGATCTCTTGAAAGGAATAGGCCCAGTACCATACCCGGTCGAGCCTCCGGCCTTGTTACCTTGGGTGACTAATATCATCATGTGACTCTACAGACACTACTAGAAAAGGTGTCATTCATCCACACCTCAAAAATAAATTAATACTGGTAGCATTAGTACCAGGTTAAGTTTGGCGGTCCCTAGAGGACTTTTAGTACCGGGTGGTGTTACACCCTTTAGTACTGGATGGGTCCTCGATATGATGATTTTAAAAGAAAAAACTTGGGAACGAATTGGTCAGTTGTGGTGTTTAGGAGATGGTAAGGAAACAATATGCGAGACTAGAGGTTCTGGGTTCGAAACACGGCATACATGTGCATTTTCAGGCGAAAAAATTACATGTGGTGGCCTCCTGTAGGGGTTGATTTTTTTGGACGCACTACCTTTAGTAGCACGCAGTTTTTTACCCTGTACCAAAGCCCCTTTTTCCAGCCGTGACAATACACACAGTTTTTTGAACTTTGCAAACTCTTCTGCCAGCGGTAATACGGTGAGGTGAACGAAATTGTTGCTGTTGTCAAATGCAAAGCACTAAAGTTTCAGATCTGCCAAGATTATTTTTTCCATTGGAATTAGATGCTGCACAGCAGATGGCCCATTCACTTTTATAATGATGTTCCTCCTTTTGCATGGCATCTAGCCAAAAGATGATAGCTTTACTTTGGAATAGAACCCAGCTGATTGGTACCATGTCCTGATGGGCCAAACTGACATTTAGCCTCCTTTTAAAAAATATGCCTCCTTCCGGTTTGAAGCCAAATTGCTCAAAAGAACACAAATACACTCCACTTGATACTCAATAGCTCACATACATCCAGTTGTAAGAAACTAGCTCTGAGCACTCATACATATTCACAAAAACCAACCATGGCGGAGGCTGCTGTGGGAGTGCTGATTGGCAAGCTTGGTGCAACCCTGGCAAATGAGGCTGCAACCTATGCATCGTCTCTGATTTGCAAGGAAGCTTCTGCCCTTGAGGGCCTCTTTGGTGAGATCCGCAAAGCCGAGGCAGAGCTGGAGATCATGAAGGCCTACCTACATGATGTAGAGAGGTTCAAGGATACCAATGAGACCACTTCTATCTTCATCAAGAAGGTTCGAAATCTTGCTTTTCAGATCGAGGATGTTGTCGATGAGTTCATGTACAAGCTTGAGGACAAACATGGAGGATTTATAACCAAGACGAAGAAAAGGATTAAGCAAGTCAAGATTTGGCGTCGTCTAGCTGTCAAGCTTCATAATATAAATGCTGATCTTGAAGATGCTGCAAAAAGGAGGGATCGATATGCCATGACAGGAATGGAGAGGTATGATAGAGGTAGTAACCGTCACACAAGATCTACGGATCAAATTTCATGCTTTATGAGAGAAGAGGATCTGGTGGGTATCAAAGACAACGTAGACAAGCTGAAGTGGTGGCTAGTATCTGATTTGGGAGAAAGGAAAAACAAAATTACCACAGTTTGGGGGATGGGCGGAGCAGGAAAAACTACTTTGGTTAATCATGTTTATAATATTGTCAAGGCAGAATTTGATCATGCAGCTTGGGTAACTGTGTCCAAGAGTTGCAAAGAGAATGACTTGCTGAAGAAGATTGCTATAGAGTTGGATATCTTAATTGCTACAAGCAACATGGAATTAAGACGCCTAGTTGAGGTCATCCATAACCATCTTGAAGGTAAAAGGTACATCATGGTTCTGGATGATGTTTGGGAGAAGGATGTTTGGCTTAATATCATGGACGTCTTTCCAACCAACTGCATCAGCCGATTTGTCCTCACATCAAGAAAACATGAGGTCGCATCGTTGGCAACAGGTAATTGTGCAATTAATGTTGAACCTCTAGGAGAAAATGACTCCAGGAAATTATTTTGGAAGCTAGCTTTTCGAAATACTGATGACCAAAGGTGCCCCTCAGAATTAGAAGATTTGGTTGCAAAGTTTTTACAGAAGTGTGAAGGTTTGCCTATTGCGATTGCATGCATAGGTCGTCTATTATCTTGCAAACCCCCAACTTACTCTGCATGGAACGACGTGTATGAAGAATTAGAGTTGCAATCAACCCAAAATTTCATCCCTGGTGTTGATGTCATTCTAAAGGTGAGCTTGGAGGACCTTCCATATGAATTGAAGAATTGCTTCTTACATTGTGCAATGTTTCCAGAGGGTTATGGTTTGAAAAGGAGAAGGTTAATTAGGCACTGGATTACAGCTGGATTCATCAAGGGGAAAGAGAACAAAACACTAGAACAAGTAGCAGAGGGATACTTAAATGAGCTTGTAAACCGAAGCCTATTACAAGTCACAATGAGAAATGAGTTAGGGCGAGTGAGATGTTGTCAAATGCATGACGTGGTGCGCCATCTAGCCCTTGAAAAAGCAGAGAAAGAATGCTTTTGTAAAGTCTATAAGGGCTATGGGACATATTCAGTAGACAGCGCACGCCGATTGTCAATACATAGCACCAATATTTCCTTGTTGAGTCAATCTACTGCAACTCATTTCCGTGCAATCCATGCTTTTACAAGTCAAGTCAATATTGATTCGCTGAGGCCTCTCTTAACATCATCTAATTTGTTGTCAACATTGGATCTACAAGGTTCACAAATTAAGGTACTGCCTAATGAGGTCTTTACCTTGTTTAATCTACGGTTTTTAGGTCTTAGATCTACAGGACTTCAAGTTCTACCTGAGGCAGTGGGGAGATTGCAAAATTTAGAAGTACTGGATGCACATGCTACAAGTTTGCAATCTCTACCAAAGAATGTGGCAAAACTAAAGAAGCTTAGATACCTTTATGCAAGTGCGTCATGCATAAAAGCAACTGTTGAAGTAAGTCATGGAATTAAGATGCCTAGGGGCATAAAGAACTTGACCGGGCTTCATGCTTTGCAGGATGTCAAGGCAAGCTCTGAGACTTTATCTGATGTAGCAACTTTGACAGAGTTAAGAACATTTAGAGTAAGTGATGTGACAAGTGAACTCTCTTTAAACTTGTGCAATGCTATCATGAACATGAGCCATCTTGTCCATCTTTCAATTGTTGCATCAAATGGAAATGAAGTATTACCATTGGAAACACTCTGTTTACCAAAAACTCTAAGGAAGATTGGACTGAAAGGGAAGCTGGAAAAGAAACGAGTGCCTCAGATTCTCTCTTGTTGGTCGGACCTTAACAAGCTTACAACGATGTATATGAAATTCTCCAAACTTGATGATGACTCATTTTGTAGCCTTGTGGCATTACATGGCCTACGCTTTCTTCGTCTTGATAGGGCTTATGATGGGAAGAAGTTGTGCTTTTCTGCACAGTGGTTTCCTAGACTCCATCAGCTACAAATACGGGGTGCTCCGCAGCTCAACCGAGTAGAAATAGACGACGGTGCACTGGGAAGCCTTGTTGAGCTAGAGCTTTCAGATTGCCCACAATTAAAGCACCTCCCTTATGGCATTGAGTACCTTAAAAGCCTTGAGGAATTAAGTTTGGAAGACACTGCAGAGGAGCTTATTGAGAATCTGACGCGGGAAAGTGAAGCAAATGAATGCCATGAAGAACTTAAGAAGATTAGCCACATTAGAAAGGTTGTTGTTGTGTTAACCAAGAAGAAACTACGGGAAAGAATTCGGTGACTCAAGGTATGCACTTGCTACTCCCTGTGGTTAATCTACTCATTCTTTTGTTGTTTTATGCCTTTTGCTCATCTAGGTAAATTACTTAATCTATGCACATATTCCTTTACATGCTCAGTTGCTTCTTAGTTCTTACCCACATTTTTCTTCTATGCTTATAGCAGAGCATGGTTTCTTGAGGACGCATTGTATGGGAGGGAGCATCAATGCTGGTGTCCACGTCTTCTACCAATGCTCCAGCTCTTGGCGGAATAACTGATCAGAATGGTCAGCAATTATCCTTGAAATATATATATATAGCACTAAGTTTCCAATGACGATGTAGGAGGTTTGTAAGATGCTTGCTGTTTAGCAGTGTAACGTGGTCGCCTTATCATATAAAGGCAAAGGTTTGTAAGATGCTTGCTGTTTAGCAGTGTAACGTGGTCGCCTTATCATATAAAGGCAACAGATTAGTCCAGGTCCAAGGCAATGAACAAATCAAACAAGAAACAGAGAGCCTCCGTGGCCTAACCCTTGTCGATCTTCCTCCTCATCTTCCAACATAATGCAACCCACATCAGAGGAACAAGGCGCCAATGGGGTTAGTTACATCTTCTATATATTTTTCTGCTTGTTACGTGCTATTCTGTATCACACAGAGTTGATCTGAGATCACGGTATATGTGGTGCATCTTTTTTGTTTCTGTGATCATGCAAACATTCCTTTTTGTGATGCAACCAGAAAATTCTAATCTTTAACGCCATTATGTCTGTGAGAGTTTTTACCAAATAATTAGAATGGAACGGATGGCTGTGAATTTTCATCAAAGTACACTTTCATGTGTTCCTTGTTGCTTCTTCGCCTTTATTACTCCTGTAAACATCTCATTGATTGTGTTCTTCAGATTTTCTGTCTTGCTTGATCTGTTCTGCCGTATCAAATTCACTCCTTGCGTACTGATGAGAAATTCTGGAGCCATCACCATGGGCAACATCGTCCCTGTATGCCTTGTTTACTCTCTGAAGAATGAGACGCCGTGAATTGGTTTGAACAGGAAGGTGTTGGGGCAGTCTGGGCAACAGATAATGATCGGTATGATCGTGGTGATCTGGAAGCATCTCTAGAACTTGAACGTTCCAACTAAACTGATGGTGGCTTTTTAGTGATACTACTATCTCCATTTCGTTATATTTGACACTGGGGACGTAAATTTTGGTCTGCAATCAGGTCTGTTTCCTTGTCTGATACGACAAATAAAATGAATCAGTGCTAGTACTTGATTGTCTGCACGGGGCTTCAGAAAATTCTTCGAGTTCTTTATTTGTCTTTCACGTAGGGAAGAAGCTAATTTAGCTGCACATCTGTATGCAAATTGAGCGTGTAACATGATGTTTGGTTGGAACAGCAACGATAATGCTGCCCACTAGTTGTACTCCTCTGCTCCTTGCTGGACGCACTTCCTTCTTTATTTGTTAAGTCCATAGTTTATCTAACTTGTTCTAGGCAACTCGATCTACCTAGTAGAGCTGGGACTTGGGCCGGCACGGCCTGGCACGGCCCGGCCCTCTCGTGCCTCGTGCCGTTTTGGGTCTAAAGTTTTAGGCACGCTAGGCACGTCGTGCCGTGCCGTGCCAGCACAGTGAACCTTTGGTTAGGCACAAGCACGGCCCATGGCACGACGGCCCGCCTTCGTGCCGTGCCGGTCCAGGCACGGCTCTCGTTACATGTCATTGTCTTATTCAGGTGTTACTATGCATATATAGACAGTCACACCACATCAAGAGTGAATTAGTGGTCTTTGTGGATAATCCATTATATATGGTGAGAGAAAATAAGAGAATAGATGTGCACAATGCTACGATTCAAATTTTACCATATGTCTGTATAGAGAAAATTCATTTTCTTATATAGGCATTATAGATAAGAGATAGGATTGCTCGTGGCCAATATATATATATATATATATATATATATATATAGGGCGAGGCTAAAATGCAACAAGGTGCATTTTGTATAGGAAACGCACAGACCCTGGGCGTACTACCGAAAACTACCGTAACGCCTGCGCGCGCGCCAGAAGAAGAAAAAACGCGCCCGCGCGCGCGCCCGCGCTGTGGGCTTTCTAGACTTTTTCCAGACTTTTTCTTCGTGGGCTTTTTTCGGGCTGGATTTTCTTTTCGAGAATTTTCTGATTACAAATAAGGTTTTTTCGAGACTTTTTCTTAAAATTTTTATTATTTTTCGCCGGGCTATGGGTGATAAGGGGGTTAACACGGGTGGGGACTTACAACACAGAAAACTAAAGTGACACATTGACTAAAACAACGGGTACAGACTTACAGCTCACAAATGTAAACTGACAAAACGACCACTACATGTTTTTGGAACAAAATACTCAATTGCAAACAGCGGAACGACATGTTTGCAATAGCAATAACAGCTCAATTGCAAGGTGAATAGATAAGTTTTTGAAAGAACAGATCCATTTGCAAACAGTACAACTACATGTTTGCAACGCTGATAGTAGCTCAATTGCAAACAGCAGAACGATTACAACAGCTGGACACTAACGACTTCCAAAACTAAACTGACACTATAACGATTACAAATGTATGCAAGCAAAGACGCAATTGCAAATAAGATAACAGAACGTTTGCAAATCTGATAATAGCTCGTTTGCAATCACAGGGCAATAGTTTTCTACAAGAAAAGACGCAATTGCAAACAGGATAAAAGAACGTTTGCAAATCTGATAACAGATCATTTGCAGCCAAAGGGTAATAGTTTTCTGCAAACAAAGACGCAATTGCAAATAGGATAACAGAACGTTTGCAATTCGGATAACAGCTCGTTTGCAGCCAAAGGGTAACAGTTTCCTACAAGCAAAGAGGAAATTGAAACACAATAACAGAATGTTTGCTATACAGACAACAGCTCGTTTGCAACCAAAGGTAATAGTTGTATCCAGTGTGTGAAACACATAGAAACATGTGTGCACTGCTGATATGATAACAAGGGATTTGCAACACTGGTAGGAGGGCAATTGCAGTCACAGTAAAATACATTATTGCAGGCTTAGAAACTTGATGACACGTAAATTTGGAATTAGCCTGCATGCATGCATGCATGGAATCCTTTTGGACTCGAAATTTCAATTCATTTTTTCTTCTAAACCGTAAGTCGGATCTGTGAACCGTTTGTTGTTTCTTACTCACAAAAATATGCTTAACAAAACAAGATCCAACATGGATATATTTTGTGCATTTTTTGTTAGTTGCAACTCGGAAGCATATACAATTGCAACTCGGAAACATATACAATTGCAACTACTAGTTACAACTAGACTTGCAGCTCAACTCTGTATGTGTTGTAACTCGAGTTGCAACACATACAGAGTTGAGCTGCAAGTCTAGTTGCAACTAGTAGTTGCAATTGTATTGCAACTAGTAGTTGCAATTGTATTGCAACTCAAGTTGCAACTCTGTCACCGATGCAGATTTATATAATTTAAAAAGAAACTGAAAGGCAACCATGCTTCTAGTACAATAACTGCGCGCCATCAAACTAGCACTGGTAACCAGTAAAGATTGCAAACGAGCACAGTGGAAGAATCTAGAGCCTTGTAGAGTTGTAGCCTCTCTTTTTTTAATTGCCGTTTCATTCACTCAGGCTAGGATGGTTCCGGTGTTTAGATTTTTTTTACAAATAGGTCCCACGTATCCTATCAGCGGTGCACAGACTGGAACTTGAGCATCTGTTGTTAGCATTTAATTTGGGATATTTTTTGAATTCTAGAAGTGCAGATAAATTAGGACAGAGGGAGTACGCAACAAATGTTTATACAAATGCAATAAATATTTATACAAATACAACAAATGTTTATACAAATACAACAAATATTTAGTTTCGTGACACAAAGACAAAGACATTCAAAAATACAACGCAACAAATGTTTAGACAAATGCAACAAATATTTATTTTTGTTACAAAGGGACAGAAACATTCAAAAATATAACACAACAGACAAATGCAATAAAATGCTTAGATAATAGGTAAAAGTCAAACATTTGTTGCAATTACAATCGAATTGCATCCAGCTGCAAATCCAGTTGTAACTCTGGGCACAACTGAAAGTCAAACATTTGTTTTTTTTTCTTTTTCTGAAAAAAAGTCAAACATTTGTTTTTTTCTTTTTCCAAAAAAGTCAAACATTTGTTGCAATTGCAATCGAATTGCATACAGCTGCAAATCCAGTTACAACTCTGGGCGCAACTGAAAGTCAAACATTTGTTTTTTCTTTTTCCAAAAAAAAGTCAAACATTTGTTGCATTTATTAAACAGAAAGACATTTGTTGCAATTGCAATCGAATTGCATACAGCTGAAAATCCAGTTGCAACTCTGGGTGCAACTGAAAGTCAAACATTTGTTTTTTTCTTTTTCCGAAAAAAAGTCAAACATTTGTTGCATTTATTAAACAGAAAGACATTTGTTGCAATTGCAATCGAATTGCATACAGCTGAAAATCCAGTTGCAACTCTGGGCGCAACTGAGTTGCAACTGGATATGGTGCAAATATAACATGTATAGAGTTGCAAATGAAAAGCACACAGAGTTGCAATTCACTAAAATAACACGAAATATATTCATGTTGGATCTTGTTTTGTTAAGCACATTTTTTCGAGTAAGATGCAACAAACGGTTCATAGATTTGACTTACGGTTTAAAAGATATCACATTTTTTTTCAATTCGAATCAAGGAAAGATTCTCCACATGCATGTATCTGGTGGGTGAGTAGAGACGTGAAGCAAATGAGCTGGCATCACACGTTTGGCTGGATCATTAGTTTTGCATGCATGCATGTGCGCTCGCTGGGGTCTGTGCATTTGCTATATAAAATGCACCCAGGTTCCGAAATGAATAAAGAAAATGTCGCGGGGAGGACGGGGTCGGTTGCGGGAAGTCGAGTCGGGCCGGTCGGTTCGGGATTGTTGGGTCGGCCCAGGCGCGCAGTCGGACCTGGGTGCATTTTCTATAGGAAATGCACCCAGGTGCATTATAGCAAAACACTATATATATATATATATATATAGTTTTTGCTATAATGCACCTGGGTGCATTTTATATAGCAAATGCACAGACCACAGCGAGCGCACATGCATGCATGCAAAAGTAACGATCCAGACCAAACACGTGATGCCAGCTCATGTGCTCCACGTCTTTACGCATCCACCAGATTCATATGCATGTGGAGAATCTTTTCTTAATTCGAATTGAAAAAATGCGATATCTTCTAAACCGTAAGTCAAATTTATGAACCGTTTGTTGCATCTTACTCGAAAAAATGTGCTTAACAAAACTAGATCTAACATGAATATATTTCGTGCGTTTTTTAGTGAATCACAACTCTGTGCGCTTTCCATTTGTAACTCTATACATGTTATATTTGCATGTGGTGTTTATAACCATATCCAGTTGCAACTCAATTGCGCCCAGAGTTGCAACTGGATTTTCAGCTGTATGCAATTCGATTGCAATTGCAACAAATGTCTTTCTGTTTAATAAATGCAACAAATGTTTGACTTTTTTTCGGAAAAAGAAAAAAACAAATGTTTGACTTTCAGTTGCGCCCAGAGTTGCAACTGGATTTTCAGCTGTATGCAATTCGATTGCAATTGCAACAAATGTCTTTCTGTTTAATAAATGCAACAAATGTTTGACTTTTTTCGGAAAAAAAACAAATGTTTGACTTTCAGTTGTGCCCAGAGCTGCAACTGGATTTGCAGCTGTATGCTATTCGATTGCATTTGCAACAAATGTCTTTCTGTTTAATAAATGCAACAAATGTTTGACTTTTTTCGAAAAAGAAAAAAAATAAATGTTTGACTTTCAGTTGCGCCCAGAGTTGCAACTGGATGCAATTCGATTGTAATTGTAACAAATGTTTGACTTTCACCTATTATCTAAGCATTTTGTTGCATTTGTCTGTTGTGTTATATTTTTGAATGTTTCTGTCCTTTTGTCACAAAAATAAATATTTGTTGCATTTGTCTAAACATTTATTGTGTTGTATTTCTGAATGTCTTTGTCTTTGTGTCACGAAACTAAACATTTGTTGCATTTGTATAAACATTTGTTGCATTTGCATAAACATTTGTCTAGTTGCAGCTAGTAGTTGCAATTGTATATGCTTATTGTATATGCTTCCGAGTTGCAATTGTACATGCTTTCAAGTTGCAATTAACAAAAAATTCACAAAATATATCCATGTTGGATCTTGTTTTGTTAAGCACATTTTTCGAGTAAGATGCAACAAACGGTTCGTCGATTTGACTTACGGTTTAGGAGAAAAAGTGAATTGAAGTTTTGAAAAAAACGATTCCATGCATGCATGTGCATGCATGTGGCCGTGGGTGGACAGGAGCGCGGGGCACGGAGCGCTGGTTTTTTCTTTTTCGGTAGTCTTTATAGGGTCTGTGCGTTTTCTATACAAAATGCACCTTGTTGCATATATATATATATATATATATATATATATATATATATATACATATGTGCTAAACTACACCTAGGGTGTAGAATAAAATTCTACACCATGGACCCAACCAGCCAACCAAACCAACCCACCGGCCCAGCCCACCCATCCCACCCCACGCGCCCGTTATCCCCCGTACCCGTTACCTCCTGTACCCCAAAATCTCAAATCGCTTTTATTTTCCCCCAAGCGCGGCGCGCGGTTCCGCGAGCTGCGGCGGCGGCGCGCGGTTTCGCGAGCGGTGGCGGCG
>CM014277.1:15320774-15339734 GCA_004135705.1 Alloteropsis semialata
GAAGCTCTGTATTCTTCATACTGAAAACTGCATTCAGGACAATCTGCTTTTGATGGCAGTCTAAGCTTCTCGTTCCAGCAGAATACGAAGAAAGGATACCCCCAGTGATCATCATCCTGATCATATCGGTCGTAACCTTGACGCCTGTCTATATGCCAATTAGACCCATAACCGTACTGATGGCGATCGTCGACTCTATCATCAAACCAGTGTCTGCCATCGGACCTGTCATCATATCGGCGTCGGCCATCAGACCATTCATCATATCGGCGTCGGCCATTGAACCTGTCATCACGTCGGCGCTGATCATCAAACTCTTCATCAAGTCGCCTTGCTTGATACTCGCGCCTCCGACGCCGTCGTTCCTCGCGCTCTTCCCATGCTCGGGCTGCTGCCTGCTGTCTTTTGTACTTATTAATCAACATCTGGGAAGTTACACGCGGCCGATATCCACCAGGAGCATTAGATTCTCGCCCAAACGCCTGATGATTCCTCCGCAGCTCTTCAACGGTAACTTGAACTGCAGGATCAACGGCACCAGAACTCTTGGCGTGGTCCGATGTAAGCACCTTAAACTTCCCCTTCTCATTAGCATCAACCATATTAATGGAAAAGGAGAAATCAGCAAGGTTATTCGGAAAAGGATGACCGTCGATCTTCATGGCTTTCTTGTTTCTTCAAACTTGATCTTGCCTGATTCAATAGCCAATTGGATCTCCCTCCTGAACACCTTGCATTCATTGGTCTCGTGAGAAGTTGAATTGTGCCATTTGCAATATTTACGTTTTTTCAATTCATCGGCCGATGGAATAGAATAATTTGGAGAAAGCTGAATAAGCTTCTCACCGAGCAGCAAATCAAAAATCTTATCGGCCTTTGTTATATCAAATCCAAACTTTTCAGGGTTCTGCTTGATCCATGTGAGCGACACTGGCTTCTTGGATTTGGTCCATTCAGCTATGTTGACATCAGCTTCCTCTTCAGCATCAGAGAGATAAGATACTTGTTTAGAAAACTTTATACGCTTCATCTCTTGATAACGGACCTTATGAGCTGACACCTTCTGAACCAGTTGTCCCAACGTCTCAAACTCCTGAGCAGAAAACTTTTCTTTGATCGGCGCGAGCAAACCTTGGAATGCAAGCTCGGCCAATTGCATATCAGATAGCTTCAAACTATAGCACCGATTCCTGGTGTCACGGAACCGTTGAATATACTCCTTGACGGTCTCATCGTTTCTCTGCTTGACAGCAATCAAATCGGAAATCTTCATTTCGTTGAGACCGGAAAAGAAGTATTTATGAAACTGCTTCTCCATATCGGACCATCCTATGACGGATCCTGCTGGCAACGACGTAAACCAGGTAAACGCCGGCCCTGACAGTGACAGAGGGAAAAATCTAAGCCTGAGTCCCTCCTCTGAAGCAGCCTCACCACACTGAGCCAAGAATCGACTGACATGCTCAATTGTGGTCATATCATCTTGCCCGGAGAATTTGGAGAAATCCGGCACTCTGTAACGCGGAGGAAGTGGCACTGCATCAAAGTAAGACGGGTACGGGTGCCGATACAACCTCGCTTCATCCTTAGGCTTCAAGCCGAATTGATTCTGGATCACCTCGGCTATTTTCTGTGACCAATCGGACTGTTGACTTCCAGTTGGCATCCCATCAGATATATCCATCACATAATTATTGTAATCACCGACCATACGCTGATGTGAAGGTACCTCTGCACGTAGCCTTGCAGCTGCAGGTTGCTTTTCTTGTTCGCTCAGAGTCCTAGCATATTTTTCTCCATGTGGGCCGACAATAGATCCATCGGCCATTAAGAGAAAACCGTTGGCCAGTTCAATAGGAGGTGGTGGAGCAATTGGAACCTGCGGAGCAACGGTCATTGCATTATCTTCAGTCCCTTTGCCTTTCCCTGATCCTGATGCCCCTGCAGAATCTGCTATAAATACTGGACCTTTCAAACAAATAGCATCATCCACCGCCTTCTTGATGAGATTATCCAAAGAATTCACCAAGGTGCCTGACTGATTGATCAATGCATGATGAACAGCCTGGTGAATCATCTCTGTCATGTTGACCTGGTACTCCCGAGTTTCAGTCGTCTTCTTGATCAACTCTGGATCTGGGAGAGGACCTTTGAGTATAGGGCCTGAACGATTACGCCCAAACTGGCCAAGACAGAGCTTCTCAAATGCATCAATTTGAGCCTGAACTGCATCCAATTGAGCTTTAGACAGATCGGCCTTCGTAATTGGAATGGCCGCCTCAGGCGTCTTGTTTTTGTCATTCTTTGCCTTTTCAGCAGCTTCTTTTTCAGCAGCAAGTCTTGCTGCAGTTTCTTGTTCAGCATCAGACGACGACATCTTGGAATTTGTTTCTCGTGTCCCACTGGGCGTGCCAAAAATGTGTTGACGCGGAAAATCGGCGGTTGTATCCTCCGCGTGCAGCACACGAAGACCAGGGAGATCTGCTTCACTCCAGTGCCAGCCCACACTCCAGTTCAGGTTCGCAGCGTGCCAGTCAATTTGACCTGAAATTGACAAGGGGATAAAACAGTTAAATTGCTCTTTGATTGTGCCGGCTCTATTTCAGACGATGGAGTAACGTCGAATTTTAGCCAAGACCCAATCAGACACGTATCGGCCGATATCAATCGGACCTCAAAATCGGACTTCATTGATGACGTCAATCGGACCGAGTAATCGGACTTCAATCAGACACCAAATCGGACCTCAGAATCGGACCAATCAGGATCGGACCTTGATTGATATAACAGATCAGCCTTTGAATAATAAAGTAAAGCATAAAACAAGGCCAATATGTAAAGCAATGGATCAGCTGTGTCTTGAAACAAGATATCAAATAATCAAAGTGTAAGCCGATACATTGTCCATCTTGCCTAATTGCCAGTTTGACTTATCTTGTCGGACCATCTAACTAGCCAATCGGACCATAACTTTTTCAGAGAAATCTAGCTCCGACGTAGGGAATCTAGATTTCTCCAGCTATGATCAAATCAGATAGCTAAACAGTCAAACTCAACTCATCAACCTGTCAATTAAACAAGATGCTCGCACATGTGTTGACCAGATTAAGCAAATAAGCGGATAAAACATTAACAGGATCGTTCTGATTCTAAGATATGCTATCAAATAATCAAGCATGACCTAGCTCCGACGTAGGGAATCTAAACCACACTTAACATTCAAATAACAATAAGACATAATCAAAGCTTCCTTTGACTAATCAAGATGAATCTAGCTCCGACGTAGGGAATCTAAACCAAACATGACAATCAAAGATTAATCTAAGCGTATTACAAAGATCCAGCTCCGACGTAGGGAATCTACACCAGTGCAATACTCAAAGAACAACTAGATTAAACCACAAAGCAGGATCGGACCTAGAACGATGCTGTAAGATAAATATTGCTTAAATCGGACCAAGACCAATGCTCAAAGCCGTTGAAGAAGTAGAATTGATTCACATGGCGTAGATCTAAACCAATCTAGCAACTCCAAACAAACCGCAAAACTGCCTTTAGTAACCAAGATTATTCTAGCTCCGACGTAGGGAATCTAGCCTAATCTTGATACCTAGCTCCGACGTAGGGAATCTAGGCTAAAAGTACAGTCCGATAAACGATAATCTGTTGGATAATCAATATTGATCTAGCTCCGACGTAGGGAATCTATATCAATCTTGCTTATCCAGAGATAAATCGGTTGAACAGTATAACAGAAAGGGCGATGCGCCTCAATTCAAAGCCTATACTAGTTCGATAAATTGACTAACTTACTGGTAAGCCGGAGATCAGAACTGATGCAGCCCGTCCACCAATGAGCTTCGTCGATAACTACTACTAGGGTTTTTTGGCGTGAAGCCGGGTTGTATTGATTGTGAGAATAATTTTTACAATGGACGAGGGTTCATATTTATACCCTGGTCATGGAGAGTCCTGATCGGACTAGACTAACTTGCGGATAAAGTAAACTAGATCTAATATAGAATGGGACTCTCAATATGCCTTCAAAAAGGAAATAGCCCCTGTATCTGATACGCTTCCTTCTGAGCCGACGCGCCTTTCCTCTTGTACTCGTGGTCGGACTCCTGCTTCATCGGATCTCTTCTGCATATTGGCTTCCTTCTCTGTCATCTTCGGCTTTGACCAGTTAATGGGTCCACCAGCCTTACCACGTCACCTCATGACTCAGCATACCTGGTGCGAAAATCTGGTGTCAACAGTATGTATGTATATATATATGTATGTATGTATATATATATATGTATGTATATATATGTATGTATGTATATATGTATGTATGTATATATATGTATATATGTATATATGTATATATATGTATGTATATATGTATATATATGTATATGTGTATATATATATATATATCTATATATAGGGAGAGTATATTCTATGGCCGGTCATAGAATAGTTATTCTGTAGCCAGGCCACATGGCACGTCTTGATTGGCCACTAGGAATCCAATTAATTCCCAATGGCTCCACCCTTGCCGCTCCAGCCTGTAGGCAAGCCCACCGAGAGAGGAGCCGAGCCGATAGGAATATGGGAGCCGGGATTCCTAATTAATGTAATTATTAGCAGCATCTTAGGAGCGAGCATTAACGCTAAAATAGAGTCCAGAATATAAGTAAGTCCAGCGAGGTTACGAGAACAAATATACTGCTACTCGGTACGTTTTTGTCTATACGTGCATGCAAGTGTACATTACGATAATTCCAAGTGTAGAATTACAACAATTTGACGTGTAGTAACAAGACGGACCATAAAATAATTACGGTCATTTCGTTGTGGAATTACTAAAATTTGTCATTGAGGTTCTCTAAGAACCACTTACCATAACGATGCACCAATTTTCCATTAAGTATTACGATAATTGGGATTAGTTACCTGTGTGCAATCCATATAAATGGATTTTTTTCGTTATCTGATAAAACTGGTTTGGCGGATTTTTTTTTTGTCATCAAGTTACCGCAATTGTAATTACTGTATAATGTAACGAAAATGGCCCTTGTGCCATTTATATTGTGATTTTGGTGATTGAATGACAAAATAGTCTTTGGGACTAATATGTTTGTTAAGTATCATACCTAGAAAATTACATCCCAAGAATGATTCCAAAACCTGCAGAGTTAGTAAACGGCGTATGAAACGCCGAGGCACGGCGTACAATCAAGAAGCATACGGCGTGTAGGGGAGAATCAACCAGAGAAGGAATATTCCACACGGCGTATAATCCGGCGACGCACGGCGTACAAGTTTAAAGCATACGGCGCTCAAAGGATCGCGAAGACAGGCCACGGCGTATGATCCGGTATTACTGTGCTGATATAGGTCGGATCATACGGCGTTCAAGGGTTGATCAAGCTCAAGTCAGGATCATCAAGATTCTACACGGCGTACTATACGCCGACCCTCGGCGGAGTAACGGCGTACAAGTTACTCAGTGGCGATGTCAATTGAAGGAGGAAGAAAGGCTACGGCGTATGATCCGCCGGTCATCGGCGTACATGTTCAGAAGGTTACGGCGTGTGCAGAGAGCCGTTGGAAAAGGCATCCGACCATTGAAAAAGCACACAGCGTATTATCCGCCGATGGTGGAATTGCACACGGCGGAACATATGGCGTTCACGGTTTTTGTGCAGCTTTTGGGTAACGGCTAGTTGAGCCCTTTGGGCTATAAATACCCACCCCATCCGGCCATTTGGAGTAGCTGGAGTCCAGAGAAGTTCATCTACACCTACAAGACATCCAAGCCACCATTTGTGCTATATAGATCATCCATAGTGAGTGAGAGAGCTAGGATAGCCCTAGTGAGTGAGTTGCAAGGTGTTGAGCCTTGTGTTTGGTTCTAGAGTGAGCCACCAATTGTAATCTCGGTGTGCCGGCCCCTTGGAGTCTTGGAGACTCGCCGGCAAGTTTTCGACCCTCCGGCTTGGTGTGGAGAGGCGACGGCGACTTTGTGCGGGGAAAGAGGAGACCCCATCCTTGGTGGAGAAGCTCCGTAGTGGAGGCGGCGTCAAGATCTCCGGAAGAGTAGGTTGATGAGAGCAAGGTCTTGGTGACTTGCTCATCATCCCTCTTGGGGAGCCTTTGTGGCAAGCTCAAGGACTTGACCGGGAAGAAGACTTGGCGACCGGAGGCATATCCTTTGTGGAGCTCCAACGTGGAGTAGGCGTAAGCCGAACCACGGGATAAATCTTCGAGTCAAGTTTGCATCCTTCTAACCCTTTAAGCTTCCACATTTCATACTTGCAATTGTGTGCCTTTACCTTTCTAGAGTAGTATCTTGATAGGATTGGCTCTAGGTTGCAAAACTCTTTGGGTGGGTGCAAACACTAGAAAAAAACCTTAGTTGCACATCTAGATATCTTGTCTTAGTTTCATATTGTCCAATTAGAAGGCATGTGGTAGGTTAAGTTTTTAGAAAGCCTAATTCACCCCCTCCCCCTCTTAGACTATCACGAGCATCAATTCCTTTCATATAATCCAATACGGTCAACATTTGGTGCGGTGCCATGCGTATGGATTACAATAATGATATCAACAAGATGCAACACTAACACAAGCTAGGAAATACTATGACACATATGTCGATGATTTCTTTTCCATCAGAACGAAACAGAAACATAGTGCACGAGATAAGAAAATTATGTCTCCATTTTTAGCATGTGCTCCTCAAGTACGGCTGGAACCTTCTTAATCAGTGTTCAGTGGGTGGTAAAGCATGTAACAGAGCAGCTGACCTATATTGAGCCCTCTTTTCCTGCATTTGTAGCAATGAAAATTAGAAAAAAAAATACACACACATGAATGATAACAAGTAGGATTGAACCAAAGATGGTAACAACATAATGACATGTAACGGATAAACATTGTTTTTACCTACCAGAATAAATGAAAAATGGCTCACATGCTCAAGAAGTATGGTTATTTGCTCTGTTCATCATACCGACATATTTTTTCAAACAAAATTATCAGAAGTCAGCCATGCTCTTTGTATAGTCCTACCTTAATTTTTATGCAACCACTTTTATGAGAATTAAGTAACTAGAATATATAAATTTACTATAAAATAAGTGATAACAAGTAGCACTGGGCAGGAGGTGACTGATTGACATTCTTTTTTCCCTCCAAACTAATACTAGTATATAGTACAAGGAAACTAGCTAACTTGCAGGCTCTGAAAAAATTGGATTTGCTGCTCCTCTGATCATCTTTTCCACTACTGAAAACCAGAGTAGCAGCCCAATGATATAGCAGATTCAATTGAAATCACATAATTTATATGCTGAAATTACCATGTTTGTCATATACTGCTGTAACACAGAGTGGCACGCTGAATATGCCAGTGGAAAAACATTCTCTCCGGTTATATGAAACATTTTCAACATAAACTAAAAGACATGGTAAGTTATATGGTTAATTTACCACAATGCAGGGTCAATGAAGGTCCAGTAAAATTACAAGTTTGCAGTCTGGTAAAATATTTTGGTACCTAAGATAGTAAAACTGTCTCTAACTAAATAGATAAAATCAAGAAAATATATATTATCAAGGAAAACTATGGAAACTACTGTGAAATCGTCATTTTGAAACCTAGCTACTACTGAAACTCCCAATGTACACAGCTAATAACCAGACAAAAAATAGGCTATGTACAACGTGATGGCACTCGTATCCAGATTGAATGATGAAGGCATAATTGTGTTGATGCTTACCCCAAGAAGACTAGCATGAGCTGTAGAGTTTTTTCAGGAGTTCCACTCCGCACGCTGCAAGAAAGGAAGAAAAAATCAACGCAATTTTGTTTGAGCACAGGCTCATGCCAGAGTTTGGCCCCTGACCAACAGACTAAGGAGAACGAGGGGTGTAGACAGAGAAGAACTCGGCCTGTTGCGAATCCGCGTTGAGACATCACGGATGGAAGTTGCGAGACCCAGTCACCCCTGCGTCTGGTGGATGGAGGCAGCGCCGCCGCCGGGCCATGCCGCCGGTGTCACCACGGCATCACGGCAGGGGTCATCACGGCATGCAAGGAGCGGTGGCTACATCGATAGAGCAGGACGCATTTGCCGTAGATCGGAGCAGGCTGGATCGGGGGTGGAAGCCGGCTGCGAATGGGGATCTCCGGCGGCGGCGCGACGCGTCTGCCAGCGAATGAAGCATGTGACGGGGATTCGGGAGTTCGGTCATAGGGAACGGGCTCAGTTTGTGGCGCCGACCATGGCTCGCCAGTCGCAAGTTATTTGGGCGAGCCGAGCCATAGCAGACGAGCCGATGGAAGAGGACCTAGCGGTTGGCGCATTGACTGCTAGAGGCGAGACTCTCGGTCGCACCAGTGGTTTCGGTCCGGCCACAGAATTAGTTATTTTGTGGCCAGCTATATATATATATATATATATATATATATATATATATATATATATATATATATATGTATATGTATATATATGTATATATATATTGTATATATATGTATATATATATGTATATATATGTATATATATATGTATATATATGTATATATATATGTATATATATGTATATATATGTATATATATATGTATATATATATGTATATGTATATATATATGTATATGTATATATATATATGTATATGTATATGTATATATATATATATGTATATATATAGGCCTCCGCTATTTAGTACCCTGGGTACTGAATAGTTATTCAGTGCCCCCCTACCCCACGCACCCACCTCAATCCGTGCACAATGTGCAGTTTATTTTTCGGTTTTCTCCCAGCCCGCACCTATCGGTTCTGCTCACACGATCTGGATCGAGGGACAGTTTAATAGTTATTTTTGTTTGTTTTCTCCTGCTCTCATGGCAATTTTTTAAAATATCTCAGTTCACCACCTGTTCCGTGCAGGCAGGGTTCACGTTTTTCTTTTTTTATTCTACTCCCATAGCCATTTTGTTAAAAATAAGTCAGTTCTAGATGCAGGGTTAAATGAAGAAGTAGGTAGCTGTAGAATGGTGGCCGTGAACACGTACTAGGGAATTAGGCACATCCGCACACACCAATCGGCTACCAGAGTTCATGAAGACGCAAATCCTCATGAGTATTTGAAAATTTGCATGGGGGAAAAATTTCAGGAGAAAGATATCACTGTTTGGCAATAGAATCACAGTAGAATAGAGTGCATTTACTACCAGCTATTTTGTTCATCAAGATAATCTGGTTAACAAGGTGAACATGTATATACACCGAAACGTCAGATACAGGGACACAACTTTGGCCAAAACACGTTATATCAATGACCAATATTTATATGAAAAAGGGACCCCCTTCAAAATTAAACTGAAGAAGCTCATCAGGGAACTTATTGACCCTATTTTCTTTGTGAAAAAGAAAGGTAATGCAGCATCTCAGTCCACATCTCATGTCTGTCGACCAAGCCTGCAAGAAACCATAATTATGTTAATCAAACAGGAAAACGGGAGGAACATACGAAACTAGCATACTCACTTACTGGATCTATTGTAGTATTTATGGAGCCATGGCCTTCGCCATCATAGCATTCTAGAAATTTCATTGCAAAGAAAGCACAGTAGTTAAGCGACTTCTGGGCTAAACTGCATTGGCTGATGCCTTGTGTTTTGAAACACATAATTTGCAGCAATATAGTCCTAATACCTATAATGTCATACATAATCACAAACATATTGATGCAAAGCCCTCCTGCATTGAGTTAGTTTCCTAATCATAAACAGTGACGTGTCGATCAAACACCCATTTTAGAGCAAAAGATCCTTCTTTCCATGCTTTATGTATTTTCAGACAGGAAACATATGAATAGGTTGTTTTGGATGCCCCCACCCAAAAAATGCAGGAAACATTATGACCAGTGCACGTAACCAGTTTATCAGAAGTAACAAAAGAACTCTAAAGTAGCTAGGACCTCTATTATAACTTAGGATTCTGCACACTAAATGCATTTTGTTGAACATAAGGTAGCAGTTCTGACGCTTTAAAATAACAAAATGAATCGATGCAACCTATCATGAAAATATTGGAAATATTGGTGTAAGAAATATGTGCTCTTCTCATCCTTTCTTCCCCGCTAGCTAGATACATGGTACTTCTGTATCCTTTACCTTAGTTTCGTTGTTGATACTGTTCATAACTAACCCATAAGTATGAAGTATTCCTGACAAATCAAACATTTTGTTACATTGTTGCCACAAACAATATGTGGCCTGCAGCATCACCAGTCAAAGAATGAAATGCCAGAATGAACACAGAAATTAACAGTAGGACTGATGCAGTAGTGTTGACATCAACAAGACTTGGCATTGCAAGATGCAGTACAGATTGCAATTAACATATCGGTTCTTGGCCAGATATACAACAGGGAATTAGTGAAAAGTCAGTTGTTCCTAACAGCGTTCAGATTTTTCTCCTATTGACAAATGATGCTATGATACAGTAAGGGGAAATAGAGAAGAGAACTGTATCTCTAGTCTCGTCTTGATGTTAAATGTGAACCAAGCCTATCTGTCCTTCAAAAAAAGTATGTGGCTGGATGTTGCAATTCCAGAAACTACACCCAGTACTAATTATCAAACATGTCTAGGTCAAATGAGATTGAATTTTAGAATATATATGTTAAGAGATGCACATACCTTTCACCAGTTCATGGCGCTTCTCTGTTATCTAGGTGACAATCATGTACCTATGTTATAATGTCTCAAATACAGGTGGAGGTTGGCACTACTGCTGTGATGCTATGCAACAGCAACAGTACACATGACCATGAGGGACACAAACCACTGGTCGGGCACAGATCACAATCTTCTGCCAAGGTAAATGAAGAGTAAAATTAAAATTAAGGAGGGTCTTATTTGCGCAATTGGGAAAACAACAGAGACAGGTGCGGAACCAGGGGGGGCTTGCAGGGGCTTGCCCCCCCCCCCCCCCCCAATGGTCCCGTGACATCTGAAGGGGCCACTAAAGAATTATCTACTAATCACCAAAATTATCTACTAATACATGTTTTCCATTTCTAATCCATGCTACTTAGGAGAGAAATTGATGCACATACATTTCTATATGGCTTTTTAAAACTCGTAACAACGTACTACAACTAAAGTTATGCCAAAAATAATCAATGCCAACACGACGTTCCAAATAGTGAAAAGAATATGTCAGCTTTTAGATACAACAATTCTATTCTTCACCTTAAATATAAGCTCTCGAAAGCCCTACTTGGCGAAAGACCATCTATTAAGCAAAGCGCAAGTATTTATATATATTCGAGTAATTCACTAACGATTATGTCCGCTCTCGCTTTAGTTCTCTTCGGCGCCTCGGCCCCCCCCCTATGCTTGAATCCTGGCTCCGCCCCTGAACACAGACTCATCTGAAGAAATTCTCCAGGGAGATAAGCAAGCTGGGACTACAGGTGCGCAAGATGGGACGAGATCATGTTACCTTCCTTCAATAAACTCATGGTGAATCTAATTAATTAAGAACGAACTTGCTATTTCTATATATCAATTAAGGTATAGACACCACACTAGCAATCATCCTAAAACGAGACTGAAGCAAGCAGCCCAATCGACAAATGAAGAAACAAGCAGCTATAGGTTCAAATTCTTTGCTTTAAGAGATACTTTGAAAAATAAAATGTCCATCTCACAGCAACCCAGAGATACAGAGGTGCCTTCTAAAAATTTTACCGTCTCAAAGTAACTTGAAAAATCTTGCCTAGTTGAGCACTATAGCTAACTGGATTGATCACAACTTGTCGATTTAGCACCCACGCACGCAACTTAAATTTTAGAATCAATCTTCCACTGTCAAAAAGGAACTTGTAGGTTCTTGAACCAACCATGCAGGGGCAATTAATACTAGGGCATTTGCTCAAACACAGTACGCATCAGCATCACCAATAGTTCTGCGGTAAAAAACACAGGCAAGATTTGTTGTGGTAGTAGCAGTCACCTGGCTGCCTCGTCCACTAGACTATGTCCTGCGCGTACCATAGCTGGCCTTCCACTTCTAAGCGGCACTGGTGTGCGTGGACTTGTCCAGGTTCTCGGAGGTGCAGTCAAGCAAGGACATCCCAGCGCTCCATGATCTCCAATCTGCAAAAAAAAAAAAGGCTTGGGAATCAGCTAATCTACCTCAAAATCAAAATACTAGGCTGTAGTCGGTATCTGTTATACATGGATCTATTACCTTAGTATTTGGCCAACAAACGGAGTCTCCACGTTCGCTCTCAAGGCCTAGAAATTCCCACGTTAATCGGAGAAAATAACAAAAAATAAAATTACCCACCACTGCCATTACAATAAAAAATAACCCAAAATACCCTTATATGCTTTATGTATTGTTCTCTAATGCCATTATTTAAAAATTATGCACACCGTTGGATTGTCGAGAGAATCTACACCTACGTAGTTTGGATCACCGTTGATTTGTTGAGCAAATCTAAAAGTCTCCAGACAACTTGCGTGAAGAAAATAGGAGTATAGGGTAGCTAGGAGATAGAGATATATTCCACCACAACAGCATATAAGGTAGCTAGCAGATAGAGATATATTCAACGTTGATTACTTTGTAGCATCAGAGATAGATTACTTAATTCAAACGTAGACGTGCCTTCCTATGAATCCACAACAGCACAGAGGTTTCTTCATAAAGCACGTCAATAGCTCGGCACAGACGCCTACATAAAAACAACCACGCTCGCTTATCAATTTTCAAGATCATCAACGCTAACCTCGCCGTCGCCGGCCGCAAAATCTTCCACACCATCCACTGTCGGGTACGTGACAGTTCTCTATTTTTTTTTTACTATATGTTTCGCAAATTCAATGCATGCTTCGATTTGGTATGAGATAGCACGCCAGTGCTAATCTTAAAGTAGCCAAGGTCTATCGAATCTTCCAATCACAGGTTGATTAATCTCGCCGGCGTCTTGCAGTCATTGATTGATTAATCTCGCCACGTCTTCCATCTTCACAATGATTGATTAGCTTCTTGCTGTTGCAGATTGATTTATATAGACATATATCTGGGTAAAGCCAATTGTAGGATCAGGCTTGAAGACTCAAAGATTCAAGTTTGCAATCACTCTTGAAGACTCAAAGATAAGTTTTCATATCAATTCGGTAAGCTATTATCACACTTCCATGCCAACTTCTTTTATGAGTCATGTTAGCAATATTTATATGCGACTAATATATATGGTTTTTTAAACTAGGGTATTTACGATATGGCATACAAAAAATTGAGTGAGTTGACAACTAAGGGACAAACATGGAGCATTAAAGTGAAAGTGATAAGAATTTGGGATTCGAGTGAGTTGACAGCACAGTGATTACGAATGGATTTATGCGAAAGCAAGCAGGAACAAAAACGGCTTCATTCAACAACCGCGCAAACAGCCTAAGGGCGTGTTTACTTCCGTCGCCGTTATGCAGAATGGACGCATTCTGCAGAATGGGCACGTCTCGGTCCGCGTGCATAGAGAGAAAAAAATGCATTGGGAAACGTGTGTTTTGCAAAATGGATGGGAGAGAGGGAACTAAACACCCCCTAACACTCAAAGGTCAAGCACGCCTTTCTCAGCTGTAAACATGGGAACAGGAATTTGGCACCTGGAAGCAGACATCATCGATGACCACAAGCGAGGCGACGGCGAGCCACGACTCCCAGCCGGAGGGCTGCTTCCTGCCCCGCGAGCCGGCGAAGGCGACGACAATCGCGCTGGCCGGGAGCAGGCGCAGTGCGGCGAAAAGGGCCCCATCCAAGGGATGACACCGACGGGGAGGACTCGCGGTGCGCGCGCAAGCCGCGGAGGCTGCTGCGGGTGGAGGAGAGGGGTGGCAAGCGGGGAGGGGAAGGTAGCGGGAGGAGGACCAGGAGGCGACCGGACGCGGGCTACGCAGCGGTGGGCAAGGTGGATTGGTGGCCGGAGGCCGACGCCTTGGGAGGAGCAGGGAGAGGTGAAGCTAAAAATTTCCAAAAGTTAAATGCGAGAAACATTTTCTATTTTACAAAAAATAACACTCAGGCCTGTTTAAATTCGGTGAAAAACTTTACGAAATTTACTGTACTAAATTTAAACCAAAGATTAGGATAACTAAACATGATCTAAATATAAAACTAATTATATTGATGGACAGGAAATCGGGACACAAACTATTAAGCCTGATTAATCCGTCATTAGAGATTGTTTACTGTAGCACGATATTGTCTAATCATGGCCTAATTAGGATTAATAGATTCGTCTCACAATTTCACCCGGGGGCTACGAAATAGGTTTTGTCCGTTATCCACATTTAATACTCTTAATTAATATCCAAACATTCGAATTTACTGTAGCGATGAAAAAAGTTGGCAAACTAAACAGAATGGTTCGATATACTGAACATGCTCAAACACGGATTGACCAGTCACCAGACAAATAAAAAAAATCAAACCGCCAAAAATTTACATACACAATATTAAAATATTAAGTAATGAAAAGTGAAATCTTAAAAATAATAACATCTAGCAGTATGTAAAAAATAAGAACATCTAGCCGCGCTAATGCGCGGGTGGCCTTTCTAGTTCCATAGGATTTCATAAAACTAACTAGAGGCTTGTTCAAACAGCAATGAAGTAAGAAGCCGGCCATAAGATTGTGGACAGCGGCCGAGGTTTACGAGGGAGATGCACGCAGGAATTAACCATGCGGGCGAGTTTGCAAGCACTCAAGATATCCAGCCATAGCATCATAGATTGCAAGTTTGCAAGCATTCAAGATTGAGATTTGGGTGCATAGACATTGTGACTAGCATGGAGATTTAGGTACACGTGCACAACCTGGAGCTTGTCTCACCTGTGGGAGCTCTGGCCATGGAGAAGCAACGAAGAAAATAAATAACAGAGCTTCAGACCATGCTGGAAGCATCCAAGATACAAGCAATAAAAGAACATGCAAAAGAAACTTTTTTTCCACCACGAGATCGAAACATGCTACCTTGCAAACTTTAGACATAGGTAATCAGACTTTAGACACAGAAAAACATTAAGAATTGAATCGAACAAGTTTCCTGCTGGTGCTCTAGCTGCCGTACGTTATACCTTGGAAATGGGGTTTGATCTGCAATTCACTCGAGCACCCACAGATCCTGGTAGTTCTCCACACCCTGGAGTCAATCTGAATGAAGAAATAAAATAAAAGGAACCATAAGAGCAAACGCAAGCAGAATAGAAAAGGTCAGTTTTTTGAACCTGGAAACGGCAGTGGGGTAGGAGCCACGAGTCGTCCGCCATGGTCACAGGGATCTGTTCTAGGCACATGGGGTGCAGGCCGCCGCGCTTGGCGTCAAGGCCACTGTTGAGGTGCGACCCGCCGCCGCCGGCCGCCGCCGTAGGGTTTCTATAGCGACACCGTCACGCCGTGCCATCACGCGGTGCAAGAACGCCGTGTGGTAGATCTGCAAGCAGGGGCACTGGCCGGAGCGGGATGGGGGCGTGGTTGAGTTCCGCTCTACTGCCGCTAAGGAAAGGGGCCTGCAAGCACTACTACTTCGATCCAAACCATGGAAAATTGAAGCGAGATTGGGATTCGGGGGAAGTAAAAGGCGACTAACCCAGGAGTGCAGAAGACATGACCCTGTCCTGCAGGATGCTTCACCGGCAAGAAATCGACGGGATGCGGCGGCTCTCGCCGGCCGGAGCCCGGAGGGACGATTGGGAAGGGGTAGCTCACAGCCTGGGAAAAGGCCATTGTCCCAATTCTTCTCGGCGGTGGAGGGGGCTGCCACAAGCCCAATACTGACGAGCAGCTCGTGACTGCGGCTTAACGGATGCGGTGGGATATGTATGGGTTGGGACGAAGAAACCGGTGATGAGATCGTGGGCAGCGGTTGAGGTTTTTCGGGGCGAGGCGCATCAGAACTAACCGAGCGATCGAGCCGTAACCGAGCGGCCGAGCCGAGCTTGGATCGGGAGGGGGAGGGTAGGTGGCAGCCTCAGCGGTAGGTGGGCACTGAATAGTATTTAGTACCCAGGGTACCATATAGTAATACTATATATATATATATATGTATTATTACTATATGGTACCCTGGGTTCTGAATAGCTATTTGGTACCCCTCATCCTTTTAACTAGGAAGGCTACCCGCGCATTTGCGCGGCTAGATGTTCTTATTTTTAACATACGGCTAGATGATACTATTTTTAAGATTTCACTTTTCATTACTTAATATTGTGTATCTAACATTTTGGCAGTCAGATTTTTTTTTATTTGTCTGGTGACTGGTCAATCCGAGTTTGAGCCTGTTCAGTATATCGAACCATTCACAAAAGTTTTTTTTTGTTGTTGTGTGGATTGAGTGTTATTTTTTTGTAAAATAGAAAATGTTTCTCGCATTTAACTTTTGGAAATTTGTAGCTTTGACCTCTCCCTGCTCTTCCCGAGGCCTCCGCCTCCGGCCACCAATCCACCATGCCCGCCGCTGCGTGGCCCGCGTCCGGTCGCCTCGTGGTCCTCCTCCCGCTACCTTCCCCTCCCCGCTTCCCACCCCTCTCCTCCACCTGCAGCAGCCTCCGCGCCATGCGTGCGCGCCGCGAGTCCTCCCCGCCGGTGTCGTCCCTTGGATGGGGCCCTTTTCGCCGCGCTGCGCCTGCTCCCGGCCAGCACGGTGGTCGTCGCCTTCGCCGCCTCGCGGGGCAGGAAGCAGCCCTCTGGCTGCGAGTCGTGGCTCGCCGTCGCCTCGTTTGTGCTCATCGACGACGCCTGCTTCCAGGTGCCAAATTGTTGTGCCCATGTTTACAGCTGAGAAAGGCGTGCGTGACCTTTGAGTGTGTGGCTGTTTGCGCGGTTTTGGAATGAAGCCGTTTTTGTTCCTGCTTGCTTTCGCATAAATCCATTCGAAACCTGCCGCGCGCTCCAGCAGTCCATGCCTGCACGCGTGGAGGCTGCCGAGCGGCGCGCCTTCGCCTGCACGAATGGTCAGCTCCTCCGGTGGCAACGTTGATTGCTTTGAAGGTATTCGTTCTATTGCCTGGCAAAAAAAATTTTGGCTACGCTAACCGTTTTTTCATCTTATTACATTGGTGTAGATTTTCTCAACAATCCAAATTACGTTGGTTTAGATTTCCTCAACAATCCAACGGTGATCCAAACTACGTTGGTGTAGATTTTCTCGACAATCCAACGGTGTGCATACTTTTTAAATAATGGCATTAGTGAACAATTCATAAATAGTATAAGGGTACTTTGGGCTATTTTTTATTGTAATGGCAGTGGTGGGTAATTTTATTTTTTGTTATTTTCTCCGATTAACGTGGGAATTTCTAGGCCTTGAGAGCGAACGTGGAGGCTCCGTTTGTTGGCCAAATACTAAGGTAATAGATAGATTAACCAACCCGGTCGCCCAACCCGGCTTTTCCTTCGCCCTCGCCCCGCTCGGCCCGGCGCGGTTTTTTCCCGCGATTAATTTTCGAATCCCTCCACGTTCTCCAAACCGTCCGCATCTCTCTCCCTCCACGTTCTCCAAATCGTCCGCATCTCTCTCCCTCCGTCCGTCGCAGTTCCCCCGGCGATTCCTCTGTCGCTGTCCGTCGTTCCTGTCCGAAGCCCGTAGATGCCGCGGTGATCGGAGGTCGCGTGATCCTGACCTGGGTTTCGATCTCCCCTCTCACCGTCGACTCGCACGTCTCCGTTCTGCAGTGCCGGCGCATCTCCTGCAGCGCCCGCGCAGTAGGCCCCCTCGCCGCGAGCAGATCATGCGCAGCATATACGGAGGATTGCTGGCCCCCTCGCCGCGAGCAGATCGATCGCCTGAAGCCTGAAGGTACTCTCTGATTTGTTGCTCTGTTTGTTTCGGAGGATAGCCTGTGTACTCAGTTTAATATTGCTTAATCATGCGCAGCATATACGGAGGATTGCTGGCCCCCTCGCCGCGAGCAGATTGATCGCCTGAAGCCTGAAGGTACTCTCTGATGTGTTGCTCTGTTTGATTCGGAGGATTGCTTTTGCCTGCATATACGGCTGTGTTCATGCATAATACTATTGATTTCTGTGTTAAGACCTATATAACTACTAGTAATGGTAGGCATATGGCATAGCTGAATTTCAGGCTAATGATATTAGCTGATTTCTTAGATAGAAAAGTGACTGCGGTCCAATTGCAAGTTTATTCATAACTTGATATTGAGTGACTTAACACAAATGATTGAGCAAAAATTGCAAGAACATAAACTTTATTCGGTAGGAAAGTAGATGCAATTACTGATTCCCCAAATAAGTTCACATTGCAAGTGCCGGATGTGAGACCATGACAAACTAAATATTTCTGAAGATGGCTTAGCTCTGAATATATATACACGCGTCTATTTGACGCGCTCCACCGCCGCACCTCTGAGAGAGCTCCGGTGAGTGGATTAAGGAGTAGATCTCATTGGTGTTTATTGGTGGTAAGTCAAATCGAATCCCACTCAAGCCACGCGTCCGTTTTTAAAGCTATTAAATACGGCGCTGCGCGGCAGCTTCCAGACTAGACCGCTAGTGGTCTGAAGATGCATTAAAAATGTGGGTGTTTTTTTAAACCAAGGATTTTTACTATTTTTTACACCATGGACTTACTACTATCAAGCAAGAAGCAGCATGCAGACTTGCATTGCATGGCCTGCGTGGAGGATTCGTTGATTAGCATGTTTCGTGCCTTCGATTACCCCGTTTCATTCACGCAGATGGGGGCTGAATCCTGGTCAGTCGTGGCAGCTGTGTGCTACATAGTAATCTTTTCTCTGTTTTTCCTGCATGCTATCTTTAATGGAGCTGCAAAATTACAGGGAGAGAGGGATTCTAGGGCGCATTATTTGAGGATCGAGTGATGTGATTTAATTTGACGATTTTATTGAACGGGGCTGCATGCA
>CM014277.1:15361407-15383092 GCA_004135705.1 Alloteropsis semialata
ATGATATATATTTGCACCACAGTCATTAGTTATTCAGGATTTCATTATTCAACCGTCCGTCATCAAGATCCAGCTACCGTTTCTTGTAGCACTAATCATATGCAGCAGCACTGTTTGATGATCTTAATTAATTTGTAGTAACCAGCTGCTGCATATGATTAGCGTTCCTTTTTTTTGAGAAAATATGAGTAATGTTCCTTTTACATCATAAGGATTATTAGAAGTTTAAACTGTGTAAACACATTAAGATATGTATAACACATTGTAATAAAAATTTAAAACCGTGCAGTCTCATAACCTCCATTGTTTCCTTCTTAGCAGGGGAGCTAAAGCAATTGAAAGGACATCTCTAATAAATCCTCGTGATCCACATGTGGTGCACACAAAATTAGATGCCCGAATCTGAAATTGACATTGCATATCAGAGCTCTTGTCCAATCCTCCCTGTGTTTAGCTTCATGTCCCCATGAGTTTTCACATGGACAAGCAAGTTCTTGTGTGTATTACTCTATCAGAATTGTTCACTCCGGGTACTCGCACCCAGAGTCCATCGAGATCCTTGTTAGTGATATATGGATTTTCTGATGGTAGATATCGGTCCACATATACAGACTGGGATATCCACCACGTTATAACTGAATTCCTAATACCTTCCATTCCTAATATCTGAATCTCACAAACAAACAAAAAATCACCAATTATCTACAACCTAAGCTGCCTAGAAAGTTTTGGGGTTTTGTACCGTGAGTTTGTTATACCATTTCTATACCTAGAGCAGCTCCACAACGAGTTTTAGGAAAACCTTCTGTTTTATCTCTTTGGTCTTGAAATGTAAACTTTTGGCTTGCAAGAAGCCCGATATATATGGAAACAATCAGGTGGGGATGCCCCCTGCTGACCCTAATAAAGAAACTGTTTGTCCAGTTTTACGGTTTGGTGGGATTAGACAAAAAGTCCCTTTGGAGATGGGAGCGCTGAATCGGCTTCCGCCTGTGCCATAAAAAGGGAGAGGAGGTGTGAGGTGCCCTACCGGAAAACCGTAGTTTGCCGTGTGCCTGAAATTTTGCAGTGTGCAATCTATCGGGCACACGGCAAAGAGTCTCTTTGCCATGTGCTTTTTTTGGGTACACGATAAAGATTTAGCACACGGTAAAGCCAAGTATGGCTTTGCCGCCATGCTTTGTCGTGTGCTTTTTTTTGGCACACGGCAAAGTCATGACTTTGCCGTGTGCTTTTTTGAGGCACATAGCAAAGTCATAATTCAAACCATATTTTGAGTTAGTAAATTAATTCAAATTAAAAAGTTTTAAACTACAAAGTTGTATAACTTCTCAAGATGTACAATTTTTAGTTTGGTCATTTCTTCATTCGACAAAACCATAATAAAGTTGTTCACAAAATCTATATGTCTCATATAATTTCTTAAACTAGAGAGATATATAAGATTTGGGAACAATGTTACTAGCACTATGTCGGATCGACAAATGACATATAAAAGTTGTAGATCTTCAGAAGTTATACAACTTTGTAGTTGAACTCTTTTTAATTTGAATTAAATTTGTCAACGAAAAATATATTTGTAGTTCTCAAAATTTGAAAATTGAGTTTTTTCAAATGATCTCGGATGGAGAAACAGTCAAAATGGGAGTTGTAGATCATAATAAGTTATGAAACTTTGTAGTTGACAATTTTTTATTTGAAGTCATCTTGTCAACGAAAACTAAGTTTGAATTTTCTCAAATTTGAAATTCAAATTTTGTAAACGACCTCTGTTTACACTCGGTTTAGTATAACATGGTAGGAATCAAAACAGCATCTAGTTATAGGTGAGAGTGTGGTACAGCGGTAGAGGAGGTTATGCATGAGGGAGAGGTCACGAGTTCGAATCCCACCGGACGCGTAGCGTGCGAATTTTTCGCGAAATATAGCGCGACTTGGAATATTTTTTTTGCTTTTTTTTATTTATGTCTGGTCTGCAAAAAAAACTTTGTCGTGTGCCAAATAGCACACGGCAAAGCTCTTTGTCTTGTGCCCCCACAAAAGGCACACGGCAAACTCGGCTTTGCCGTCAGCCCTAGTTGCCGTGCGCGGTTCGCCATGAGCTGCGCACGACAAACCGTTTGCCGTTGGTATTCTGGGCTTTATCGAGCAAATCAGGCGATTCCGGTAGTGGTGCCGATTTCATGCATTCAATAATCCATGTGGCCTCGCACCGCCCTCTCAATCACGGTTACACGCAGAGGGGCTAGGTGATCATTATATAGGCCTATAAAACCCCATACAGAATGGTTTTATTGGAGCGCGTGCACACCCTGGAGCGAGGATTATATTTCTAGCGTGTTTGTTGTGCTGGCAGGTGAATTGTTAATGTAATACTTTTGTCGAACACATTTTAATAAGCCCTAGATATACATCATGCATGCTATGTGTTGATGGCTTGATGCAGATCGTTAGGAACAACGTGACCACACATCAGTTGTCTAATTAAAAAGACATTGAGAAAGAAATTGTAGCTGATGTCCTTTAACTTTGGGCATTTTCCAGTGATCCAGTGTATCAATCCAATGGCTTATGAATTGCAGCTACCTGAATCCAGCTCTATACATCTAGGGCATATGCAGCTGAACCAGACCTGCGGGATGCAAGGCTCGCTAGTTTGGTTGCCTGCTTTAGCCTTCGAACCAGGCTCTCGACATGCAAATAGTCACCTGCGGCCAGGCTCCGCAGGAACGTGGAAATCAGCCGTATCTGCTGGGCCTGGCTCCCGCGATGCAAGCTGAGCACGTACGCAACAGAAAAATAACTAGGGGAGGCAGTCATCCGGGCAATCGATCATCAGCTCATCTTGGCCATGCTACACACATGCATGCAACCAAACAGAGAGGTACTGCATGCTCACAGCCTGGCCAGTCGCAGCCTAGCTAGCCGATGCGATGCAGGCTCAGCTCACCCAGGGAACCAATCAGGCCACTAGTGTTTCATGTCTTCCAGCTCAAAGCCTGCGCGGGGTGCTGCAGATCAGGTCAGTGCTACCATCCCTATGTTCTGCAATTCCCTGTTACCATTCTTGATCGACGTTTGCGTCAACGACCTGATCGAGTTATTCCTCAAATTCTTGTGCATTGGTCGTCATGTAAGATGAAGATTACGCCACCTATGGAGGAGGCAGACACTACAGGGGGCACCTATATGTCTTCCGGAAGATGGTTAGGGCAATCATCTTTAAAGCCCATTTCATGCAACTAAGCCCAACAGCAGTGTGCGTGCGGCAAAACAAGCATTTTTCTGTTTTGTTACGTTTCGTTTCGTTTCGTGTATATACGGTTGTTTTTTATTTTTTTCGTGACACACGAAGCTGTGCAGAAATTGACTTTTTTGCGGGACACGTGGTTCAAGAGGGGCATCGGGTGGGTACAAACTTACAAAACAAAGTTTGTACTTGCAAAATAATATTATAATTAGTACCAACTAACAAAATTAAGTTTGTACTTGCAAAATAATATTATAATTTAAGAAATGTGTACATTCTAAAAGAGCGATAAAATAACAATCTAAGTAATGATACAAAATTGCTTCTTTGACTTTTTTTTCATGATAAAATATGATTGCTTTCTTGACTTTTTTTGACATGATAAAACATAATCGCTTTCTTGACTTTTTTTTGCATGCATAAAACATAATTGCTTCCTTAAATTTTTTTTTTTGCAGGGCATGTGGTTACAAGGGGGAAATAACGGGTGGGAACTTGCAACTACAAATTTGAAGTTCCAGGTTGTAACCCATAAGTAAAATATATGCGACCATGATTACAAATCCAGAGTCTTACAATAAAGTTGTAATGACAAAAATAAATATTGTATCAAATAAGTATAATTCCAAATTCTCTACATTTGATATCATGTCGAAGATGCACCTGGCAAATAGAAAACAAAATTAAAATCGACATACTAAGTGAATAGAATATGGAAAAGAAAGTATTTATTTGCAAATAATTTATGATAAATGTAGACATAGTTGTAGAGAAATATTGTCCAAAATATGCGAAATGTTGAGCTAATCTATATAAAAATGTTGATCTATATTTAAAGAAATGTCGAGCTAGCTTTATAGATAATGTTAAATTAGATTTTGATAAATGTTAATCTATACTTAAAGAAATATTGACCTGCAATTAGAGAAATGTTGAGCTACTATTACAGCCTTTTATGGCAGGTGGACTGAAGCCGAAGCAATTTAGCTTTCTATGGCAGGGGATACATGGTCGCCCCAAATCCCTAACATCCTTCTGAACCCGATAGGACGGAGTCGCCCCCAACAACCCTGAACCCTAACCAGTACAACCTTCTATGGCAGGGGACCAAAATCGAAGCAATTTAGCCTTCTATGGCAGGGGGTACATGGCCGCCCCAAACCCCGAACATGGTTCTGAACCCGATAGGACGGAGTCGCCCCCAAACAACCCAGAACCCTAACCGGTATATCCGAAGCCGAAGCAATTTGACCTTCTATGGCAGGGTAGCCGAAGCCGAATCAATTTGGCCTTCTATGGCAGGGGGTACATGGCCGCCCCAAACCCCGAACATGGTTCTGAACCCGATAGGACGGAGTCGCCCCCAAACAACCCAGAACCCTAACCGGTATATCCGAAGCCGAAGCAATTTGACCTTCTATGGCAGAGTAGCCGAAGCCGAATCAATTTGGCCTTCTATGGCAGGGGGTACATGGCCGCCCCAAACCCCGAACATGGTTCTGAACCCGATAGGACGGAGTCGCCCCCAAACAACCCAGAACCCTAACCGGTATATCCGAAGCCGAAGCAATTTGACCTTCTATGGCAGGGTAGCCGAAGCCGAATCAATTTGGCCTTCTATGGCAGGGGGTACATGGCCGCCCCAAACCCCGAACATGGTTCTGAACCCGATAGGACGGAGTCGCCCCCAAACAACCCAGAACCCTAACCGGTATATCCAAAGCCGAAGCAATTTGACCTTCTATGGCAGGGTAGCCGAAGCCGAAGCAATTTGGCCTTCTATGGCAGGGGACCGAAGCCGAAGCATGTCATTATTTGTACTCGAGCATATGTAGCTGAAATGTTGAAATAATTGTTTGGCAACGTTGGAAAAAAATATGAAAATGTTCATAGCAATATAATACTATGTTGAACACTAACAATAGTAATAAAATACAGGTATTTCGAGGTTTGAAATATTGGAACAATAATTTCATAATATTGAGTTATGTATATAAAAATATTGAAAATACTAGTAAAGGCTTTTATAATCAGATTATCTTTTATTATTAAAATGTTGAAACATTTATATAAAAATGTTGAATCAACTTTAAGAAAATGTTGAATGTGATAGTAGGAAATGTTCTCAACTTTAGCATTCGAAAATGACAACTGCATTATATAAGGGCATAACAGCTGACTTTCAGTGGAGAGCAAATTCATGACAAACGTGTGGAAAAAGAACTAATACAGAGCACAATAAGTCAATGAAATAAAAAGTAACCATGAGACTAGAGAAATAGTTTTAAAGAACCCTGCATCAGGTGTCATGTTGGGATATATTGAAAGCTTGTAATCCATAATTTAAAGGAGGCATTATTAGAAACAAGAGACCTATCAGATATGTTAGAGACCTATCACTTCCCATATACAGCATACCGATCAATGTTCATGCTGCTAATGCTGTTAGCTAGTGCTAATAGTAGCCTCTATGCTTATTCATAGGCAAAAACATTTCCATGGATGACAAGAGAGCCAGACAAACTCACCCTGCTACCAGCAATAATGTTGTGTTACAGGGGGGGGGGGCAAATGATTGAACTAATCAGATGATAGATGTGCAGAGAAAATGCATCACAAGAATGATAGATGGCAATTAGCAACGCATTGCAGATCTAACTAATCAACTCTGGACAGATTAAGATGACCACAATGCAATTAGTAACTTAGAGCTATTATGTTCATACCTGATTTCAAAAGTGGGAATCAGTACAGAAATTGGGTAATATTGGACTTCTTCTGTTCCTAGGCTGTTGGATCAATATACTCCGCACTGCAACATCACAAAAAGGCAACAGCGAAGATGATAATTACCCAAAAGCCAAGATGAAAGGTACCCCTTTAATTACTTGGAAAAAGAGTGAACCAAATTAAGAAACAACGAATGAGTTGTGAAGATGATAATTTAATATGAACAGTGTTGTAAAACAAGCAGACAGCAGGTTGGTGCCTGGCAGGAGGGCAGACCCATGTGATATAAAGAGCTAGTTTTATGAACATCCTGACACAAACCATGAACAAACCACTCCAATCGTTTGGATCAGCGACAGCCATAAAGGTAATCAACTAGAAACATTACAAAGATCATGGTGCATGTTAAGGGCTATCAATCCCTAGTGATCGCAAACTCATGAACCAAAACAGTGGAGCGGCAACATGATACACACCAACGCAAGACAGACAAGAAATCAAGAACACTTAAATTATACCCACCCCTAAACAGTGAAGCAAGCTAGTAAGGCTTAATAAGCTCATATGATTCCCACAGGTACACCAGTACACCACACAATTTAAACTCAGTAGAATGGCACAACGCAGCAAAATTAATAAGCTCATATGATTCCCACAGGTACACCATACAATTTAAACTCAGTAGAATGGCACAACGCAGCAACCAATTAGAAACTGTGGAAGAAGAGTTCATGATCCCAAAAGCTAATGCAGAAATATGTACTGCTTGGTTTGAACCCAAGTAGAAATTAAAATATATACTGCCAGAAACATGGAAGCTGGAACTGTATGGACATTCCACCTGCAAGTAGCAGTAAGAAGGGAGACTACTAACCAAATCTGCTCTTAAAATCACAGAAATTAAGCACAATGATAAGTTAAATCAACAAAACATGAATGCCTATTCAATTGACTGACAATTTTCAGAGGCTTGTATCGAATGATTTGTAGTCACGAGTACTAATTTCTGAAAAGAAAATGAAACAACAAGAAGTCATGTATGCAAATCCATCTGATAGGGATGTACATATATGCATTGTGGCCCGATGAAATCTAAACGCAAATCAACAGATCTGTACTTCCCAACAAACCAAGAACTGAACATTGATTTCAGAGAATCAAGAGCATGAGGAGTACAATCCCTAGGCCATAGGAGAGGAGGAAGTGGTGAGAACTTACATCACAGTGAGACCGAGGAGGAAGAAGTTGTGGAGATGATGGCCGAGGTAGATCCCGCCGGCGTCGTTGTCGCTAGGGTGGCGAAGAATGGGAAACCGGAGGAGGACGGCCCGCCGGCGAAGTCCGGGAAGGAGGAGGGGCGCTGGGGCAGTGGCTTTGGACGGAGTCGAGGGGGACCAGACGGGAAGGCACAGCGGACAGGAAGGAGGGGCGCTGGGGCGGCGACGCTGGACGGAGGCGAGGGGTACCCGACGGGGAGGCACAGCGGACGGGAAGGAAGAGGGGCGCTGGGGTGGCGGCGCTGGACGAAGGCGAGGGGCACCCGATGGGGAGGCACAGCTCGACGGGGGAGGGACGGGGAGGCGGCGCCCGACCCCTCGCGGAGGAAGTGGAAACCGATACGTCGCCACGATCCAACGGCTCAGATGTTGCGCACGAATCTCATACATTGGAAGGCAACTGCAAAAAAAATCTTCCGGAAGATATATAGGAAACGCGGGAGCGTGACAGCTGATGTAACACGGCCATTGCTAACGGCACAACAGCAGATCGTGGACCTTTGAAAGACTTCTTTTTGTTTTTTGAGGGAACGGATATTTGAAAGACATGTACAGTACATCCAGCAAGGCCCAAGAATTGGCCCAGGAAACACCGTCGGCCCAAGCAACCGGCTGCTTCCTTTACTTTTCTGGGCGCGCTCGTCCTTCCCTTCCGGCCTTTCCCCTTCGAAGTGGCCAGAATTGTTCGTTGGCTTTGGTTCACGGCACGCTGCCCGTTTGGCCGTTTCCCTTACCAATACAGCCTGTTTTTTAAGACCAGATATACNAAAGGCGAGGGGCACCCGATGGGGAGGCACAGCTCGACGGGGGAGGGACGGGGAGGCGGCGCCCGACCCCTCGCGGAGGAAGTGGAAACCGATACGTCGCCACGATCCAACGGCTCAGATGTTGCGCACGAATCTCATACATTGGAAGGCAACTGCAAAAAAAATCTTCCGGAAGATATATAGGAAACGCGGACACTACACCACTAGAGCCCAGGAAGAGACAGCCCAACCCAAAGTACTTGAATGGCGAATGGGTAATCTAGATGGGTCGGTTTCAGAAGGCGAGTCGGTACGGCCCAACAATAGGGATGCCTGTTCTTCGTCTATGTAAGGCAGAGCAAGAGAGGAGGTTCACATCTTTGGTTGTATGGAAGTAGGTGGCGCCGGCAATTTCCTCGGGGAATTCTTGTATCCAGACCTCAAATTAGTGAAATCGATAGAGTCTAGACTGGGGTTTTCTTGGTGTAGTATTCTACGCTGCAGTGATGAATTTGAGATGTGTACACTTTTGCGAGAAATGTTTTGATGCACGACTGCACCCTGATCATATAAGATTGGCATTTGAAAACAAATAAGCACATAACGCCAATTACAGCACGTCGCTAACACTCTAATTGCAGCGAGCAGTTTTGTACGAAGGATAGCAGAAAACAAGTGGGACTGCGTGCAGTAGTTGACTGGAACCGATGCCTTGCAATGCGACCTGATCGTCCTATGGTCCATTGGTCATTGCAACGCTGTAACGCAACTGTCTAATGATCGAGGCCACTCTGCCCTAAAAAAAAAAATGATCGAGGCCACTCTTTCCAGTAGGAGGGCATATAAGGAGGATTGCCAGTTCACATTCCCTTGTTGGTATCTCCTCTAAATTCCTGATGCCTCTGACCCAATGGTGTCCCTTCCGTTCACCGGCTCACCGTGGCCACACACCAGAGCCACAAAGGTGTGGCAGCTGCGCGGAACGGCCTCGGCCGGATCATCGAAAGGGGGGAAGACAAGCAGGAGAGCAGTGAGGAGCGATCAATATCCAAGCATCTTGCTACTGCTTGGGCTTGTTTGGCAACTAGTGTAATGGAGAGGAAATTAGTTCATTTATCTCTCAATCCCTTTCATTGTCTTCTAATACACCTCTATCCAAATAATGGGCTGAAGGGGAACGCGATGGAGAGATGCTTTTGGTATTGGAAATGCAGCACTGATATTTTTTCTTGGACAATTGGCAGCATTGAGGTGGACGACGGAAGACAAGCCCTGGAGCTAGACTCAGGAGTGGCTATGTACAAGGAATTCGCCAATCCCACGCTCGGTCCTTCCGTCATGGAGCCAAATTGTAGGCAGATAGAACTGTGCTCAAACAAAAGAAATGTTTGGTTTGAGCAACACTAAACCACACCCAGCTCACCCGCAGCATTTGGTTTCCTGACACCTCATATGCCTAGAATATGTATCCTGCTTTGATAAATCAGGAGCAGCAAAAATTTCGGTAGCACCAAGACATTCTGTTGTGTAGTTGTGTTTGCTTGAACCAGAGATATGGCTCTCTTCTTGCTTGTGCTTCTTAAAGCCAAGAAATGGTGCTTACAATCCTTCCAACTACTCAGCATTTGCACCTTTGTACGTTGAAGCAACACACGCATCTCCATTTATTTTAAGTAAACCTGATGTACTGTTTTATCAAAATAAGAGAGAGAGAGAGAGAGAGAGAGAGAGAGAGAGAGAGAGAGAGAGAGAGAGAGAGAGAGAGAGAGAGATTACTGCTATGGTTGCGTATAAATCTATATTTCGAGACAACCTAATAACTTCAGAATGGTCGACTGTTTGACGCATTTATCTTAAATTTACTGTTCAACTTTGCAGCACACTGTCTAATCAGAATGGTTAAACATGCACAACAAAATAGCTTGATAGTGGGGTTGGCTGATTCCTTGATCACAAAAGGTATAGCAATTCTACAGTATATAGATGATACTATCATCTGCCTCAAAGACAGTGTGGAATTTGCAGGAAACCTCAAACTTCTGCTATACTTCTATAAACTTATGTCTGGGCTAAAGATAAACTTTGAGAAAAGTGATGTTGTTATGAATTATGATAAATGGGAATCATGAAAAGGAAATTCAATATTATGAGCTGTTTAACTGCCTGATTGGACAATTCCCAATTAAATACCTGGGGGTGCCAGTTAGCCCTTGTAAATTACATGTGGCTGATTGGGCTCCACTCAAAGAGAAAAACAAAAAGAAACTTGACATCTGGATTGGTGGTACAATGTCTATTGCTGGGAGGACTATTCTGATTAATCCAAGCTTAACTAGGTCCTTCATATATCACATGTCCATCTACTTGCTCCCCAACTTGTCATAGATTCCCTTGATAAGCAAAGGAGAACTTTCTTTTGGCAAGGGGGCTCTCACAAAAGAAAATACCATCTGGTTAAATGGGAAATAATCTGTAAAAGCAAGAAAAAGGGGGTTAGGGATTAAAGATGTCAGGAAAATAACCATAAGCTTACTTTGTAAATGGTGGTAGAAATTGGAGAAAGAAATTGGCATCTGGCAAGACATCATAAGAGCCAAATAATTAGGACATGACACAATCAGAAAGGTGAAAATCAAATGTGGAGACTCTCCCATTTGGAAAAACCTGATGAAAGTTAGGGATATTTATCTGCAAGGAAGAACAATTTTAATAAGAAATGGGGAGAACACTTTATTTTGGTGTGATAGTAAACCTATGTATGTTTCACACCCTGTTCTCTTTGAACTATGTGAAACCAAGATGTTGACCGTGCCAAAATTTAGGCAAATCAATGGGAATGTGACATTCAGAAGATGGCTCCCCAACCCCTTGCATAACCAATGGGTGTCATTGAAACAGAATGCATTGGATTTCCCACTCAGTGATGAAGTGGATGTGGTCTATTGGAAATGAGGTCCTAAAAAAAGATTCTCTGTTAAATCTGTCTATGAGCATCTAACTGTAAATGATAGTGGAGAAGCACACAAAAAATATATGGAAAGCAAAGGTACCATACAAAATTAAGATATTTCTTTGGCTTATCGCTTAGAATGCAAAAGTACTTCTATGAAATTATGTCTGGGCTAAATATAAACTTTGAGAAAAGTGAGGTTGTTATGATAAATGGGAACTATATGAAAAGGAAATTCAATATTCGGAGCTGTTTAACTGCCAGATTGGACAATTCCCAATTAAATACTTGGGGTGCTAGTTAGCCCTTGTAAATTACATGTGGCTAATTGGGCTCCACTCAAAGAGAAAAACAAAAAGAAACTTGACATCTGGATTGGTGGCACAATGTCTATTGCTGGGAGGACTATTCTGATTAATTCAAGCATAACTAGCTCCTTCATATACCACATGTTCATCTACTTGTTCCCCAAAACTGTCATAGATTCTCTTGATATGCAAAGGAGAACTTTCTTTTGGCAAGGAGGCTCTCACAAAAGAAAATACCATCCGGTTAAATGGGAAATAATCTGTAAAAGCAAAAAAAAAGGGGGGGTTAGGGATTAAAGATATCAGGAAAATGAACATAAGCTTACTTTGTAAATGGTGGTAGAAATTGGAGAAAGAAACCGGCATCTGGCAAGACATCATAAGAGCCAAATAATTAGAACATGACACAATCAAAAAGGTGAAAATCAAATGTGGAGACTCTCCCATTTGGAAAAACCTGATGAAAGTTAGGGATATTTATCTGCAAGGCAGAACAATTTCA
Source organism: Alloteropsis semialata (assembly GCA_004135705.1). Classification (NCBI taxonomy): domain Eukaryota; kingdom Viridiplantae; phylum Streptophyta; class Magnoliopsida; order Poales; family Poaceae; genus Alloteropsis; species Alloteropsis semialata. The sequence goes on from CM014277.1 coordinate 15,373,171, forward strand.
ATAAGAAATGGGGAGAACACTTTATTCTGGTGTGACCCTTGGTGTGATAGTAAACCTATGTATGTTTCACACCCTGTTCTCTTTGAACTATGTGAAACCAAGATGTTGACCGTGCCGGAATTCAGGCAAATCAATGGGAATGTGTCATTCAGAAGATGGCTCCCCAACCCCTTGCATAACCAATGGGTGTCATTGAAACAGAATGCATTGGATTTTCCACTCAGTGATGAAGTGGATGTGGTCTACTGGAAATAGGGTCCAAATAAAAGATTCTTTGTTAAATCTGTCTATAAGCATCTAACTGTAAATGATAGTGGAGAAGCACACAAAAAATATATGGAAAGCAAAGGTACCATACAAAATTAAGATATTTCTTTGGCTTATCACTCAGAATGCAATCCTGACAAAAGATAACTTGAGAAAAAGAAACTGGAATGGAAACCTGACCTGTGAATTCTGTGATTGCGTAGAAACTGTTGACCATCTCTTGTTCCAATATGTTGTTTCAAAAGCTGTATGGGGTATGGTGGCGGTTTGCATTGGTGCCACCAATGTACCTCGATCAATTAACCAATACTGGACTTGGATTCACAATTGGCTACCTAATGGTGGTGTAGTACACACTTTTGGCATCGCTGCCATTTGCTGGGCCATTTGGAAAACCAGGAACAAATCCTGTTTTGAGGGGAAGCGACCTAAACACCCTGTAGAGATCTTAAGCTATGCATGTTCTCTAATGATTTTTTGGGCAGGTCTTTACAAGGAAGACTTCCAGGATACGATGAAAGAAGGGATCAACATTCTGCTGTCCATGGCATGCAGGATGCTGTCACCACGCCGCAGTGAGAATCCTCGATTGTTATCGGCGCCTGAGGAGGAGCAGGATGATGGGGAGGCGCTTGAGGAGAATGCTTGAGTTCGGGCTGGTGGCATAGTTTTAATTCGTTAGTTTGTTGTCTTTTGCCCCCACTTTCTCCTGGGTGTGGGAAGATGGTTGGAGATGGTCATGAGACCTGATATCTGTAATCGTAACTCTTAGTCTGTGCGAGGTTATTAGCATGTATGATGGCCTGACTCAAGTCATTATACATGTTGATGCTTCCCCCTTCCTCCCTAGATTTCTCTATCTTTATCTGTATCTGAACAATTGGTATTTCCGTTATGGTAATGGAAATGGGGATGCCTCAATTAAAAAAATATCTAAAATTTAGATCCTATGTTACCATGGTGCTTAGTACCAATCGCATGGTGCTATAGACCAAAGGTTATTGACAAATTAAAATCTTGACTAGAAAATCACGTTGAACATCTGTTTGCTCACATGGGCAACAGATGCACGTTAACCTCCACTAGCAATCAGACCAGCAAGGAAGAAAGAAAAAAGAAGGGAGCAATAATACAAGATGGACCCGGCTACACGGGCACATTTCGATTCTCTTCACCAGGCAGGCCTGCCATTCCGAACGCTACTGTACGAGCCCGAGCCCGAGGTCACCCTAAGCTGTTCGACATGTCGATCAGTCGCGCGGCTACTTGCCCAGCAATTCCAGATGCTTCCCAAGCTTATGGAACTTGATTGTCTATGGACAGATTAGAGCGTGTTGACTAGCTTATCTGTAACAGTTGTGAAGCATGCTGCATTAGAGCGTGTTGCATTCAGCTCCTAAACTCAGATGCCTCCCGAGCTTAATTATCATCGATGGATGAAGGAGCTGAAGAACAAACTTTCACCCGTATGTCAATTCTTGTTCTAGCTAGCAACCGAGACTATGAGCTCTACCCGTGCCTTGAACTAGCATTGCTGCCGTTTCTACCACTTCCTTGTATAATTAAGGCCACAATATATTTGCATCACAGTTAGTTATTGGGGATTTAATTATTCAACCATCCGTCATCAAGATCCAGCTCCCGTTTCTTGTACAGAAATAGCCTCGCTTGTACTGTTTGACGATCTTAATTTGTAGTACCCAGCTGCAGCTGCATGATTAATGTGTCTTTTGCATCATAAGGATTATTAGATAACATCTGTATTCTGCCATGTATACATATTCAGACAAGTATAACACATTGCTATACAAATTTTAAAACCGTGCAGTCTCATCACCTCCATCGTTTCCTTCTTAGCAGGGGAGCTAAAGCAATAATTGAAAGGACGTCTCTAATAAATCCTCGTGATCCACATGTTGTACACACAAAATTGGATGTCCAAATCTGAAATTAACATTGCATATGTTTTTTGATGGAACAGTAGGGAGCTCTTTGATGCTCAGTTCGTTAAGAATTTTTGCCCTACCTCGTTTGACAAATTTGAATATGTGCTCTCCACTGGAGCCTCAGGAGGTATCATTACTCTGTGGAAGTCCAGTGTTTTTGATGGTTCCTTGGCATTCTGTAATGAATTCTCAGTTTCTGTGGAGATTGGGTCCTGACAAATGTATATGGTCCCTATACTTATGAAGGAAAGCTTGCTTTTACAACATGGTTGAAAGAAATTCAGATGCCTGATGAGGACATGGACTGACTAGCTGTAGGAGACTTCAACCTTATGCGCAGTCCAGATAATCGTAATCAATCGGGGGGTGATGTGCAGGATATGCTCCTCTCCAATGAGGCCATCAGGGCCTTAGGATGGGGAGCTCTTGTCCAATCCTCCCTATGTTTAGGTCCGTGTCCCCATGATTTTTCACATACCGACAAGCAAGTTTGTTCTCGTGGACTATTCTCTTTCAATTGTACACTACTGGAGAGATGCTCATCAGTACCGGGTCATAACCCTCATAGGTACCGGTTCTGGAACCGGTACCGCGAAACCGTGACTAAAGGGGTCGGCCTTTGGTACCGGGTCCAGAACCGGTACCGGTTGGTAACACCAACCGGTACCAAAGGCTCCTCCCGCGTAGGCTACGGGGGACGGCCTTTCACTACCAGAGAACTCTCTATCCATCCTCCCTAATCGGTCACGGTTGGATTGGACCCGGTACCAATGGAAGCATTGGTACCGGGTCCAATCCCCAATAATTCTGCGCGCTCATTGGTACCGGGTGGTGGCACCACCCGGTACCTATGAGGCAACATTGGTACCGGGTGGTGTCACCACCCGGTACCAATGAGCCTCGGGGCCTTTGGTACCGGTTGGTGACACCAACCGGTACCAAAGGGGCCCCCTTTGGTACCGGGTGGTGCCACCACCCGGTACCAAATGGGCCCTGCGTATAAAGGGGCCTTCTTCCTCCCCCAGCCCGAGCCATGGCTCATTTCTTCATCCTCCATTGAGCTCGGGTTGGGGGAGCTCATGCCCGATTTTTCATAACTTTTGGAGATTTTGCAAACCAAGTCCGCTAGAAGGTTAGCAACTTCATCCTCTCTCTTTTGATGTTTAGTATGGTCTATTTCATGCTCTATGTTTTGAGTAATTTGTGTTTTGTGGAATGGATTGAAATAAGAGATTTTAGATTGAATCTTCATTTTTATTATGAATTTGTAATAGAGAATCAATATATAGTTAGTTGTTGCATGTGTGGAGATGATGCACAAATTTTTAGACATTGTTTAGATTTTTTGGATTATTTGTAGAAACTTTAAATGATTTTCATATTTATGCTTATTATGATTTTTAGATATTAGAAATGATATTCATATTTAGGGTTATTAGGATTTTTAGAGATTATAAATGAAATTCATATTTAGGCTTATTACGAAATTAGAATTACATCTTTTTAGAGGCTTCAAATGACGTTGATATTTAGGGTTATTAGGATTTTTGAGATTATAAATGATATTCTTATTTAGTTAGATTTTAAATTCAATTTTACTTCTCATGGTTGTCAATAGAAATAGAATTTTACTTCTAGTTATTTGAGAATGCATGAGACCTAGGAATAATGGATAGTTTTTTCGTAATATACTAATATGTTATGTCAAAATTAAAAAAAATCAAGTGTTCTAGAATCAACATGGATACTGCCGCTGGAGGAAGTGGTGATGATGGTAGGGGTAATCATCGTTCCTCTGCTGGCAAGGGGAAAACCACCGTCAACCCTCAACCGAAGCCAAAGAAAAAAGGAGCGTTGCATAGAGCAATGGTTCGATATTTGCAAGGGAAGCATGAAGATGATGTTGCGGCAGGCTTAGAACCTCCGTTTGATGGTCGTTATGCTCCACCGCCAGTTGCGGGTCAAACAACTCCACCTCAAGACCCAAAGAATACGCCCAAAGATGCTTAAATACCACCGCCTGTCATAATGTGATCTATGTCTGTATTTTTTTCAAATTAATAAGTTTTTCCCAAGCAAGAACAAAACCTACGTACGATTTGTAATTTAATTTCTGCGCGTGTCTTTAGAAATACATCTTTTTGGTGGCATCAAATGATGTTGATGTTTACGGTTATTAAGATTTTTAGAGATTATATATGATATTCTTATTTAGGTTTATTACAAACTTTAGAAATTGGGGATGAATTTTTCATTGTATTTTGTGAATAGATGAATCGGCAATGGATGTACAACGCGGATAGACGCTCATCTGACTTCATTAATGGCGTTCATCAATTCCTCGACGCGGCAGAGGCTAACTCGACCTCGGGTTTTATATGCTGTCCATGCAAGGTCTGTGAGAATAAGAAGGATTATCACATCTCGAAGAAGGTGGTCCACACACACTTGCTTATGAGTGGTTTCATGCCTAACTATATCTGTTGAACCAAACACGGCGAAGCGGGGATATTCTTTGAAGAAGGTGATGAAGAAGGTGACGACAACATCCCGGACTTTGCACAATACGGTGCCTTTGCAGATGATACGGCAATGGGCGAGGGTGAAGCAGTTGCAGAGGATGAGGATGATGACGCCTTAGGTGGCATGATCCGTGATGAAGAGAAAGACTGCGAAAGTGTGAAAGAGCGGGAGAAGATGAACCGTTTGTTGGAGGACCACAAAACATTGTTGTACCCAGATTGCAAAGAGGACCAGAAAAAATTGGGTACCACACTGGAACTGTTGCAATGGAAGGCAACTAATGGCTTGTCTGACAAAGGTTTTGGAGAGATATTGAAAATGATAAAGAAGATGCTTCCAGAGGGCAACACATTGCCCGAAACAACATACGAAGCAAGAAAAATCATTTGCCCTCTAGGACTGGAAGTACAAAAGATACACGCATGTCCCAATGATTGTATCCTTTATCGGGGCAAGTCGTATGAATCTTTGGACGCCTGTCCGGTTTGCAATTGCTCGCGGTATAAAATCAGGCGAGACGACCCTGGTGATGTTGAGGGAGAGCCCCCCAAGAAAAGAGTCCCTGCCAAGGTGATGTGGTATTTCCCTATAATACAACGTCTGAAGCGCTTGTTCAGAAACAAAGAGCATGCTAAATTGCTGAGGTGGCACAAAGAGGATCGGAGGGAAGACAATATGTTGAGACACCCCGCTGATGGGTCGCAATGGAGAAAAATCGACAGAGCGTTCCCAGACTTCGCAGAAGATGCAAGGAACATAAGATTTGGTTTGAGTACGGATGGCATGAATCCTTTCGGTGATATGAGCAGTAGCCACAGCACTTGGCCCGTGACTCTTGTATGTACAACCTTCCTCCGTGGATGTGCATGAAGCGGAAGTTCATTATGATGCCAGTGCTAATCCAAGGGCCAAAACAGCCTGGCAACGACATTGATGTGTATCTAAGGCCACTGATTGAGGAACTTTTGTTGTTGTGGGGCAAAGATGGTGTAAAGGCGTGGGATGAGCACAAGCAAGAGGAATTTAACCTAAGAGCATTACTGTTTGTGACCATCAATGATTGGCCTGCACTTGGTAACCTGTCGGGACAGTCAAACAAGGGATACAAAGCATGCACACATTGCCTAGAACACACCGACTGCAATTATCTGAAACATTGTAGAAAGTGTGTGTATATGGGCCATCGTCGATTCCTTTCTGAGAAACATCCGCTGAGAAAGAAAGGAAAGCATTTTGAGGCGGAAGGTCGTAGCAAACCAAGGCATCGGGATGGAAAATATGTATTTGCTATGGTAAAAGATGTGAAGGTGGTCTTTGGGAAGGGACCTGGCAGCCAGCCAGCGGCAAGTGAAAATGGAAAGGCGCCCATGTGGAAGAAAAAGTCAATATTCTGGGACCTACCATATTGGGAGGTCTTAGATGTACGCCACACAATTGATGTGATGCACCTGACGAAAAATCTTTGCGTAAACGTGCTAGGGTTCCTTGGTACTTACGGAAAGTCAAAAGATACGCTTGAAGCACGACAGGACCTGAAACGTATGAAACAACGAGATCCCCTGCATCCTGAGAAAAGAGAGAAAGGGCGTTGGAACTTGCGTCCTGCTAGCTACACTCTAAGCAAGGAGGAGAAGACCAGCATGTTTGATTGCTTGAACAGTATTAAGGTCCCGTCCGGCTACTCATCAAATGTAAAGAGTCTGATAAATATGAAAGAGAAGAAATTCGTACACCTCAAGTCCCATGACTGCCATGTGCTGCTCACACAATTGCTTCCGGTGGCGCTGAGGGGAATTCTACCCGTTAATGTCCGAACAACTATTGTGAAGCTATGCGCCTTTCTCAATGCAATCGACCAGAAGGCAATCGATCCCACTAATCTAGCAAAGCTGCAGGATGATGTGGCCCAAAGCCTTGTCAGCCTTGAGATGATATTTCCTCCGTCTTTCTTTAATATTATGAGGCATCTCCTGGTCCATGTTGTCAAAGAGATTGGTATTCTTGGTCCTGTATTCCTACACAATATGTATCCTTTTGAGAGGCTCATGGCTATTCTAAAGAAATATGTTCGTAACCGTTCTCTTCCAGAAGAATGCATCGCCAAGGGATACAGAACAGAGGAGGTCATTGAGTTCTGTGTTGACTATATCCCCGAACTGAAACCGATTGGGCTACCTGAGTCACGCCATGAGGGGAGACTACTTGGAAAGGGCACGTTAGGAAGGAAACAAACAAGGTGTAGCGACTACGATTTATTCATAAAAGCCCATTACACTGTATTGCAGTCGTCAACCATGGTGGCTCCTTACATCGAGGAGCACAAGACTATAATATGCTACCAAAATCCAAGAAAGTCTGAGAAGTGGATTACACGCCATCACATAGAAACTTTCGCTGGTTGGTTGCGACAAAAGCTCATGGGTAACGAGACAATACATACACAGCTGGCGTATTTGGCAAGGGGACCATCATCCTCATTCTTGACGTTCCAAGGCTATGACATAAATGGGTATACATTTTACACGAGAGCCCAAGACGACAAAAGCACCAACCAAAATAGTGGTGTCTGTATAGATGCCTATGACAACAAAAGGGAACAGGGACTCATATTATGGCCAGGTAGAGGAGATCTGGGAACTAGATTATGGACTTTGAAAATACCACTTTTTCGGTGCAAATGGGTGAAACTTACAAGTGGAGGTGTTACTATAGACCGCTACGGCATGACAACTGTGGATCTCAACAAAATTGGGTATGTAGACGAACCATTCGTGCTCGCCAAGGATGTGCATCAAGTGTTTTATGTGAAGGACATGTCTACCAAACCCAAGACGGGGGACTCTGCAAACAAACAACTCCGAACTTTATCCAAAACGGCACATAGTTCTCACGGGAAAAAGAAAAATCGTGGGTGTCGAGGACGTCACCGATGAAGATGATTATAATAGGTGTGACGAGGTGTCTCCGTTCAGTGTGGAGGATGACACAAGCATCCTGTTGGCCAATGAAGATGCTCCTTACGCTCGCAACGATCATAACGATGGCACTCTTGTAAAGAAAACATTTATTGCTGTTCAAGCATAATGTTGTACTTATGTTGAAGCATGATCATGCTATGTAATTCTAATTATGTTGAAGCAATATGGTATGTAATGTTGGCCAAATTTGATTTTGTCTTATGCTTCTTGATAAGTATTTACTAGTTTTGTTAAATTGACTTGTAATATATTACGGTTTATTTTGGATAGTATCATGCCGAGACAGCGTCAGGCAGCTAGACGTGGTGGCTATGTTACTAATATGCCACCTACCATCCCGATTCGAGAGGCTCACGAGCCTGGATGGTCGACAACTCAACAAGTTGATCATGTCCCAATTCTCACACCTCAGCAACTTCACTACAATATGGTAGGGTTATGATATTCCTCTGCAAGTTGCATTTGAATGTAATCACTATGTCACTGAGAATAGAAATTATTAATAATGCAGATCATTAATCCAATTACATGGCTAAAAGATGCAAACATCGGTCAATCAAGTCCTTTGGTATTAAGAGAAAATGTGACCGAAATACTGGTAGGGTTATGATCTCTGTTAGCATTCAACAAAATGCCACCCGTGACCCAAATCCTGGTGACATGGTTATTATCCACGTTCATTCTGGCGCGTGGCAGCAAGACCATGTGGCCTCGTGTGATGCTGTGAGGCAAGCATTAGCCCAAATAGAAAGTCAAACTGGCCATGTTTTCCCGGACTACAGCTACTTCAAGTTGAAAGCTCTCGAGACGGGTGAGCCAGACGTGACACAAATGCCTAAAAGGATTAGTCCTTCATATGAATCGATTTATGTAAGTTAGTTTTATTTTTAGTTGTGTAATTATATTATAATTTATCTATCTTTATCTGTAACAATATGTTTTATTAATCTTATTGTAGGATGACTACTACTGTGGATTCATGCATGCGTGTTCTGGTCTACGTGCAGTCCTTTATCAAGTCCTTGGAAACTTAGGGTATGCACACACGACGCCAGGGGCTTATCGAGTTAATGGTGGTTTCCAAGCTAATATAACCTTGAGTCATGCCAATGCTGAGATCACAATTTATGGAGAGGTCTTGGATTCACGTTACAAGGCACAGGATAGTGCATACATATATGCACTTGATTATGTCGACAGGTTCCTAAGCATCGAGATTATCGATATAAACTATCCTTTCTATCTCATGAAGAAGCATGGCGTGCAGGGACCCTGATTATTGCTGTTCAAGCATAATGTTGTACTTATGTTGAACCATAATGTTGTACTTATGGTATGTAATGTAAAGGAGTTATTATATATTACTAAATAGTAATATGAATCTAGAATAGTAAAGGAGTTAATATATATTACTAAATACTAATATGAATCTAGAATAGTAAAAGAGTTAATATATATTACTAATATCAAAGGAGTTAATATATATAGAAATATGAATCTAGATTTACATTATTTCATAGATCATTATAGTTGATGTATACTTTGTTATTTCATGTAGATAGGTCAAACAATACATACAAAAGATTTAAATTTCAAATATTAAATATAATAAAGGAATTAATTGAAAATACTAAATAATATATATGTCATATAATACGTACTAAAAAGATGGCGTGTAATCCACTAACAAGTTAAATTTGAAATACTAAATAAAATATACTAAAAAGATAAATTATAAATACTAAATAGTATTTACTAAAAAGATAAAAAGGAAGAAAGATTTATACTAAAAAGATAGAAAGGAAGAAAGAATTATGCAAATAGTATATATATGAAATAATAAATACTAAAAAGAAAAAAGAAAGAAAGAGTATATACTAAAAAGGAAGAAGAGCGGGAAACTGAATCGGGGGCCCTTTGGTACCGGGTTGGGACACCACCCGGTACCTTAGGGTTTTCATTTGGCGCGCAAAACACACTTTGGTTGGTACCGGGTGGTGACATCACCCGGTACCGAAGGGACCTTCGGTACCGGGTGGTGACATCACCCGGTACCGATGGTTGCTGGGCATATATAGCGCGCGGCCGCGCCCACACTTAGCACGATCTCCACACTCTCCATTCCTCGCCGCCGCCGCCGCCGCCACGCCCCCTCCTCGTCCCGGTCTCGCTCCGCCGCCGCGCCCCGACGCCCCTGGTCGCCGACGC
>CM014277.1:15388319-15423932 GCA_004135705.1 Alloteropsis semialata
TCAGCGAAGTCCTGTCCGACATGAAGGTGCGATACCCCCAGATCCAGAAGCTGGTCTGCGCGGTCCTCATTGCCAAATGGAAGCTCAGGCACTACTTTGACGCTCATCCCATCACGGTGGTGTCAAAGTATCCGCTCGGCGAGGTGATCCAGAGCATCGAAGTCGAAGGAAGGATAGCCAAGTGGGCGCTTGAGCTGATGGGGAAGAACATCACCTACGCCCCGCGGAACGCCATCAAGTCGCAGGCGTTGGCCGACCGTCCTTCGCCACGGCAGCCACAGTGGCGCCCGTCTCGTCCGAACAGGAGCGCTACAGTCCGGAGAAGGATGCATGCGCTACACCCGGCACTCCAGTACCATTCCAGGCGCCCCCGGACGACATCTGGAACCCGAGCAGGACACCTGGAGCACCCAAGGACCACGAGCAAGTCAACCACGACCTGGAACTACCCGGGAGCTTACCCAAGAAGGCATCGGCGTCAACCACCCGGATGTACGATCCCGGGTCCGGCGGGGCGCCCACTCCGTCAACACCTGCTCCCTGTACGGCTCGGCAGACGACACTGGACGAAGCTCTCGGGGGCAGTAACTCCCGTTGTAATTTTCTCCTTTCTTACCCCCCGCTCCCTTCTCTCCTTGAAGCTATAAAAGGGGACGAGGGGACGTCAGCGCGGGGCAATTGGAACACCATTCACGAACACTCGGACACTGCACACACAGCTCACTCGCTCCACACAGGGACTTGGGACCCTCTCCCTCTCCCGACCGGTTTGTACACCCCTACTACAGACTTGGACTTGAGAACAGCGACGCTCACTGGACGTAGGGTATTACTCTCCGGAGGCCCGAACCAGTATAAACCCCCTATCTCTCGAGTCACCATCCGGATCCTGACACGCGATCGTAGGAAATTTACTTGTTGGCGGTAGAGAACCCCGACAATCACACGAGGCCACATGGTCTTGCTGCCACGCGCCAGAATGAACGTGGATAATAACCATGTCACCAGGATTTGGGTCACGGGTGGCATTTTGTTGAATGCTAACAGAGATCATAACCCTACCAGTATTTTCGGTCACATTTTCTCTTAATACCAAGGACTTGATTGACCGATGTTTGCATCTTTTAGCCATGTAATTGGATTAATGATCTGCATTATTAATAATTTCTATTCTCAGTGACATAGTGATTACATTCAAATGCAACTTGCAGAGGAATATCATAACCCTACCATATTGTAGCGAAGTTGCTGAGGTGTGGGAATTGGGACATGATCAACTTGTTGAGTAGTCGACCATCCAGGCTCGTGAGCCTCTCGAATCGGGATGGTAGGTGGCATATTAGTAACATAGCCACCACGTCTAGCTGCCTGACGCTGTCTCGGCATGATACTATCCAAAATAAACCGTAATATATTACAAGTCAATACTAGTAAATACTTATCAAGAAGCATAAGACAAAATCAAATTTGGCCAACATTACATACCATATTGCTTCAACATAATTAGAATTACATAGCATGATCATGCTTCAACATAAGTACAACATTATGCTTGAACAGCAATAAATGTTTTCTTTACAAGAGTGCCTTCGTTATGATCGTTGCGAGCGTAAGGAGCATCTTCATTGGCCAACAGGATGCTTGTGTCATCCTCCACACTGAACGGAGACACCTCGTCACACCTATTATAATCATCTTCATCGGTAACGTCCTCGACACCCACGATTTTTCTTTTTCCTGTGAGAACTATGTGCCGTTTTGGATAAAGTTCGGAGTTGTTTGTTTGCAGAGTCCCCGTCTTGGGTTTGGTAGACATGTCCTTCACATAAAACACTTGATGCACATCCTTGGCGAGCACAAATGGTTCGTCTACATACCCAATTTTGTTGAGATCCACAGTTGTCATGCCGTAGCGGTCTATAGTAACACCTCCACTTGTAAGTTTCACCCATTTGCACCGAAAAAGTGGTATTTTCAAAGGTCCATAATCTAGTTCCCAGATCTCCTCTACCTGGCCATAATATGAGTCCCTGTTTCCTTTGTTGTCATAGGCATCTATACAGACACCACTATTTTGGTTGGTGCTTTTGTCGTCTTGGGCTCTCGTGTAAAATGTATACCCATTTATGTCATAGCCTTGGAACGTCAAGAATGAGGATGATTGTCCCCTTGCCAAATACGCCAGCTGTGTATGTATTGTCTCGTTACCCATGAGCTTTTGTCGCAACCAACCAGCGAAAGTTTCTATGTGATGGCGTGTAATCCACTTCTCAGACTTTCTTGGAATTTGGTAGCATATTATAGTCTTGTGCTCCTCGATGTAAGGAGCCACCATGGTTGACGACTGCAATACAGTGTAATGGGCTTTCATGAATAAATCGTAGTCGCTACACCTTGTTTGTTTCCTTCCTAACGTGCCCTTTCCAAGTAGTCTCCCCTCATGGCGTGACTCAGGTAGCCCAATCGGTTTCAGTTCGGGGATATAGTCAACACAGAACTCAATGACCTCCTCTGTTCTGTATCCCTTGGCGATGCATCCTTCTGGAAGAGAACGGTTACGAACATATTTCTTTAGAATAGCCATGAGCCTCTCAAAAGGATACATATTGTGTAGGAATACAGGACCAAGAATACCAATCTCTTTGACAACATGGACCAGGAGATGCGTCATAATATTAAAGAAAGACGGAGGAAATATCATCTCAAGGCTGACAAGGTTTTGGGCCACATCATCCTGCAGCTTTGCTAGATTAGTGGGATCGATTGCCTTCTGGTCGATTGCATTGAGAAAGGCGCATAGCTTCACAATAGTTGTTCGGACATTAACGGGTAGAATTCCCCTCAGCGCCACCGGAAGCAATTGTGTGAGCAGCACATGGCAGTCATGGGACTTGAGGTGTACGAATTTCTTCTCTTTCATATTTATCAGACTCTTTACATTCGATGAGTAGCCGGACGGGACCTTAATACTGTTCAAGCAATCAAACATGCTGGTCTTCTCCTCCTTGCTTAGAGTGTAGCTAGCAGGACGCAAGTTCCAACGCCCTTTCTCTCCTTTCTCAGGATGCAGGGGATCTCGTTGTTTCATACGTTTCAGGTCCTGTCGTGCTTCAAGCGTATCTTTTGACTTTCCGTAAGTACCAAGGAACCCTAGCACGTTTACGCAAAGATTTTCGTCAGGTGCATCACATCAATTGCGTGGCGTACATCTAAGACCTCCCAATATGGTAGGTCCCAGAATATTGACTTTTTCTTCCACATGGGCGCCTTTCCATTTCACTTGCCGCTGGCTGGCTGCCAGGTCCCTTCCCAAAGACCACCTTCACATCTTTTACCATAGCAAATACATATTTTCCATCCCGATGTCTTGGTTTGCTACGACCTTCCGCCTCAAAATGCTTTCCTTTCTTTCTCAGCGGATGTTTCTCAGAAAGGAATCGACGATGGCCCATATACACACACTTTCTACAATGTTTCAGATAAATGCAGTCGGTGTGTTTTAGGCAATGTGTGCATGCTTTGTATCCCTTGTTTGACTGTCCCGACAGGTTACCAAGTGCAGGCCAATCATTGATGGTCACAAACAGTAATGCTCTTAGGTTAAATCCCTCTTGCTTGTGCTCATCCCACGCCTTTACACCATCTTTGCCCCACAACAACAAAAGTTCCTCAATCAGTGGCCTTAGATACACATCAATGTCGTTGCCAGGCTGTTTTGGCCCTTGGATTAGCACTGGCATCATAATGAACTTCCGCTTCATGCACATCCACGGAGGAAGGTTGTACATACAAAGAGTCACGGGCCAAATGCTGTGGCTACTGCTCATATCACCGAAAGGATTCATGCCATCCGTACTCAAACCAAATCTTATGTTCCTTGCATCTTCTGCGAAGTCTGGGAACGCTCTGTCGATTTTTCTCCATTGCGACCCATCAGCGGGGTGTCTCAACATATTGTCTTCCCTCCGATCCTCTTTGTGCCACCTCAGCAATTTAGCATGCTCTTTGTTTCTGAACAAGCGCTTCAGACGTTGTATTATAGGGAAATACCACATCACCTTGGCAGGGACTCTTTTCTTGGGGGCCTCTCCCTCAACATCACCAGGGTCATCTCGCCTGATTTTATACCGCGAGCAATTGCAAACCGGACAGGCGTCCAAAGATTCGTACGACTTGCCCCGATAAAGGATACAATCATTGGGACATGCGTGTATCTTTTGTACTTCCAGTCCTAGAGGGCAAACGATTTTTCTTGCTTCGTATGTTGTTTCGGGCAATGTGTTGCCCTCTGGAAGCATCTTCTTTATCATTTTCAATATCTCTCCAAAACCTTTGTCAGACAAGCCATTAGTTGCCTTCCATTGCAACAGTTCCAGTGTGGTACCCAATTTTTTCTGGTCCTCTTTGCAATCTGGGTACAACAATGTTTTGTGGTCCTCCAACAAACGGTTCATCTTCTCCCGCTCTTTCGCACTTTCGCAGTCTTTCTCTTCATCACGGATCATGCCACCTAAGGCGTCATCATCCTCATCCTCTGCAACTGCTTCACCCTCACCCATTGCCGTATCATCTGCAAAGGCACCATATTGTGCAAAGTCCGGGATGTTGTCGTCACCTTCTTCATCACCTTCTTCAAAGAATATCCCCGCTTCGCCGTGTTTGGTCCAACAGATATAGTTAGGCATGAAACCACTCATAAGCAAGTGTGTGTGGACCACCTTCTTCGAGATGTGATAATCCTTCTTATTCTCACAGACCTTGCATGGACAGCATATAAAACCCGAGGTCGAGTTAGCCTCTGCCGCGTCGAGGAATTGATGAACGCCATAAATGAAGTCAGATGAGCGTCTATCCGCGTTGTACATCCATTGCCGATTCATCTATTCACAAAATACAATGAAAAATTCATCCCCAATTAAACCTAAATAAGAATATCATATATAATCTCTAAAAATCTTAATAACCGTAAATATCAACATCATTTGATGCCACCAAAAAGATGTATTTCTAAAGACACGCGCAGAAATTAAATTACAAATCGTACGTAGGTTTTGTTCTTGCTTGGGAAAAACTTATTAATTTGAAAAAAAAATACAGACATAGATCACATTATGACAGGCGGTGGTATTTAAGCATCTTTGGGCGTATTCTTTGGGTCTGGAGGTGGAGTTGTTTGACCCGCAACTGGCGGTGGAGCATAACGACCATCAAACGGAGGTTCTAAGCCTGCCGCAACATCATCTTCATGCTTCCCTTGCAAATATCGAACCATTGCTCTATGCAACGCTCCTTTTTTCTTTGGCTTCGGTTGAGGGTTGACGGTGGTTTCCCCTTGCCAGCAGAGGAACGATGATTACCCCTACCATCATCACCACTTCCTCCAGCGGCAGTATCCATGTTGATTCTAGAACACTTGATTTTTTTTTAATTTTGACATAACATATTAGTATATTACGAAAAAACTATCCATTATTCCTAGGTCTCATGCATTCTCAAATAACTAGAAGTAAAATTCTATTTTCTATTGACAACCATGAGAAGTAAAATTGAATTTAAAATCTAACTAAATAAGAATATCATTTATAATCTCAAAAATCCTAATAACCCTAAATATCAACGTCATTTGAAGCCTCTAAAAAGATGTAATTCTAAATTTCGTAATAAGCCTAAATATGAATTTCATTTATAATCTCTAAAAATCCTAATAACCCTAAATATGAATATCATTTCTAATATCTAAAAATCATAATAAGCATAAATATGAAAATCATTTAAAGTTTCTACAAATAATCCAAAAATCTAAACAATGTCTAAAATTTGTGCATCATCTCCACACATGCAACAACTAACTATATATTGATTCTCTATTACAAATTCATAATAAAAATGAAGATTCAATCTAAAATCTCTTATTTCAATCCATTCCACAAAACACAAATTACTCAAAACATAGAGCATGAAATAGACCATACTAAACGTCAAAAGAGAGAGGATGAAGTTGCTAACCTTCTAGCGGACTTGGTTTGCAAAATCTCCAAAAGTTATGAAAAAATCGGGCATGAGCTCCCCCAACCCGAGCTCAATGGAGGATGAAGAAATGAGCCATGGCTCGGGCTGGGGGAGGAAGAAGGCCCCTTTATACGCAGGGCCCCTTTGGTACCGGGTGGTGCCACCACCGGTACCAAAGGCCCCGAGGCTCATTGGTACCGGGTGGTGACACCACCCGGTACCAATGTTGCCTCATAGGTACCGGGTGGTGCCACCACCCGGTACCAATGAGCGCAGAATTATTGGGATTGGACCCGGTACCAATGCTTCCATTGGTACCGGGTCCAATCCAACCGTGACCGATTAGGGAGGATGGATAGAGAGTTCTCTGGTAGTGTAGTAAACCACACCAGAATGCCTCGAGATCTATTATAAAAGAAGAAAAAAAAGAGAAAGAATAAAGAAATGGTACGTGCAGAAGGAAAACAAAAAAAAACTTTTGTCCCAAATGGTTCAAGGCCCTTCCGCTGGTATCTTCATGCTGATCCAGTGGACTTCGCCAATGCGATCACCAGTGTCCACCACAGCATAGTCATCCGGCACCTTGGCCTACACATAAAAATCAGATATACAACAATCCTTCCTCCACACCGCATTGATCCGCAGCCATCCAGATACTACAAAGCATATAATATAGTAATTACCTTGAAGTGGAACTATTCTGAAAAAAATGCTATCAGAGGAATAGTGCATAGAGACAGGCACACTGTCCACGAATGCCAGGACTCCCCGGCGTGCAGGGGGCAGAGTTCTGGCCGTCGAGGATCGTCTGGCGGCCGTGTGCCAACCACGCAGGACGAGAGACACAGAGAGAGGCGGCGCTGGCTCCGCCAGGCCTGCTGACGGGGCGCGCACTGCCGCCGCCTCCAGGTCTCCTCATCAGCACCGCCGTGCGTGGGGTCTGAGGGCACCGGCAGGCGGCAGCTTCCCACCAAAACCGAGAGGGCGTCCAACGAGTCGTGGTCGTGGAGAATTTCGACTGCGGGGAAGGAGAGCTCCTTCCTATGACCATGACAGGTGGCTGTTGGGAAAATGGACCTACCAATAGGCCATTTGTGATTTTGGTGATTGCATGCAACACAACCCATGTGGACTAACAAGTTTGCTAGTATACAAGAATATATTCGCATGGATGTAAGGTGATGGACTTGGGTGATCAAACACCTTAAACAAGGTCAAGAATACATGATCAAGACATTAGAAGACCTTAAAAGAAACCCAAGACATCATACAATACAAGCCCAAAGAAGAAACCGCGAAGAAAACAAAGCAAAATAAAAAAATAGGAGCACAGACTATTGCTATGGTACCCAGCCACGAGCACAGCAATAGTCGGTGGTGCTGACATCATCACCACAGGATGTTGCGGTGGTGCCAATACCGATTGGAGCAAGTTGCGGTCCTTCACTGAAAAATGCCAAAACCTACTGCAACGACAGACTATTGCGGTGCTACTATCACCGATTGTTGCGGTGGGGCACAGCAATAGTCGGTGGTGCTGAAGAAGTTGAAGATTCGGCTCTGGAATGACAGACTATTGCGGTGGTGCACCTATTTGGGCACCGCAATAGTCGGTGGTGCGCAGAAAGTGCCCAACGGCTACATAACGGCTAGTTCTTCATGTTGGGGCTATAAAAACCCCTCCACCCGGCCATTTGAAGTGTGTTAGAGCTTGGGAAAGTTGCTGGTAGTTGAAGTTCACCATTTCAAGTGCTCTATCCACCAAAGTGCTTAAGAGAAGATTAGACAATTAGCAACAAGGCTTAGGCTTTGATTAGTGCTAAGTTTAGGCCACATAGCGCTTCGCTTTAGGCTTTAGTCTAGAGTTTAGTGAGGTTTGCATACCTCTTTGCTATCGGTGCTTGCACGCACCAAGTGTTGTAAATCCGGGACGTTGTAGTCTTGCAAGACCCTCCAACAAAACCTTGTGGAGAGGCCGCCGGTGATTGTGCAAGGGAGGAGAGGCCCTTGGCGGTTTGCCGAAGCTCTACCATAGTGAAGACGGCGGAGGTCACCGGCGAGAGGCCAAGCGGAGACCCACTCGTGTTGTGGGGAGTTCCGTTGGCTATCACGGAGTTTCCCGTCACCGGAGCATTGCCCTAAGGAAGGGACATTTTCCCAAGAAGGGGCTCCAACGAGGACTAGGGGGGAGTTAGCCAACTCCCCGATACCTCGGGAAAAATCGCCATGCCGAGAGTTCGCGTTCTCTACCTTTTACACTTCCGCATTTACTTTGTGCCCTTTACATTCCGCATTTACCTTTTCTAGAATTGCCTTGTGTAGTTGATAGGATTGGAACTTAGGGTGCAAAACTGTTTTTATCGGTAGAGATAGCAACACATAGAAAACCTAGTGCACATCAAGATAGTTTTTGGAATAGGTTTTTATATGTGCTTGGAGCCTTAGTTTTTAGAACACCTAATTCATCCCCCCTCTTAGGGTGTCACGGTCCCTTCAATTGGTATCAGAGCCTCGTGCTCTAATTTGGACTATTGGCTTCACCGCCAAAGAGCAAAATGATATCCGAAGAGGTTAGGAGTGATATCCCCAAGATCTACAAAAGAGCATGGGAATGAAAAAGCGAGGACATTTAGCTTAAAACCTCACCTTGATAACACCATTATTATATACAGGTGGGGCAATAAGCATTAATCCCGTCATTTATGGATAGAGTAATAGCGATTAATGTTAGGTGTAACCACGAAGATATATTTACGGTTCCTTCTAGCTTTTTACTGTTACGGGACTTTTACATGTCCTCCGGCCGTAGGCGGCGCTCCGCCGTGGTTATTCAACGCGTAGGGAGCTAACTGAGCTCCTGCAGTCCTGCTGCAACTGCAGTTGATTGGCAAAGAAAATGAAACATGGTCATTTTAAATCTACAATAAAATAACAAGTTTTAGTGACCATACAAAATTATAACAATTATGCATCTGAACTTTCTCAATATGAGTAGCTTCTCAAAAAACAAATCTGGACAAAGATGGCTTTCGTAATACAATCTGCAGATTGCATCTCTGAACATACACGTACACAGACTTTGCTAATAAAAGTAGCTTCTCTGCAAAATGTTCTTTAGCACTTGTCAAGCAAAGGCATTGTTGATCATATCAAGAATAAAAACACTGAACCATAAAAAACTACTATTATTTTCAACCAATATAGGCCTAATAGCAGATAATGTCATATGTAACAGATATTTAAATGCTAGGCCCTCTAAGCATTAAGATAGTTTTGTAGTCATAATTAAAGAATATCATGTATGAATGAAACATCCCATTTATCTTGCAAATGATTCATACTATTGAGATGCTCAGATTTTCAGCTAAGAAAGCAGCCTGCTGCCTCTATGGGACAAGGCGAGAGGGATCTCCACAATGCTGCTGCAAGAAAGAGTGGCAAATCAAGGCTGTTTTACCAGACATTCGACCATCAGTAGTGAACCCTGCGTCGCCCAAGGCAGTGCCTCTTGGCCTGACCGCCTAAGCCCACGCAGACACATATCTGCAGGAACCAGTGAATACTAAGAACGAGAGCCCTCATTAAATACATATGGTTGGATTACACTTTTGTACCTGAAATTCCACCATGATCAAGGATGCGATTTGGATCTAGAGCAGGCCACTACGACGGCATCGTCGTCATCCTCGCAATGCAACATCTGCAGCAAGGCACCACAAGAGAATGATGGATCAGAATCTGGCATTTGGAGTCCAGGGTGTGTTCTGCGACGGCAGGGTTGGCAGGCAGCCACAGACTTGACATTATTTGAATGCCTAATGTTCAATATGTGTCCCTTAATAAGTGGGGATAGTGATAGGTTCAATATGTGCCCTTTAATAAGTGGGGATAGTGAGTTAGTGTCCGGATACCAAAAATCTAATTAAAGGCTTATTCAGTGAGCAAATCATGGAATCACGGAACAACTGGTAATCAAGAAAAACAATAGCTAGCTGAACTAGAACTACAGGTCTGCTCACGGCCAAACTAATTACCCAGAACTGTACTAATGGAACTATACACTACTTTTTAATGTAAATTCACAAGACGTTATTAGCATAAAACATATCGGAAGAAATTTACTTGAAATTGATAATAAATGGTGAAGAACAGGATTACAGATTACATGTATATTGATACAGAAAATAAAAATTAAAATACAATATACTACTTAGTTCACAGCGCATAGGCATTTTCTCAAGCACCTGTTGTGCAACCTAGTACTGCTGCAACCACAATCTAGTTCGTGCTCCCCCTGCTACAGATGAGACAAGCAGAGAAGAGAGTCGCACAATATCCACACCATAAAGCAATCTAATCTGCTGTCATCTTCGTCAACTACGGCCGTGGCAGCGTCTGGCAGCAACAACCCAAGGCTGCTTGGCGGCGACGCCTCGCGGTAGCATCCTCATCTCAGGAAAAGGGGAAGATAGGAGGAATTTGCACTCGCGAGATTGGCCTAGGGACGCAACGGAGGCAATAGAAGAGAGAAGATAACAGAGGAGGCGCACATTTGCTTACCGACGACCAACACCGGCGGCATCTGCAGCTGTTGGCGAGCAAAGTCCATGCCGGCAACTCGATTTTTCATGCGATGGAGTCCTCCTGATGGAGGTTCGAAGCCACTGCAGGCTACATCTGGCGCAGCGTCGATTGGAGCGAGGGGAGAGGATGGCAACGGCGAGGAGGCGGGCGGCGGCGAGGGGAGGAGCGAGCAGACGCAGGGGAAACGTCAAATGAATGCGGTGGGAGATCAGGTCGAGAGGTGAAACGAGCAACGAGATCGTGTCATCGTGGGGTAGTGCGGGTTTAAACCGGCGATAAACTGGTTGGAGGTTCGAGGGCGCGTCTGGGTTTGCGGGGGTACTGAATAGTTATTCTGTGTCCAGGATACTAAATAGTAATACTATATATATATATATATCAGATGATGAGTTGTAGACTACTCATGGGCCATTGTCGTGCCGTGCCGGCCCAAGCACGGCCCTTGCGTTCGTGTCGTGCCGTGCCGTGCTTTGAGTCGTGCCAAAATATCGTGCTTCGGGTGGCCCATAAATAGCACGTCCCAAGTCCCAGCTCTACTACCTAGTGTCGTCAGTTCGGTTTGTCATGTTCTGTGGTGCCTGTCTTCCTGGCTGTGAATAGGCCAACTCAAACTACCTTGCGTGGTTCTTGGAACTTCAAAGGCGTGGGATCTTGGTCAAGATTGAAATTATTTGCAAGAGGATCTCCAATGGAATCTTCTGGGATCTTTAACATATAAGATAAGATCAATAACAGAAACCATCAAAGTCAGTGGGAAGTTCAGTCTCAAGAGAGCGGACACGTGGATGCATATCGCCAAGTGCGGCTACGCCATTAGCAAGTATATCAAGTACAAATCTCCAAGCTGTATATCAAATTAATCATGGATTGAAATGTACAATATCATAATCATTAGCAAGTATTTTAAGTACAAATCTAATTGTACCAATTTTGTAACAGATGTAACTACATATTTTATTGAGCTAATTTTGTCGTATTGTGATATATAGAAAAAAATAAAAATATGCCTTAAGAAGATGAACAAATGGAGTATGATATTTAGCAAAAATTAGATGCCCCCTAATAGCAGGCACATGGTATATTAGCAGCCAGCAAATACATAGTCATCTAAGTTTTCAACATGAAGATTGATGAAATGTATCCAAAAAAGAATACCAATGAAATGAAGTATATCTATTGATAACAGTAACATAGGAACAAACATAATGGAAGCAATTGATTACTCATAGTTTTTTCTGATTATTTATCTTGTCGCTCATGCCTATATAAGCAAACACCTTCAAAACAAATGGGCATCAAGAAACCAGCAGTCTCTACATAAAACATCTCTCCAGAAACCTCATGGCGCTACTCGCAGTGTGCTCAAAGAAGGCTCAAGTATTTGTCGCAGTGGCGCTGCTGATGGCTCTCCTCACCATGGTTGTGTCAGCGGACAGGGGCAGGTTCCCAGTGAAAGCAACAATAGGCCCACGATGTTCCAAAGTTGGAGCCTGTTCGGATAGCTTGTGCACAGAGAAGTGCAACAACCATGCTTTAGGTTCATGCAAATTCGATCGCGGTTTTGTCTACTGCTGCTGTGGTCCAGCACCATCCAACTCCACAGATGTCCATCAGCTTGTTCATTGATATGTGGCTTGCTTGATGCAGGATGAGCAACTGATTGTTGTATTAATAAAACTGATAAATAATCCTTGTGGTAGCATGGTTAGACTTGATGTTAACATTTTGTCCTAATTATGCCAATGGTGATATATGCTTATGATTGTTTTTCCTTGCCCAATGTGCTTTTTCACTTTGTCGTGAATGGGATCTTTATCGGATGATGTGGCTGGTGCTGGCCTGGTTTGGCGGGTAAGTTCTGAGAGGGCGCACAATGAATCCACACTGATAAGGGTGAAAATGATATCCATATTTTGCGCCTATCTGTTGGCCCGAAAGGTTCCGGCGGTCCACATATATACTAGTCGTGTAGTAAACTAAGATATTCGAAGGAGTTTGGATCCGTTTGTATTTGAATTTTTATTGAATGTATGAAACCACACCTGAATACTCAAAGTCTGATAGCCAATATAGATATGACATGGATATCTGAGTTTTTATATTAGATAATATCCAAATAATCAGTTCCCAATTCGTATTTGGATAGTTATTTGGCCTTCCATCCCAATTCCACCAGTAAAAAATAAGCAACAAAAGTTAAGATTTAGTCACCATTAGAGAATATTGTAAAATTTAAAATAAATACATTAAAATCAAAGATAAAATTTAACTGCATTAAAATGTTCTTAGTTTCATCGTAAATCCATAAATACAATTAAATTTCAAATTCTGGAAAAATATTCTAACGATGTGCACACAAATGGAATGGCTAACTTTTAGTTACAAGAAATTTTTATGAAATTCAAATGGAATATGAAATTTAAATTTAAAATTTACCTTCAATAATTCTACTAAATTCAAAATAAATCCTAACTTTATTAAAATTATCCAAACAATACAGTAGAATTGTAAAAAAATAAATTTTGTAATATTAGTTTCGCTAAAATGTTCTAACATATTTGAGGTTTAATGATTTGATAATGTTGAGTTAATTAAGAATGGAAAATGTGAACCAATGGATGATAAGCCAAAGTATTTTATGTTTTTCTTAGCATAATATCTATATATATAGTCGTTGCTTATTGTGCCAATATCTGTTGATCCGAAGATTTCTATTGTACTTTGTCATATCGATCACTATGCTGTACTCAAATTTGAATTGGAGAAAAAAAAACACGTGCAGAAACAAAAAACCAATGAAGGTCCCTGCCTCCCCTAGCATTAGGAGCCCACCCATCAAGAACTGCATAGAGGGACGCGCATACGAATTTGCTTGAAACATGAAGTTTAGCATTATTCTCACCTTATCTTATGCCCAGTTGCACGTAGCAATTATAACTTTTAAGTAATCTCTCATGGAATAAACAAAGGATTACATGGTGAATAATGTAAATAATTGTCTCAAATTGCCTATTAGATAATCATTTGAAATGATATTTCCAATAAATGCCTCAAGTAAACAATGAAGTTATAGTTTTATGTGCATTACTACCATGCAAGTAGAATGGAAAATTAATTTTCATAAAGCACATGTACCAATGTAATATATTGCCTTTAATTGATCTACGAAGGTTCAAGTTTGCCACAAAATTGTATATTACTCAATTATGTATCGAATACATAAGCCCTTAACATGAAGTTTATGCAACCCAATTTTGTATGTTGAATAGTACAATGAACATATAAATTAGATACCATATTTTGTATATATACTAGAAGTATATTCAAAATTCTATGGAACATTTGAAATGATTCATAGATCATGCATGAAGCATAGCATTACTTGAAATGCAATTATGGTATAAAAATGGGAAGAAATTTGGGTCATATAGGCATATGAAGATTATAGATAAAAGTTAAAATATCTAATAGATATATCCCTAATCTTGAAGATTGTTGGTTTAGAGCCACATCTTGTTAGATTGATTGACAAACCAACGCGTAAGTTGGTTCGTAGTCATAGTCATTAAAAAGACTACGCATGTAGCTCAATCGCATAGATTTTGTAATCCGCATACCATTGTATCGCTCAGAATGATCAATATATTATTATTATTCCCCATATGTTGCATGGATGTTAAATTAAATTTTCGCTTCAGGTCGGTTTGTAGCCACAAGATATTTCTAATGTTGCACTAGTTTGCATGCTTCCCAATACTTTATGAATCAACTAGCATGTTGTTCATTTAATGCATCGTATGCATATGTACAAAAAGTGACAAGCCGTCATTAATCAATCTCCAGACAGGAAGGGTGAGATTGAGGGGAGCAAATCGATACGAAATCAATTCAAAATGGAATTTATCAAATACGAAATTGGTTAACCTAATTAGAATGGGTTTGCAGGCAAATGAGAAGAAGATAGACTTGCTAGTCTATTTTATGGGAAATAATTTAATATTTATGGATAGAAATTCTAAAGTATACATAGAGAACTCTTGAATGAATAAGCAAATATATTAGAAATTCCATGAAGTGCATTTTCCATAATGATAAACTTGAAGTTTATTTAACCAAATTAATTGAATGAATGAGTATTTTGATCATAATTTAAAAAAGAAGCTAGACATCTAAATAAGTTTTGAAGACTTAAAGTTGTGCAAAGAACAGGGGCGAGAACACCCCATATTGCATACTATGAAGTACATGTAATATAAAGTCTAGCAATGCATATATATACTTGATCTAAATATGTACATGAACATTTATGAAATAATTTCATCAATTTAGCATACATGAATGGGCTACCACTTGAAGTTGGAGAGATATGGATATGAATTTCCATATAAGTAAGCTCATGATACGGGGATATCATATAAAAAGTGTGCTATTAAGAATATCTAATATCGGCATTAGGGCAAGAGAAATCCCATACCTATCAAATGCCTTTTATTAAAATGTAAATATTCCTAGATGCAAGAAACAGGAATATAATTACGCACTAGAATTTCAGAAGAAAAATATCTAAGCATGAAGCTAAAGATAATTCTAGAAAATTAATTGTGAGAAAGCCTATGCATAGGGCGCCGCATGAATTGGTTACTCTAGAAGTGTAACTCCTTGAAGGACTTACTCCTAGTGAGAATGTGCACATAATAAATACTCATGAATGGAAAATCAGAATTATGAGAAACAATATGAAGTTATTAACTCGAAGTTAAGTTTACTTGAAGTAAACAAAATTCTATGTGTAGTATATCTCGGGTATCTAATAGTATACTCACCATGGTAAATGACTTGATCATTAATTTAAAATCATAGGGATGCCTGCTGGTTTTTGGATTAAGTGAACTTGTCAAAGAATCTCAATGAAATCTCCGCAAACTTTGAAAAGAAGACTGTTAAGGTCAAATACCTCATGAACTAAGAAATAATCATCATGAAGATGAATGCCCAACATCATATAGCGCACACAATATTTTGTGTTGTGATAGCCATCGACTATATAATAGTCTTATCTTGAAGATATATGGGAGAAAAGAATGAATGTCGACAAAATTACCTCAATTATTGCAATTGTTCTTTACCAAGAACATGGCCACAAATAAAGTCCATGGCCGGGTTGCACGAAGCACTCATCTCGGGTCAAGAAAGAATGCAATTGAGGTTGAACATGAAGAAAATAATTGAACACAGAAGTTCAAATTAAATCATTATGAAATATTGAGATGGTGAAATGAAATGGTTCATAAGTCTTTTTCAAAAACTAGTAAACTCCCATTATGCACGAATGAATATTCTTCTACATATCTGGCAATAACATGAATGAATGAATGAATTTATGCAGTTAATTAGTGGATTATAAAAATCCATGAGAAGAGATCCTTGAAGGACTCATTATTTGCTCGAAGGAATAATGAAAAATGCCAAATCTTGAAGATGTACTAAATAGATCATTGGCTATAACATGAGAAGTCTCGAAGACAAAGTTGCTAATATTTAACTTCAAATATTAAGGTTTGAAATGTAATACCTAGAAGGTATACAACCATGCAACTTATTAACCCCATATTTCAATAAAAGGATAAATTTATTTGTTTTGCACAATTAAATAAGTGGTTATTAAATGCTTGAAGCATTGCTCCTATGTAATCTAGAAGAATTACTAATTAAGTCTTTGAAGGATTAAACATTATGGTAATTGAATACCATTTCTTATACACATTCATGAAGAATGTGATCAAGGGATTTTGAACGCTGAAGTTCAAAGTATGTTGTTATGAGGGGGAGCATATATTTCATCGTATTTAGAATTGAAATCTTTATGTTGTATTACCTTGAAGTAATCAACTTGATGATATAATTTACCATGAAGGTCTACCACTTGATTATTTTAAGATCATGCAGATCTTTGTTGCAAGAATCATGAAGTTCGTGCATTAATCTTGAAGATTGATATCTATTCATGAAGAATAGAAATATAAAATATTATTTAGCCAAGAAGGTTTAATGTTGCACTGATTTTCCTTTTGTGTGTTTTTACTTGGAGGTTTCTCACATAAGGTTTTTAAAGAGACAACATGTGCAATACAAAAGTGGTTGATATGCACTCTTTTCTCCATGAAGCCGTTTTTTCCCATTGGGTTTTCGGATGGAGTTTTTGATGAGGCATATGCATTCGCGGTAATCGCGACCAAGGGGGAGTGTTGTAAAACAACAAGACTTGTGACACTGGAAGGAAAGAGGGACTAGAAGTCCTAGTCCTTATCCTGTTGCTCGTGGGCTCTTACCAAAACTCTAGGACTAGATCCGAACTATATATACAAGAGGAGCACCCCATTGTATGATACATGTGATTGAGGAATAAAGAAGAGAAGCTCCACCTATGTCTTTGCGTCTTATCTACTTTCTACTTGTGTTCTTATTCTTATCGTGAGAGGCGTGAGAGGGAGAAGATCCAACCATTGATGACGTGTTTCAAAACACTGAGGACGGGCGCCGCACCTATTTTGTCGTTTTTTCACACTTTTGGCCATCTATTTATACGGCAGCACAAGCCACGCCCACTGTATTCCTTGCAAGCATTCCACAGATGGACTTGAACGTAGAACCAGACCAATATATTAGCGGGATTGATCTGAATCTTGAGCCACCATTAGAAGATTCCATCAGTATTGCTTCTTCCTTTTACTTTCTTTCTTTGCGGTGCCACCATCCTTTCATATTTGCATGATTTTCGAGTACTATATGACAGTTGACGGTGCCAACAACTTTATTTCATATCTGTAGGTGTATTTGACTTGAACTTGGAGCCTCTAAAAGATGATCATCACGTCTCTAATCAAGGTGGGTCGCCTTGAACTTGGAACCACCTATGGCTGCAGCTCGTGAGTGATAAGTTTCCTTTTATTTTTCACTTGTGTTCCATTGCCATTGCCGGCACCAACAACTAATGGCCTTCTCAATGTTCTATAGGTAGGAAAGATCTTCAAGATGAAGATAGAAAAAGGATCTACCAATCTTTGTTGGCAAGAAGCACAAAAGGCAAACTGAAGAGAGATGTGACCAAGAATGTTGCCGAGCAGTTTGGTGTACATATTCGCACGGTTTAACGTATATGGGATCAAGGTAAACCATCTCTAGATTAAGGCATTCCAGTTCAGGTCTCCAGTAGAAAGCGTGGCAGACTTGGCCGAAAGCCAATTCCCCTGGATTTGGAACTGTTACGAAGGGTTGCACTTAAGGATAGAACCACATTAGAAGATGTTTGTGCTATCTTGCATTTTAGTAAAAAGAAACTGTTGCGATACATGCATCAAGGTCTCGTCAAGCGACACTCAAGTAGGATAAAACCGCACTTAATAGATGAAAATAAGAAAGCAAGGCTACAATGGTGTTTGAATATGCTTGATCAAGATAGCATTCCTAATGATCCAAAGTTTAAGTGGTTATTTGATGCTATATTCATTGATGAAAAGTGGTTCTATCTTTCTAGAAAATCTGAGAGATATTACTTGCTTACAGATGATGATGAGCCCTTAAGAACATGTAAGAGTAAGAACAACATTCCTAAAATTATGTTCTTATGTGTGACTGCTCGGCCAAGATTTGATGAGAATGGAGTTTGCATTTTTGATGGAAAGATTGGATGCTTTCCTCTAGTTACTTTTGAGCGTGCTAAGAGGCGTAGTGTTAACCGGCCAGCTGGGACAATGGAAGTGAAGCCAATAGCTTCAATTACAAGGGATGTAATTAGAGAATTCATGATCGATAAGGTTCTCCCTGCTATTCGAGCTAAATGGCCATGTGAAGATGGAAAACAGGCCTATCTACATTCAACAAGATAATGCACCTTCTCATATAGAAATTGATGATCCACAATTCCTTGAAGCTGCTAAGAAAGATGGTTTCGACATTAGGATCATTTGTCAACATCCAAATTCACCGGATTTCAGTATCTTAGATCTGGGCTTTTTTCATGCTATTCAAGCTATTCAATATAAGAAAGTTGCAAAAACCATTCAGGAGCTTGTTCCAATAGTTCAACAGGTACACTCTCTACTAGCACAAATTGTTTCCCGTTTGCTTATTTTACTGAGTTCATTAACTTTAGAATTGAATTTGATTTCATAGAAATAGGCCTTTCAATAAGAATACTCCCCACGCAAGGCAAATCGAATTTCTCTCACACTGCAACTAGTTTGGCAAGAAGCTATGAAAGGGCAAGGCTCAAACAAGTACAAGATTCCTCATATGAAGAAAGAAAGCCTAGAGAGACAAGGTCGCCTCTGTGTTCAGATCACTTGTTATGCTCATTTGGTTGCTGAAGCTACTGCCAAGCTTGCTACATGGAACAATTAGAATAGTTGGCACATATAATGCAATGATTATTATGATCCGATAATGTAATGCAATGAGGAGCAGTAATGCTTTTTTACCTTCTCTACAATTCATTTTGATCTTGCGAATCCGGCACCCCCGTCGGACAAAGGCAATAGCACCACAGGGAGCACAACCCCTTCGGACAGGGAGCTCATCATCCATGGTGCCTAGGACAAAGCAATGCAGAAACTGCGCCGGCGAGCAGAAAGAGTGGAACGATGCGGAGGCGACCAAGTAGCTGAATGGATCGGCGATTACATGGTGCGGCAAGGGATTAAATGGAGGCGGCACGGCACCTCAGAAGCCTGCGTGCGTCGCGCGAGCTCCAATGAGCATGTGCGGAAGACGAAGAGAACAGTTATTGCGCATGCATGCATGCAGGGGTATTTCAATCCAACCTGAATAAATTGCAAAATGACTTCCTTTTGGTTACTTGAACTCTAATCCTCCAACGGCTTGTTTTAGGAAACCAGAGGGAGTACAGCGTTCTATGGCAGGGATCCTGAAATCGAAGCATTTTAGCCTTCTATGACGGGGGTCCGAAGCCGAAGCAATTTAGCTTTCTATGGCAGGGAGACATGACCGCCCCTAACCCCGAACATCCTTCTGAACCCGATAAGACGGAGTCGCCCCCAACAACCCTAAACCCTAACCAGTATGGCCTTCTCTGGCTGGGGGTACAAAGCCGAAGCATAGCCTTCTATAGCAGGGGGACATGGTCGCTGTTGGTATTTCTTAACG
This sequence comes from Alloteropsis semialata, assembly GCA_004135705.1. Taxonomy (NCBI): domain Eukaryota; kingdom Viridiplantae; phylum Streptophyta; class Magnoliopsida; order Poales; family Poaceae; genus Alloteropsis; species Alloteropsis semialata. The sequence goes on from CM014277.1 coordinate 15,408,075, forward strand.
TTTACATTATTCTGCAAGCACATAGAAGTACGTTGTAGCATTTCACCCGGGAGTATTCCAGAGTATCATTATTTGTTTATCCACAAGGAAAGCGTTTAGTTAAAGAGAGGTGTCATCCAATGCATTCACTTACAACATCATTAATCTACCATAGTCTAGATAGGGGTAAATAATATGGAAGTGTAGGGGCAATATGACACACAGAAGTTCATTGCTCATCAATAAAGTAGTCTTAATTAGTAGTAGAACATTAGTCAAGATCATAAAGGGTTCATTAGCATCATACAAATGGAACTTGGATATACAACATTACCCTAAACAAACTCATACAAGGGACATATGCAAGAGGACATATCGAGGTGTCCAGTGGTTCCCTCATCAAGGGACGACAGGAGAACGTCTTATCATAAAGGCCTAATATCATCTCCCGAACATGGAGGATTATAAAGGACGGACAGTGCTGTCACCACCTGCCGCCTACCTCTACTAATCCGTGGGGTAGCGATACCCTCAACAGTATTCCATATTCCAAACACCATGTTTGCAATATGAAATACAACTCTATCTATCACGTTAATAAATAGAGCAACCATGAGGCACATTGAGCCAATGTCATAGCATACGTCAACTCGGACAAGGTGCAAGACATAAGTAGTATATACTAAGTAAGTAAAATTAAGTTGAGGCATACAACATAAGTATGAAGATACTTCCATTAAGCTCAGAGTTTTACAAGTAAGTAAAGGGATACAAAAGCTGAACTCTAAAACTTACCAAGACTCCTCCGGAAGCCCTTCAGAAGCTCAACTACTAGAACTAACACTACTAAGGCTAAGACTAAGCTTGTAGCAAAGGAGAGCTCTTTTGGTGTGTGTTGAGTACGGCACCCTTTGCAGGTATTTATAGCATCCATAGCCGGTGGAGAGCCGGCCAGAGGCGGTTGTGACAGTTTGGCGGTGGGCCCAGGTCGGCTGAAGTGGGCACGTCGGCCGACCCTTGGATGCATCGCCTTAAGCGTTGCACGGTCGAGATGAACTCCTGATGGCATTTTACAGGTACTGGTCAAGGAAGGGGTGAAACGGCCGCAGGGCCAAGTCGACCGAGCTGGCTTCGCCGTCTTTTGGCCCCACTCTTCTCTGGTTGACTGCCAGGTGGGTCCTTATGATGGTTTTAGGTGGGTACACTTGTTTTGGGTGTATTTGAGTTGAGGTGTGGGCCCTTTATTCCATGGGAGTGACACGTGACTCATCCATCACCCTTGACTTCAACCGACCTTGATTCAACGTTCATGATCATCCCTTGGTGTGCTTCTTGACCTGCGTGGAAGATTGGCTCGAACGAGGTTCAGGCCAGGTCGCCCGACCTAGCCAGGTTGGCCTACCTGGGCCTGAGCCTGTTTTCCTCCATCTTTTGTGCCAAGGTCCCTATATTCAAATATATTCTATATATGCATGCTACAACATTATTTGAATACAAATGTCTAAGTATGCTTGATCTCTATTATTTTTCTGAGCCTATTGACAGTCAGATTTTTGTTATAAGGACCATCAACAACTTCCCCAAGCTTAGCCCTTTGCTCATCCCGAGCGAAGACTAGAACTTTAGGTTCAGTGGATCAGGAGTTGCTTCCTCATTACTCCTCAAAAGTACCAGTGGTTCAGCAAGATATTCTACCAAGTATTGAATAAGCAGGTAAAATAAACTTCCCTTATTACCTTGGCCTTTTATGGGGCCTGTAGCTTCTCCTTGCCTTGGGCGGTTGGTAGCAATAACGACTTAGACCAAGCACCTTGCCTTCTACCTTGCTTGACAATCAAACCGGAGTTTTTGGAGATTTTCAAAAAGGTAGAGTTCCTTAGGTGGTACTCTCGAGTCACTCAAGGTGTATTTCCTTACCAAGATCCTCCCTCAACTCTCATTTCACTCAGTGATGTGGAGTTTATGCTAGGAGAGTTTTGTGGCTTACTTGTAGTGCACATATTGTAAAGTCAAAACTAGGATTCAAAGAGAAGTAAGTCATACTTTCAAACCAAGATGTGCACGTGTGTGGATGGCATGATAAATGATAGCTCCCTTTGTGCAGGTTTCTCTTCCCTTATAAGAGTTGATTTTAGAGACTTGGCTATTCTTTCTGAACTGAGAGCCTTCATGTGCTCTCTCTTTTTTTTACACACTTGGACCTTCATGTGTCCATATTTTTTTATCAGCCCATGTCTCTTTCTGCAATAGAGTTTTAGGGAAGAGTACCATACTTTCTGTGGAGCTTTTATTTAGTGGATGGATGAATGTCATGCTCACTTCCAGAGTAGAACTGTAACATGTATATGCTAGCGTGTGCGTGACCTTGGTTTTAAAAGCATGAAATAAGTCTCTAAGAATCACGATGACCTTAACAAAACTCAATGCAACAACAAGTAGCTTTTGTAGGGGTTTAAACAATATGAGCTCTGGTAGGAATTTGAATCACCATAAGGAACTCTTTATTTTATTCTTCTCCTTAAAAGAAAACTCCAGTTATCAAGTCTCGCTTGGTATGAACTTAAGGTAACTCAAGTCTTATCATATCATAGCCAACAACAACCTAGACTAGAGCTTTCATATGCTACCCACAGACAGACAAGATAATAGAAAAGATCATGCTCAACCAGCAAACTCAAAGCTTAGGAGAATAGTAGGTTGAAACATAGGTATAAGAGAGAAATAAGAGCAACTATTCATCATATCCAAAATAAAGACTTTAGCAAAAACTTATGACATTAAGAGACTAACCTAGATAGCTCTCATTTACTAACTTTATTCTAAAAGAAAACTTTATTCATAAATGCTTACATGAACTTACCTGATTGGGGGTCCTCCTCCAAGCTGTTTTGTTGACACCGATGAACCTGTCGGCGCAAGACTCGTGTTTTATGTCATCGAGTGATGACATCTCGTTTGTTGGATTAACTTGAAGAAGCAGCATCTGACCCTGGAGATGAGAATACAGATAATTTAACCCACCATACCTGTTTTACCTTCTTCTAGCGGTCGGCAGCTTGTTCCGGTGCTTTCTTTGCCTGTGCTTTCGCACCTTGTATAGGCTTCTTGTTCTTGGCGTGGTATCAGATAGGAAATTTTTTTTTCCAGAACTTCTCCATGAACTTTATCAAGCTGTCCTTTTTTGGAGGCGTGACTTCTACCTCTTTGACATTCTGACTATTCCTCCCATACTTGATTTTGATCATGGAGCATTGCTCCACTTGTGGCCTGAAGTCAAATTTCTCCTTCTTTCCATTAATGTGGAGCTGGATCTCTCCAGCACCCACATTAATGTGAGCGTCTGATGTGCTCAGGAAGGGTCGCCCTAGGATGAGCTATGAGTCATTGCTCATGTCCATGTCCGGCACCACGAAGTCGATAGGGACGAAGCAATCCCGGATGCAAACCGGAATATCCTCGGCTATCCCCTCTAGGTAGCGGACCATAGAGTTGACCAACTGCAATCTCATGGGAGTCTGGGACAAGGTAGTATAATTAAGGCGGTCTTGGCATGATGCTGACGCTTGCCCCTAGGTCGCAGAGTGTGTGCTCGAAGCGTTGGGTCCCGATAGTGCAAGTGATGGTAGGACACCCTGCGTCCTTCTTCTTTTCTGGGACCTTGTTTAAGATGGCTGCACTGCACTCCTCAGTTAACTTTACGACCTCTGTACTTGGGAGTGGACGTTTGTTGTTCAGTATGTCCTTCAAGTACTTGGCGTAGGTCAGCCCCTGCATAGTATCCAACAGCGGCACATGTATATTTAATTTCTGAATAATTTCTATGAACCTCACAAATTGCTCGTCTGCCAATGGTTTCTTTTGGTGTTGAGGGAAGGGCAGGACGTTAGTGTCATAGAACTCGTGCGGCGCGGTCCTTCCTACTGGTGCTAGCTCAGCTTCAGGCTCACCCTCCTCAGCTGGGATCTCCTTCCTAGGCTCTGCTGTCTTCCCAGGATGGTTAGGTGGGACTAGATCCCGAGTAGCCTTACTGCTCCTCGTAGAAACAACCTTTACATTCTCAAAGGAGGAATCCAGTTACCCGAAAATTCGTCCCTTGTCATCCGAAGGAACAGTAATGGCTAGCTGAGCTAACCGGGTTTCTAATATCTTATTAAAGTTCAGCTGGTTCTGGAAGGTGGAGGACAAACTTTCTATCTTAGAGTTTATGCCCTCCAGAGCCTTATCATTAGTAGCAAGCCTTTTAGAAATTGATTCATTGATCTTGGTCTGACCAAGGACCAGATCTTTCAGAGAGGGTTGATTAGAAAAGGAGTTGTTATTATTATCTCCCTAGTAGAATGGGCGTTGCTGGTTCCCGTTCCCTTGAGGTCGGTACCCGTTGTTGCCGTTTACGAACTGTACCTCCTCTTGTGTCTCAGGGCAGTTGTTCCCCGAGTGGCTGGTTTCTTTATAGACTTCACACGTCATGTGTGAATCCAGTGGTCCTTCATTGTTGTTGGCCTCATCCTTGGTGCGGTCGTCGAGGCATTTCATGATGAGATCCATCTTAGCGGCAAGCATATCCACCTCCTTCACGATGTGCATACCACGCTTGCGCCCCTAAAGGTGGTCGTCATTCCAAACTTGGTTTGACACCATCTTCTCAATGAGCAGCTTGGCGGTGGCCACGGCCAAGGAAAGGAATACCCCTCCAGCAGCAGCGTCCTTGTGTTCACGGGCTGTCTGGAATAGCCCATGGTAGAAATTCTGGAGCAGGAGCCATTCTTGCATACCATGGTGTGGGCATGCCAGGACATAGTCCTGGAAATGATCCCACGCCTCTGATACGGTCTCTACGAACTCTTGCTGAAAGCTGGAAATCCTTCCCCTAAGGGCATTGGTTTCGCCAATGGAGAAGAACTTGGCCAGGAACGCGTTGGGGCACTTGGTCCACGTGTTCACCGCATCACGGTTGGAGTAGAACCATTGTCTGGCTCTTCCCAACAGTGAAAACGGGAACAAGCGGAGCCTGATTGCCACTTGATCAACTCCTTAGATGGTGATGGTACTGCACACATCTAGGAAATGCTGTAGGTGGGCATTAGCATCTTCATTGGCCTTCCCACAGAAGGAGCTATCCTGCACCATGTTGATCAGCGGGGCCTTGAGCTCGAAGGCATGATCCCCGATAGCCACTTCCGGAGCCGTAGTGATCTGGGCAGAGGAAGGCGAAGAGTTGTCACAGATCATCCTCTCGGCCATAGCTTCTTCCGGTTGGGTGCTATAGGAATGGGCTGTTCTCCTTGGTTGGATAATTCTCCGATGACTGGCTCGGTCTCTGACAAGAACACCTGAGGGATTACGACACAAGAATGTACCCTTCATCCTATGGTATTTGGGTTCTCGACGTAGTTGGATGGTAATTGGAAACCAGTCATACACTACCCTGTTTCACATCATAGAGAAACAGAGCAAAAGGGTAAACCTGCTAGATTACTGGCAATTAATCATGCTGCATTAAATACATGGATGATCAAGACTCTTTAACCATTGCTTTCTCCGGCAATAGCACCAGAAATGCTTGTTGGTATTTCTTAACGTTTACATTATTCTACAAGCACACAGAAGTACATTGTAGCATTTCATCTGGGAGTATTGCAGAGTATCGTTATTTGTTTATCCGCAGGGAAAGCATTTAGTTAAAGAGAGGTGTCATCCAATGCATTCACTTACAACATCATTAATCTACCATAGTCTAGATAAGGGTAAATAATATGGAAGTGTAGGGGTAATATGACACATAGAAGTTTATTGCTCACAAATAAAGTAGTCTTAATTAGTAGTAGAACATTAGTCAAGATCATAAAGGGTTCATTAGCACCATACAAATGGAACTTGGATATACAACATTACCCTATACAAACTCATACAAAGGACATATGCAAGAGGACATATCGAGGTGTCTAGTGGTTCCCTCATCAAGGGACGACAGGAGGATGTTTTATCATAAAGGCTCATATCCCGAACATGGAGGATTACAAAGGATGGACAGGGCTGCCACCACCTGCCGCCTACCTCTACTAATCTGTGGGGTGGCGATACCCTCAACAGTATTCCATATTCTAAACACCATGTTTGCAATATGAAATACAACTCTATCTATCACGTTAATAAATAGAGCAACTATAAGGCACATGGAGCCAATGCCATAGCATACGTCAACTTGGACAAGGTGCAAGACATAAGTAGTATATACTAAGTAAGTAAAATACAGTTGAGGCATACAACATAAGTATGAAGATACTTCCATTAAGCTCAAAGTTTTACAAGTAAGTAAAGAGATACAAAAGCTGAACTCTAGAACTTACCAAGACTCCTTCGGAAGCCCTTCAGAAGCTCAACTACTAGAACTAACACTACTAAGACTAAGACTAAGACTAAGCTTATAGCAAAGGAGAGCTCTTCTTCTGGTGTCTGTTGAGTATGACACCCTTTGCTGGTATTTATAGCATCCATAAGCAGTGGAGAGCCAGCTAGAGGTGGTTGTGGCAGTTTGGCGATGGGCCCAGGTCGGCCGAAGTGGGCATGTCGGCTGACCCTTGGATGCACTGCCTTGAGCATTGCACGGCCGGGATGAACTTCTGATGGCGGTTTACACGTACTGGTCAAGGGAGTGGTGAAACGGCAGCAGGGCCAAGTCGGCCGACCTGGTTCCTCCACCTTTCGACTCCACTCTTCTCTGGTTGACTTCCAGGTGGGTCCTTATAACGGTTCCAGGCGGGTACACTTGTTTTGGGTGCATTTGAGTTGAGGTGTGGGCCCTTCAATCCATGGGAGTGACACGTGGCTCATCCCTCACCCTTGACTTCAACTGAACTTGATTCAACGTTCATGTTCATCCCTCGGTGTGCTTCTTGACCTGCATGGAAGATTGGTTCGAACGAGGTTCAGGCCAAGTCGCTCAACCTCGGCCTGAGCTCGTTTTCCTCCGTCTTTTGCACCAAGGTCCATGTACTCAAATATATTCTATATATGCATGCTACAACATTATTTGAATACAAATATCTAAGTTATGCTTGATCTCTATTAGTTTTCTGAGGCTATTGACAGTCGGATTTTCATTATAAGGACCGTCAACAGCCACTCCTAACCCGTACAACCTTTTGAACCCGATAGGATGGAGTCGTCATCCAACAATCCAAAACCCTAACCAGTACAACCTTTTATGGTAGGGGGACCGAAGCTGGAGCAATTTAGCCTTGTATGGCAGGGGGTGCATGGTGGCCCCCTAAAGTGTACAACCTTTTGAACCAGATAGGACGGAGTCGCCCCCAATAACTCTGAACCCTAACCAGTACAGCCTTCTAAGGCAGTGGAGCCAAAGCAATTTAACATTCTATGGCAGGGGATACATGGCCGCCCAAACCCTGAACATGCTTCAGAACCTGATAGGAAGGAGTCTCCCCAACAATCCAGAACCCTAACTAGCTAGTACAACCTTTTGTAGCAGGGTGCACATGGTCGCCCCTAACCCATACAACATTGTGAACCCGATAGGACGAAGTCACCCAACAGCCCAGAACCCTAACCAGTATAACCTTCCATGGCAGGGGGCACATGGTCGCCCGTAACCCGTACACCATTCTGAACCCGATAGGACGGAGTCGCCCCCAACAATACAGAACCCTAACCAGTACAACCTTCTATGGTAGCTGGAACTATTGAGAAAGCAAATTTTGAAATGTTGAAGTAACAATATAAGAATGTTGGTGAAATATTGAAAAAAAACATGGGGATGTTGAAAAAGCAATTGAAAATGTTGAAGAAACAATCTGTTGGTGAAATATTTAAATAACCATCTGGGAATGTTGATAAAATAATTTAAAATGTTCAAGTAACAATATGGGAATGTTGAGAAAATAATTTTGAAAAGTTGAAGTAACAATACAAGAATGTTGGTGAAATGTTGAATAGAAACCTAAAATCCTAAACCCTAATAAACACAACCATGTATAAGAGAGCAACATGGCAATTACCAACTCCATGATCCGAAATTCCACTAGAATGTAAAAAAAACATCTCCACCTGAAGTTGCATATCAAGGTGTCAAGATTATCTGCTGGTAATAGCTGGTTACTCTTGAAATTCGACTAATTTACCAAACTGATAGGAAAACATCTTCGGTCGTCATACAATTACTACATTCAACATTGTTAATAAAATATTATAACATCTCCAAATAAATTCAACAATTTGCAAAAGAAAGAACATTTCAGAGAAAAAAATTTAGACTGTTTCTTCTCCTTCGTCGAGCTTCATCGATCTCCGACGGTTTGCGCTCATAGCGTGATTGGTTCCACGGTAGGCACCTCCACACCCTCCTATATCTTCCCCAACCCTCGCCACTTTGAATCCCGCCTGTACCGAGCTCCCCACGAGCTTCCAGACTTGCATCCATGGGACCTACTAAGTTCCATCTGAACACCACCTATGTATCCGCAGGAGCATGAGGATCTTATTCCGTTACTCACCAGCCACCCACAAACACCCCTTGCGCCAACAGCCCGAGCTCCGGGGGCTCGGCCATGGCAGTGCCGAGAAAACGAACGGTGTTGCTCGATGTCTCCAGGAAGGGGATCACGGGACAACTGGCCAACAGAAAAAAAGTCTTGACAATACAATACACAATAAACCCAATAAATGATATATATGTACCCGCACGAATCTTAGACATTGGAAACCAAGTAAGAAACTAGCTATCGGAAGCCATACAGGAACACCGGGGAAAAACGCGAAGCCGGGCCGATTTGCTTTCCAGGCCGGGCCAAAACGAACGGCAATTTTTTGTTGGGCTCGTTTTCGTTCCATGATGTTCCGATCCGGCAGGATTGGGCCTCGTTCCAGCCCGTTCCGTGAGAAATGAACGTGGCCCCATGGAGGTGCCGATTTGGCTTGGGTCGGTGTGGGCCTGTGGGGAGGGCAGCACGGAAATCCTATCTATCTTCCGGAAGATTTTTTTTCTAGTTACCTTCCGATGTTTGAGATTGGTACAGGCTCCATCCGCCGTTCGATCTTCTAGACTCAGCTGCATAGACTTTTTCTTTCCCGTTCCGTTCCGTTCCAATCTGAAGCTCTCCTTCCTCCGCGCGGGGCGGGAGCAGGACGCGGACGCGGCGGCGACGGCCAAGGCGCAGGCGGCGCGGGAGGTGTGCGCGGTGTCGGTGCCGTTCGCGGCCCGTCCGCACCGCCGTCGTTCCCCGCGCGGCGCCGGAAGCAGGCCGCACTTCGTCGACTGGTACCTCGTCCTCGCCGTGAGTAGCGCCGCTGCTCGATCCCTCCGCCTAATCCTCCGATTCATGGCTTAGTGTTACTCCCTTTGTGCGTGAGGGGCAGAGTTTTGGTAAATCCCATTCGATTTGAGTTTGCCAGAGTGTGCGTGAAGGAGAGGCAGTTTTGCCGCTGGGATCTTCTCCATCCATTACCCCTTTGCTCTATGGATTCGTTGGATTTTTTCATGTTCATGGCTCATTTTTGGCCGGAATAGTGTTAGATTTGTCTAATTTAGTTGATTTGTGTCCGGTCCATGGCCTATTAGATTGGATTTGGGGGTCCATTTGTGTTCGATTTAGAGATTCTCGGTCAAGTTATGTTTGATTTGGGGAGGTTAGGATTTTGAGGATTATTCCATATTGTGTGCAACGTTGATCCTCAGATTTACTCCAGCCTCACCTCCTTGTTCTCTCTGCAGATCCGCGAGCAAGTACCAGTGAGGCCTCTGCATCCCCATCTGGAGCTGTGAGGTACCCACATGTAGCACCATTTTGTGGTTCTTATGTATCAAATTAGAGAAAGTTCAGGCGAACATGATGACTATTCTCAGTCCTGATTAGAGAAATTTCTCTTTAGCATGTTAGATTCTTTTTCGTTTTGCTCATATATGGAACGGAGATAAAGTTGCTCGTGCTTGCTTGATGACTGTAGATTATAGAAACTGCAAAGAAGGTTGTCAGTCGTTGTTCTATCTTTGCCAATCTGTTTTGCACATGCAGAGGACTGTGGTTCTTGGTTGGGTAATGACAAGGGGCAGGTGCAAGCTCGTTGTGTTGGTTTGATTATCCTTGGGATACACTTAATAGCTCTATTCTTTTTTAAGCTTTTTAGTGCTCATGATCCCTCTATATCCATGGCTTCTCGCACTTCGTGTGTCCAAACCCTTTTTCCTCATATGCCCTATGCATTTTTTTTATATGCACATGATATAGATTCTATATTTGTGCAATTTTGCCAGAAGTTTATTAGCCTGCCACTTAAGAGACTTGCTATTACTACTTCCCGCCGCGTAATCCTTCTTGATTTCGTCGGAGCTTCCGCTTAGTAACCTCTCATTTGCATCGTCCAATTGGGCAGGGACTGCGGGAAGCAGGTGTACTGGGTGAGCTCAAATTCTAGTTTCCCCTGCTTAAGCTGCCATTAACTTTCAGTGTGCTTAGTTTTGATTCTGTTCTGCTGGTGCCGTTTCTGTTTTATTTCTGTTTTCAGGTGGATTCGATACGGCTCACGCCGCAGCAAGGTTTGGACTGAACACTGATGCCGTTTCTGCCATTAATATATGTTTGTTTTGTATGTAGTCTGCGAATTTGTCAACTCTTTGTGTGGATGCAAATTTGTTCACTCAGTCTTACAATGAATTCAAAAGAAGCACTCCATCTGAATATCCACATGAAGTAGACATGTATGTTTCTTTTAGCTTTTTGTTGTATTAAAATTTGTAATACATCGAGTGCAATTTACATATATTAATGTTTACCAAATGTTTTCTTCTGCACTAGTGCTATGTACTAATATTAATTTTTCTAAATTTTGGTTGCAGTAGAAATGACACTATGGACTGCCCAAGTCTCAACAGTGGGTTTTACTGCATTGTATATATGGAATGTTGGGATGGCTTCAGAATGCTTAACTTTGATGAGGTTACCATTTTTGTTCTGCACATGTCCTTGAATTATTTGTTCAGTCATGTGTGTCTAATTTATTCTGTTTGCTGCATTTTTCAGAATGCTGTTATGCAATATAGGAAGGTGGTTGCACTCAAGGTTTTCAACTCTCCACTCAATAAAACTGTTGATAGTTCAACTTGTGCCACATCTTCAAAGAGAGCCAAGAATAAGAAAAAATGAACCATCTGAATATGAGAAGTTATGAATGTTGACTGTGTAGTCATGAACTTAGTATGTTAATATGTCAGTGAAGTTATGTAATATACTATGAAATGAAGTACTTGTGTCTGTTTGAAGAAAAATCTTGTACTTTTACAAGGTTTTCTGGATTATGAATCATGTTAGAGCACCGTTTAAAACTAAGTCTGTTTAAAGAAAAACCTTGTACTTTTACAAGGTTTTCTGGATTATGAATCATGTTGGAGCACTGTTTAAAACTATGTTCTTTGTCTTTTTGCATGGATCTGGATTATGAATCATCTTGCTCGATTGTTCACACTTATGCTATTTCTCGTGTAGAATTGGTTTGTGTTATTTGGATGAGTTGGAACAAAGTAGTATTTGAACGTTCACAAATACCTACAGCCGTATCAACATTTCAACAATATTGTCTCAACATTTGCATATAGTAATCTCAACATTTCAACATAGTAAACTCAACGTTTTAAATATTGATTTATAAACATTGCCGTTTATAATTTTTATAAGTTATGAAACATTTTTTAATCGTTGCTTCAACAAAACCAAATTGCTTTATCAACTGTCACACATTTCATATAATATTGGTATACTCCCTGCCATAGAAGGTCAAATTGCTTCGGCTTCGGATATACTGGTTAGGGTTCAGGGTTGTTTGGGGGCGACTCCGTCCTATCGGGTTCAGAACCATGTTCGGGGTTTGGGGCGGCCATGTACCCCCTGCCATAGAAGGCCAAATTGATTCGGCTTCGGCTACCCTGCCATAGAAGGTCAAATTGCTTCGGCTTCGGATATACCGGTTAGGGTTCTGGGTTGTTTGGGGGCGACTCCGTCCTATCGGGTTCAGAACCATGTTCGGGGTTTGGGGCGGCCATGTACCCCCTGCCATAGAAGGCCAAATTGATTCGGCTTCGGCTACCCTGCCATAGAAGGTCAAATTGCTTCGGCTTCGGATATACCGGTTAGGGTTCAGGGTTGTTTGGGGGCGTCTCCGTCCTATCGGGTTCAGAACCATGTTCGGGGTTTGGGGCGGCCATGTACCCCCTGCCATAGAAGGCCAAATTGATTCCGCTTCGGCTACCCTGCCATAGAAGGTCAAATTGCTTCGGCTTCGGATATACCGGTTAGGGTTCGGGGTTGTTTGGGGGCGACTCCGTCCTATCGGGTTCAGAACCATGTTCGGGGTTTGGGGCGGCCATGTACCCCCTGCCATAGAAGGTCAAATTGCTTCGGCTTCGGATATACCGGTTAGGGTTCAGGGTTGTTGGGGGCGACATACAATTGGGCCTTTTGTATTGTAACCTCATTTTGTCAAAACTCATTCATAAAGTTAAATGTATAATTTGAAAAATTTCTACCTAATTATTGAACTACGTTATACAAAATGTTGAACTTTCACAATAATACTATTGATATAGTACATATTAAATGTTGTAAAAATTAACCAAAAATGTTGAACTTGTACATTAAGAATGTAATACCCCAATGTTGAAATAATTTACAGAAAACATTGAAGCTGTACATTAATAATGTTGAAATATCACGTCTCTAATGTTGTAAACATAAATATAGTAGAATTCCAGCTGAAATAAATAAAATAAAAGTTACAGCTGTTGTTCATTATAGTACAGTTTGATATGACTCTTTTTTTTACTGACATTTATATTATATTTCACAGATATGACTCTGGTATCTTTGCACTTAGCTTCATGCAAACATACAATGGCAAATCAGTGCAAAAGATTTCAAATGTATGATTTCATACTTCAAGTCCTGAAGAAATATGCTTCCATTCGAATATTAGTTCATTAGTTACCTGAATGTCAACAAAATATCTAACATAATTTTTTTTTCTCCTGAATAGGCTGATTTGTTACCTTTGCGTCAGAAATTTCTATTTAAATTGTTATCATACAAGTACAACAAGTTCTCTGCAAGTTTTATTGAAATGTTGATATAGTTGTGCTCATGTGGATTCCTTGCTTATCTACAGGTTTGTAACATTATTTATTCCTTTACTCAACATTTAGCTTTCAGCAATAGCAGCATTTAGTTTTAAGCATTTGCAACATTTAACTTTAATTATGGGGATTCAGTTAGTCATCAATCATGTACTTCAAGTGTTTCTGGTTGAACTAAACTATATTCAAAAAATGTTTTTGTAGATTTTACCTTTACTAGAATCAATGTTCAACATTACTATAATGATCATTAATGCAAATGTTTAACATTATTTTAACTTTAATACGTTCAAAGTTCAACATTACTGTAATATTATTCAGCTGTGGAAATGTTCAACATTTCTTGGTTTCGTATGTTCAAATTATTTAAAACAAAGTTTAATTATAGTTTCATTCTTGACAGGTTTCGGCTACAACACTGCGTCACAAGTTCTTCTGGAATATCACGTGCCAAAGCAAAAGCTACCTTAATTCTTGACTGTTTATATAGTTCATACTATAGTAGTGGATTGTCTTATGAACAATGTGTAATTGAAAGCTATATTTCTGAAGTTATATCAGTAATTTTGCAACTTGAAACTTCAATTTGTGAGTTGGTACCCACCCGTTAATTTCCCACTTAGAACCACGTACCCAGCAAAAAATTAATAGCAAGAAAATTTTTTTGGGCGCGCTCGTACCGACCGGTTAAAGAAAAAGTCTAGCAGCGCGCTCGTACCGACCCGTTAAAGAAAATTGCTTACTTCACGCAGCGCGCGCGTCGTTACATCACGCGAAACAGAACGGAAAAACCAACGGACCGCACTGTTTCCTAATATTTGGGCCTTCATCATTGTAATTGGGCTTTATAGATGATGTGCTTATATGCCTTCCGGTAGACATATAGGAGCCCCCGAGGGCAGCAGCCCCGTCGCCTCTGTTCGAGGAGGTGGCGGCGGCGCTTGCTGGACCGGAACGGGTGGGGGTTGCGTACGTAGTGAGTGGCACTGGCACCGCCTCTTCGCCTCCCCTCCTCTCTTCCCCGCCCTTCGCCTCCCAGATGGAGAACCGCCGCCCCTTCGCCTGCCTTTTCTTCCCCGTTTGCTTGAGGGGCGCAGGCCGCCATGTCAGTTCTTGTTCAGTTTCTCACCCACATCCGGTTCTGCTATTTAAGATCCTCCATCGACCCCATTCCTCTCTGCCTGGGCGTCATCACAAACAACAGCCCTGCTCTTCTCTCCCTCTCTCCCTCCATGTTCTCTCTCACTCAGAGGCCGGGCTGAGGCACCGCCGCCCCCATCGGAGAGCAAGGCGCCGCCGCTCCCCATCGGCGCCTGGGTCCTCAGTCCTCACGCTCAATTCGGTGAGCATCTGCTTGTATATTCCTTTTCCTCATTCAGTTTGTGAATCAACCAATTTCATCTCATGCTCGATTTGTGGATTTCCTGTGGGGTTGTTCGATTATGCCTCGATCTGGGCATTCGTGATCAATCTTTGTTGATGTACGTTTGGGATTCAATTTAAAGATTTCCTGTGGGGTTCGTGCTGGAGAGAGGTAGATCAGAAGCTATTAGGGTTTGGTGCTATGGATTCGCAATTTGGGACTTTTTGTCCTTGGATTTTCGATGTGTTGTTGCATGTGTGTCCCGAGTGCAGAATCTGGGACGTGGTTGCGACGAGGAACTCGACCAGGAATCCCCCGGTGGGGTGGCAGAGGGAAAGCAGCCCTGGAAGGAAACTATTTTGCTGTGAACTTTGTTTGTGTTACTTTGTGAGATTGAAGATGTTAATTGGCAGATTCACTTTATTTTAGGACTGCACAAGCTGTATATATATTCAAACAAGTCAACAGGTTGACTATTAACTGTAATCCATAGTTTACTATGAATGTTTCAGAGTTGAGAAGATATGGTCTGTACATTTTTTTTGGTTAAGGATAGATGCAGCAGAATGTTGTAGGAGTAGGAGGTCGCAGGCCAGAAACTAGTCAAGCCAGTAGTAGCACGGAGTCAATGCATAGTATCAGTCTCTGGCAAAAGAATATTGTAGTAGGAACAACATCATTGTAAAATGTCTTGTCAGCTTTGCAGCTGGCTTAGGCCTGTTTGTTTCAGCTTCTGGCGAGCTTTCCGTGCATAGCTTTCCATATATCCGAAAGCCGGAAAGCTCTGAACAGTGGAAAGCCAGAAGCCACTTTCCGTGAGCTTTCCAGCTTTCCACTGTTCAGAGCTTTCCGGCTTTCGGATATATGGAAAGCTATCACGGAAAGCTCGCCAGAAGCTGGAAACAAACAGGGCCACGATTAGTATTATCAAACTTAATGCATTCAGACAGAATAAACAACGGTGGTGGATTTAACAACTGCATCTTAATATCCATATCTTGTTTCTGGATTACAGTACTTGGTTATTTAATCTAGTCTTAGGTGTTTTATTTCCCATTACCACTGGAAAATTGATGAGTTGTTCCTCTGCCATTTCTCTTGCACCTTGCAGCTTGGACAGTCTATGTTGCTCCAATGACGGTATTCTTCTCCCTACATTGTCTTCTAATCTATTATTTTGGATGCTGTGGGGATGTTTTTTTACCAAAGTTGTCATTTAGGCCTTAGCTGCAGAGGTAACAGCAACATTCAGTCGCCGATTATCTCCATTAAACCTGGTCGTTAGATAACTTACAGGAGATATGCAATTGACCAAAAATGAGATTGAAGAAACACAGGTACCCTCTTATCTCATTTTATTCATTTAGTGCTTTTGGGCTGT
>CM014277.1:15424932-15446023 GCA_004135705.1 Alloteropsis semialata
GCAAGCCTTTTAGAAATTGATTCATTGATCTTGGTCTGACCAAGGACCAGATCTTTCAGAGAGGGTTGATTAGAAAAGGAGTTGTTATTATTATCTCCCTAGTAGAATGGGCGTTGCTGGTTCCCATTCCCTTGAGGTCGGTACCCGTTGTTGCCGTTTACGAACTGTACCTCCTCTTGTGTCTCAGGGCAGTTGTTCCCCGAGTGGCTGGTTTCTTTATAGACTTCACACGTCATGTGTGAATCCAGTGGTCCTTCATTGTTGTTGGCCTCATCCTTGGTGCGGTCGTCGAGGCATTTCATGATGAGATCCATCTTAGCGGCAAGCATATCCACCTCCTTCACGATGTGCATACCACGCTTGCGCCCCTAAAGGTGGTCGTCATTCCAAGCTTGGTTTGACACCATCTTCTCAATGAGCAGCTTGGCGGTGGCCACGGCCAAGGAGAGGAATACCCCTCCAGCAGCAGCGTCCGTGTGTTCACGGGCTGTCTGGAATAGCCCATGGTAGAAATTCTGGAGCAGGAGCCATTCTTGCATACCATGGTGTGGGCATGCCAGGACATAGTCCTGGAAATGATCCCACGCCTCTGATACGGTCTCTACGAACTCTTGCTGGAAGCTGAAAATCCTTCCCCTAAGGGCATTGGTTTCGCCAATGGAGAAGAACTTGGCCAGGAACGCGTTGGAGCACTTGGTCCACGTGTTCACCGCATCACGGTTGGAGTAGAACCATTGTCTGGCTCTTCCCAACAGTGAAAACGGGAACAAGCGGAGCCTGATTGCCACTTGATCAACTCCTTAGATGGTGATGGTACTGCACACATCTAGGAAATGCTGTAGGTGGGCATTAGCATCTTCATTGGCCTTCCCACAGAAGGAGCTATCCTGCACCATGTTGATCAGCGGGGCCTTGAGCTCGAAGGCATGATCCCCGATAGCCACTTCCGGAGCCGTAGGGATCTGGGCAGAGGAAGGCGAAGAGTTGTCACAGATCATCCTCTCGGCCATAGCTTCTTCCGGTTGGGGTGCTATAGGAATGGGCTGTTCTCCTTGGTTGGATGATTCTTCGATGACTGGCTCGGTCTCTGACAAGAACACCTGAGGGATTAAGACACAAGAATGTACCCTTCATCCTATGGTATTTGGGTTCTCGACGTAGTTGGATGGTAATTGGAAACCAGTCATACACTACCCTGTTTCACGTCATAGAGAAACAGGGCAAAAGGGTAAACCTGCTAGATTACTGGCAATTAATCATGCTGCATTAAATACATGGATGATCAAGACTCTTTAACCATTGCTTTCTCTGGCAACAGCACCAGAAATGCTTGTTGGTATTTCTTAACGTTTACATTATTCTACAAGCACACAGAAGTACATTGTAGCATTTCATCTGGGAGTATTGCAGAGTATCGTTATTTGTTTATCCGCAGGGAAAGCATTTAGTTAAAGAGAGGTGTCATCCAATGCATTCACTTACAACATCATTAATCTACCATAGTCTAGACAAGGGTAAATAATATGGAAGTGTAGGGGTAATATGACACATAGAAGTTTATTGCTCACAAATAAAGTAGTCTTAATTAGTAGTAGAACATTAGTCAAGATCATAAAGGGTTCATTAGCACCATACAAATGGAACTTGGATATACAACATTACCCTATACAAACTCATAAAAAGGACATATGCAAGAGGACATATCGAGGTGTCTAGTGGTTCCCTCATCAAGGGACGACAGGAGGATGTTTTATCATAAAGGCTCATATCCCGAACATGGAGGATTACAAAGGATAGACAGGGCTGCCACCACCTGCCGCCTACCTCTACTAATCTATGGGGTGGCGATACCCTCAACAGTATTCCATATTCCAAACACCATGTTTGCAATATGAAATACAACTCTATCTATCACGTTAATAAATAGAGCAACTATAAGGCACATGGAGCCAATGCCATAGCATACGTCAACTTGGACAAGGTGCAAGACATAAGTAGTATATACTAAGTAAGTAAAATACAGTTGAGGCATACAACATAAGTATGAAGATACTTCCATTAAGCTCAAAGTTTTACAAGTAAGTAAAGAGATACAAAAGCTGAACTCTAGAACTTACCAAGACTCCTTCGGAAGCCCTTCAGAAGCTCAACTACTAGAACTAACACTACTAAGACTAAGACTAAGACTAAGCTTATAGCAAAGGAGAGCTCTTCTTCTGGTGTCTGTTGAGTATGACACCCTTTGCTGGTATTTATAGCATCCATAAGCAGTGGAGAGCCAGCTAGAGATGGTTGTGGCAGTTTGGCGATGGGCCCAGGTCGGCCGAAGTGGGCATGTCGGCTGACCCTTGGATGCACTGCCTTGAGCATTGCACGGCCGGGATGAACTTCTGATGGCGGTTTACACGTACTGGTCAAGGGAGTGGCGAAACGGC
This sequence comes from Alloteropsis semialata, assembly GCA_004135705.1. NCBI lineage: Eukaryota > Viridiplantae > Streptophyta > Magnoliopsida > Poales > Poaceae > Alloteropsis > Alloteropsis semialata. The sequence continues at coordinate 15,427,368 of CM014277.1, forward strand.
AGCAGGGCCAAGTCGGCCGACCTGGTTCCTCCACCTTTCGACTCCACTCTTCTCTGGTTGACTTCCAGGTGGGTCCTTATAACGGTTCCAGGCGGGTACACTTGTTTTGGGTGCATTTGAGTTGAGGTGTGGGCCCTTCAATCCATGGGAGTGACACGTGGCTCATCCCTCACCCTTGACTTCAACTGAACTTGATTCAACGTTCATGTTCATCCCTCGGTGTGCTTCTTGACCTGCATGGAGATTGGTTCGAACGAGGTTCAGGCCAAGTCGCTCAACCTCGGCCTGAGCTCGTTTTCCTCCGTCTTTTGCACCAAGGTCCATGTACTCAAATATATTCTATATATGCATGCTACAACATTATTTGAATACAAATGTCTAAGTTATGCTTGATCTCTATTAGTTTTCTGAGGCTATTGACAGTCGGATTTTCATTATAAGGACCGTCAACAGCCACTCCTAACCCGTACAACCTTTTGAACCCGATAGGATGGAGTCGTCATCCAACAATCCAAAACCCTAACCAGTACAACCTTTTATGGTAGGGGGACCGAAGCTGGAGCAATTTAGCCTTGTATGGCAGGGGGTGCATGGTGGCCCCCTAAAGTGTACAACCTTTTGAACCAGATAGGACGGAGTTGCCCCCAATAACTCTGAACCCTAACCAGTACAGCCTTCTAAGGCAGTGGACCCAAAGCAATTTAACATTCTATGGCAGGGGATACATGGCCGCCCAAACCCTGAACATGCTTCAGAACCCGATAGGAAGGAGTCTCCCCAACAATCCAGAACCCTAACTAGCTAGTACAACCTTTTGTAGCAGGGTGCACATGGTCGCCCCTAACCCATACAACATTGTGAACCCGATAGGACGAAGTCACCCAACAGCCCAGAACCCTAACCAGTATAACCTTCCATGGCAGGGGGCACATGGTCGCCCGTAACCCGTACACCATTCTGAACCCGATAGGACGGAGTCGCCCCCAACAATACAGAACCCTAACCAGTACAACCTTCTATGGTAGCTGGAACTATTGAGAAAGCAAATTTTGAAATGTTGAAGTAACAATATAAGAATGTTGGTGAAATATTGAAAAAAAACATGGGGATGTTGAAAAAGCAATTGAAAATGTTGAAGAAACAATTTGCGAACGTTGGTGAAATATTTAAATAACCATATGGGAATGTTGATAAAATAATTTAAAATGTTCAAGTAACAATATGGAAATGTTGAGAAAATAATTTTGAAAAGTTGAAGTAACAATACAAGAATGTTGGTGAAATGTTGAATAAAAACCTAAAATCCTAAACCCTAATAAACACAACCATGTATAACAGAGCAACATGGCAATTACCAACTCCATAATCCGAAATTCCACTAGAATGTAAAAAAAAACATCTCCACCTGAAGTTGCATATCAAGGTGTCAAGATTATCTGCTGGTAATAGCTGGTTACTCTTGAAATTCGACTAATTTACCAAACTGATAGGAAAACATCTTCGGTCGTCATACAATTACTACATTCAACATTGTTAATAAAATATTATAACATCTCCAAATAAATTCAACAATTTGCAAAAGAAAGAATATTTCAGAGAAAAAAATTTAGACTGTTTCTTCTTCTTCGTCGAGCCTCATCGATCTCCGACGGTTTGCGCCCATAGCGTGATTGGTTCCACGGTAGGCACCTCCACACCCTCCTATATCTTCCCCAACCCTCGCCACTTTGAATCCCGCCTGTACCGAGCTCCCCACGAGCTTCCAGACTTGCATCCATGGGACCTACTAAGTTCCATCTGAACACCACCTATGTATCCGCAGGAGCATGAGGATCTTATTCCGTTACTCACCAGCCACCCACAACACCCCTTGCGCCAACAGCCCGAGCTCCGGGGGCTCGGCCATGGCAGTGCCGAGAAAACGAACGGTGTTGCTCGATGTCTCCAGCAAGGGGATCACGGGACAACTGGCCAACAGAAAAAAGTCTGGACAATACAATACACAATAAACCCAATAAATGATATATATGTACCCGCACGAATCTTAGACATTGGAAACCAAGTAAGATCGGAAGCCATACAGGAACACCGGGGGAAAAACGCCAAGCCGGGCCGATTTGCTTTCCAGGCCGGGCCAAAACGAACGGCAATTTTTTGTTGGGCTCGTTTTCGTTCCATGATGTTCCGATCCGGCAGGATTGGGCCTCGTTCCAGCCCGTTCCGTGAGAAACGAACGAGGCCCCATGGAGGTGCCGATTTGGCTTGGGTCGGTGTGGGCCTGTGGGGAGGGCAGCAGCCCCGTCGCCTCTGTTCGAGGAGGTGGCGGCGGCGCTTGCTGGACCGGAACGGGTGGGGGTTGCGTACGTAGTGAGTGGCACTGGCACCGCCTCTTCGCCTCCCCTCCTCTTCCCCGCCCTTCGCCTCCCAGATGGAGAACCGCCGCCCCTTCGCCTGCCTTTTCTTCCCCGTTTGCTTGAGGGGCGCAGGCCGCCATGTCAGTTCTTGTTCAGTTTCTCACCCACATCCGGTTCTGCTATTTAAGATCCTCCATCGACCCCATTCCTCTCTGCCTGGGCGTCATCACAAACAACAGCCCTGCTCTTCTCTCCCTCTCTCCCTCCATGTTCTCTCTCACTCAGAGGCCGGGCTGAGGCACCGCCGCCCCCATCGGAGAGCAAGGCGCCGCCGCTCCCCATCGGCGCCTGGGTCCTCAGTCCTCACGCTCAATTCGGTGAGCATCTGCTTGTATGGTCCTTTTCCTCATTCAGTTTGTGAATCTACCAATTTCATCTCATGCTCGATTTGTGGATTTCCTGTGGGGTTGTTCGATTATGCCTCGATCTGGGCATTCGTGATCAATCTTTGTTGATGTACGTTTGGGATTCAATTTAAAGATTTCCTGTGGGGTTCGTGCTGGAGAGAGGTAGATCAGAAGCTATTAGGGTTTGGTGCTATGGATTCGCAATTTGGGACTTTTTGTCCTTGGATTTTCGATGTGTTGTTGCATGTGTGTCCCGAGTGCAGAATCTGGGACGTGGTTGCGACGAGGAACTCGACCAGGAATCCCCCGGTGGGGTGGCAGAGGGAAAGCAGCCCTGGAAGGAAACTATTTTGCTGTGAACTTTGTTTGTGTTACTTTGTGAGATTGAAGATGTTAATTGGCAGATTCACTTTATTTTAGGACTGCACAAGCTGTATATATATTCAAACAAGTCAACAGGTTGACTATTAACTGTAATCCATAGTTTACTATGAATGTTTCAGAGTTGAGAAGATATGGTCTGTACATTTTTTTTGGTTAAGGATAGATGCAGCAGAATGTTGTAGGAGTAGGAGGTCGCAGGCCAGAAACTAGTCAAGCCAGTAGTAGCACGGAGTCAATGCATAGTATCAGTCTCTGGCAAAAGAATATTGTAGTAGGAACAACATCATTGTAAAATGTCTTGTCAGCTTTGCAGCTGGCTTAGGCCCTGTTTGTTTCAGCTTCTGGCGAGCTTTCCGTGCATAGCTTTCCATATATCCGAAAGCCGGAAAGCTCTGAACAGTGGAAAGCCAGAAGCCACTTTTCGTGAGCTTTCCAGCTTTCCACTGTTCAGAGCTTTCCGGCTTTCGGATATATGGAAAGCTATGCACGGAAAGCTCGCCAGAAGCTGAAACAAACAGGCCTTAGTAACACGATTAGTATTATCAAACTTAATGCATTCAGACAGAATAAACAACGGTGGTGGATTTAACAACTGCATCTTAATATCCATATCTTGTTTCTGGATTACAGTACTTGGTTATTTAATCTAGTCTTAGGTGTTTTATTTCCCATTACCACTGGAAAATTGATGAGTTGTTCCTCTGCCATTTCTCTTGCACCTTGCAGCTTGGACAGTCTATGTTGCTCCAATGACGGTATTCTTCTCCCTACATTGTCTTCTAATCTATTATTTTGGATGCTGTGGGGATGTTTTTTTACCAAAGTTGTCATTTAGGCCTTAGCTGCAGAGGTAACAGCAACATTCAGTCGCCGATTATCTCCATTAAACCTGGTCGTTAGATAACTTACAGGAGATATGCAATTGACCAAAAATGAGATTGAAGAAACACAGGTACCCTCTTATCTCATTTTATTCATTTAGTGCTTTTGGGCTGTACTTACTTGGTGCATTGGGCAGATGATAGTGACTACTCCTGAGATGATTCGCAATCAATGATTCGCATTGTTGGCGTATCTGCAACCCTGCCTACCCACTTAGATGTATGTTACCGATTATGTACCTTAACTATCATGTATATATGCTACCTGTACTGCAAATCTGCAATTAAGTAACATCAAGGAACTTCACATTGTTCAGGTTGCACAATTTTTGCGGGTTAATCCGGAGACTGGCCTTTTCTTTTTTGATTCAAGTTATCGTCCAGTTCCTCTTGCTCAGCAGTACATTGGGATCAGTGAAAGGGATTACACGAAGAGAAGTGAACTATTCAATACTTTGTGCTACAAGGCCTTTTCTCTTTGATAGCTTGGATCTCTCTTGATTTCTGCATTCTCATCTATACGAAAATTTTGTACATCAAATTGACAGGTCATGGAGTCCATTAAGCAAGGCCACCAAGCATTGGTTTTTGTTCATACTCGTAAGGATACTGGGAAAACTGCTAGAACCCTGGTAAATCTTGCTTTCTTCTGTGAGGCATCACCTAATGACATCTTCTTAGTTTTTGTGTGTGTATTGAAACTCTTGGTTTGAAATATTTAATCCGCTGAGTCGCTCCCTGCAAAAGTTTGCTCTTCAAGTTCATTAGTACTCTCTCCATTTCACAATACAAGTCCACAACCAGCATGTGCAACAACTGAGAAGGCACTAAGTCTAATGACCTCATATGCCCCTATTAATAGCATGCTACAGCTACTTCACCTCTTCCACACCATTAGGAAGGTGTATAGAGTGGAATTATGCACTAAGTGCACTCTTTTCTTCCTCAATAAACTTTTATTTTGAAAGGACACCTGAGCTGGTCATATATTGTGAAATGGCAAGATTGTCTTATTTTAAACTGATGGATTCTATTCATAAGGCACCACTCAGGATTTCAGGTCCTTTCGTGCGATATCTTTTCATGATACGAGTTATCTCTTAACTAATCAGACAATTTCTAGTTTCTCACTCTTTTTGCATGCTGCTCAGATTGACCTCGCTGCAAAAGCAAGGGAGTTAACTACTAGAATACCCCCCCTGTAGCTACGCTATATTTAGAACTAGACACGCTTTACTTTGTCTCTATAGCTTTGTAGGGACGCTATCAAAAAGCGTGTCAGAAGCGTCTTCGTATGGACCGTGTCAGGCTTTGTAGAGACGAATTCTTTAAGCGTGTCTATCAAAGAAAAACACGCTTCATAGACACGTTAGATGCAAAGAACTAGAAATCTTCAGGCGCAACCTTCGCCACACACCGTTGGAGTGGACAAGCCTGAAATTTGCTCTTCCTTTGGTTATGAAAACTCAGTGGCCTAATCTCTAGACGGTGTTGGCATCATTAACTGCATTAAGAGGAACTTGTTTTAGATCTTAATTGTAGTATTAACCCCATAATCTCCAACTAGCAGTTGCAGCAAAGCAAGGCACATAGTCCTCCTTGTCCAGCGACAATCACAAGTCTACATCCAACTTTGATTGTGCTGGCCTGCTTGTGGAGTACAATAACAATTTTGTATTTAACCAGTTTAGAAACAACGCATTGTACATATGCCTACAGGAATTAGTATCTGATGGATCCAGTATATGCCTATACATTTTAATCCATGCTAATTAAGCAGAGTCCATAAACAAACGGTGTGCATCCACATCCATGTGCACAAAATGCCTAATCCATATAGAAATCAAAGCTAAGATTGACATAGTATCTGACTATCATTGTCTGGCTCCCACCAGTTTCCTGTCTCTGGGATTAAATCTAAGATTGATGCACCTGCACGCACCACATTACTCCGTTATTATAAGAAAAAGAGATAGGCTGCACTGGATATCATCGTTGATCATTGGATAAAAGGAGATGGGATGTGGGTTGGGCAGACCTGGAGGATCTTAACGGTGCTGCTGTGCCGCTGCCTAGCATCCCCAGAGAAACGGCGCCACCGAGCCTGCGGGCGGCGCTGCGTCTTGTCGCGGCGGCGGCGGCTGCTACGAGAGACGAGGCTTTCCTGTTTTTTCCGAAGATAATGAGGTTACGAGACATTGGAACGACAAAATGGGCCCAAGTAGTCGGCCTGGTGCAGCCTTATCAACGATTAAACATACAAAATAAAATTTTAGTTCAGCAATTATTAAAATCGTGTTGTGGTGCAATGGTTGGTCCATCTAATTGGACCATTGAGGTCACAGTTCGAGGTCACAGTTCGAGTCATGGCAAAGCTATTTTTTATTCCCTATTTATTTATTATAGGTACAGTTTCTATTTTCTCCACATCAGTTTTCTCAATTTTCAAACTTTGACATTTTATTTTTATTGTCCAAGCTAATTGGATTGCTGAGTTGGCAAAGCTGAGTTATGAGGTGGCCAGCCATGCAAGCATGACCCTTGACGACACTCTTACATTTTGATAATCATGTCAAAAAGCATGTGTACATGGCTATAGACAATTGCTTGGTACGTTTTACAATGTGTCTAATAGAGTTGTGCCGCTTAAAAGCGTATCTAACTCCGTGTCATTTTGAGACGATTTTAATAGCGTGTTAAAAGACGTCTTTATAAGACTATCAACGTGGTCAACGTGTCAAATATCGTGACAATTTGACACATTCTCGATATCGTGTCAAAAAACGTCTTTATGAACCAATGTAGAGACGCTTTTAGCAGGCGTTACAACTACAACGTAGCTAGAGGGGGGGTTTTCTAGTAGTGGTTGGAATTATTTTCAAGTGCTGATCACCCCCAGTTTCCATTAATCAAGGTATATACCTTATAGCTAGGTTCATTGACCATTGGTCTAGTTTGTTATTTACTTAGTGTTATGGGTACAGAAAGATGTTGGTAAAGCAAAAAGTCGTGAAGTTGTTGAATTTTTTGTATCTGGATTTGGTATACACAATGCCGGAATGATACCTTCTGACAGAAGTTTAATGGAGTGCTTGTTTGGTGACGGGCTTTTGAAAGTAAGTGTTCCTGTGTACTCGAGTATTCTTGGTGATGGGCTTTTGAAAGTCTTTGTGCTAACTTCTTTCAATTTAGGTCCTTGTTTGTACAACAACTTTGGCTTGGGGAGTAAACTTACCAGCTCATACAGTTATAAAGGTTAGTGTCTGTTTGTGCTTATTTCCTTGTTCTATTTTTTTATTCTAAACTATAATTGATGGGGCATGCATCCAATACTGGTTGATTGAAAGAAATAAGCATTTTCCTCTGCAATTCATCATAACTTCTCTCTTTGACTTAATATTTTTAGAATGAATCTAGGTTCGTGCCCATGCGTTGCTACGGGAGGAAAAAAATTAGGAAGAGATAAGTTGAGCACAAAAAAACACAAATATTGTCCAAAGCAATAAGCGTTGCTCGTATAAACCTATGTTATCCATCGACGTTGGATTCCACACCCACACACAAATATAAGGTGAATATGACCAATGATTTGATGATATGATTTAACATTGAAGCAAATAACGAATAAGATGAACAAAAGATATTTGTAATCAGATTTTTTATTGTAATTTAAACATTTACACTAAAAATATAGGCAGGAGTTTAATTTTTTGCCAAAATATTATTTCACAGATCTGAATCACATTCTAACACATATCACAAATATTGGCACATGTTTGATGAGATTAATTATAATTTAGAAGGAAAAAATGCTGAAAGGTTTGCTACACTTTATTCTCATGGTGAGTTTTGAACCACTTATTTGATTCAATTCTGATTTGTTGTGAATTTCCTTTGTATCCATCCCTCAGATACAGTCTCAAAATGAATATGGACCTGTTACATGCTAGCAACTCTTAAACACTGTTGATTTTCTGGCAGGTTCAGATGGGCCTAATTCTGAAGGCAGTACAAGCATCAAGGCCCCGAAAGTTTACTGGAACTAAGCTAACTGATGTTGAGCGCATCAGCAAAGCCAATTTGAACAGGAAAAGGATGATTGATGAGCTATTGGTACATTATTGCTTAATTGTAAATTGGATTCTATACTAAGGTTAGTTTTATATAGGTTGTCTTATACACTGTGCTTTGTATCTCTTGGGTGATTCTAATTGAATTTTGTTTGGCCATACATTGTTTTTATCTTTCTTCTTAAGGAAACCATTAGCTTGAATTTTTTTGGTTAGTGAAAAATTGGAACCAAGATTATGCTGCTAGCTGCATGAAAATTTTTCTTCTTAGTACTATTTGTTACTTAACTATTCTTTTGTCAAAGTCTTCACTACTAAGCCTTTTAGATTGTATGCCATATCTACTTTACCTAAGCATGGAACTTAAATATCTTGTGCTTTATCAACTTAAATATCTTATGCTTTATCAACTTATCATTATCACTATGTATGTGTTAGCATTGGTGTTATTTATTTATTCATTATTATGTGTTTTGCTTATGAATTTGTTTATCTGGTAATATTCATGGATAAGTACTATTTTTGAGTATGCCGGGGCCTTTGTTTACGGTTGTAGTATACCCTTTATGGGAGAAGCCCTAGAGTAGATAAAGAAACACACCTTAGTCTCTTTCCTTTTTTTTGTAAGGAGTTGGCATGGGTCTTTCCTTTTTTTTGTAAGTAGTTGGCATGAGTTGATGAGTACTAGCTTATTTGTGGGCACAAGGTAGCTAGTAGGAGAGGGCTCCATCTCATCAATTCCTATCATATGGTAGAACTTCAACAAAGTTGAAGCTTATATGCTTTAGTCATTCTTGGGGGTCTTAACTTGTGCTTTAAGAGTTAAATTAAAAAATATACTTTATCAAATATCCAAATTATCAATAATAACATGATAGTGCCTGCCAAGGTTTGGGATTTAGAGTTTTGGGTTTTAGGGTTTTAATCAGGTCCAAAGTGCAGGATATAGAGTATGGAGCTGCTAGTAATTCAAGCATGCAAGACAGCAAGAGTAGGATATAGATCTCGATCGCTCACCAGATGACACCGAAAAGACTGCTCATGAAGGCACCATCGGAGGAGTAGAGATTTTAGAATTTCATGGTCCGTTCATGGTCCTGGAGGCTCTTCACGCTCATCGTCATCTTCTCCCACCTCCCCTCCGCATAGCAGGCCATCTCCCACACCTCCATCCTCGTTCATGCCGTTAAAGCCCCCTGAGGTCATCACTAGCAGGCACAGCCTCCCTGCCACGACCGATATGTACTTGTGCAATTAGGGTCGTCCCTCAAGTCTACCTTTCGCGGCAGCGCGACCTGCCGCCACGCCTCGCTCTTGAGGTCGAAGGCCAACACGTCCAGCCCACCCCACTGGAGCCAATGCATGGCGCCATAAGCATGCACGGCTCCATGATGAGGGACAATGCGCACGGACAAAAATCGATGGGGGAAAAAGGACCTACGACGACGACGGGAAACGAACAATTTCGTTCTTTTTAGGTGTAGAGTTGAAACAGGCAAGCGTTCAGGCAGGAGCAGCCCAGTTCCTATATGGACCGACAAAGACAAATGACCCAGCCAACATTATATGCAGTGACTAGGTTAGTCCTAGTTGTTTTACCCTCTACACATTCTCTCCCCATCTACCCCAAGAGTTTCATAGTTCTGTCCTGAAACAAACAAGCTCGTAGGCAGGAGCAGCAGTAGTTCTCCGAGAGGTGCCCAGCCAATATTATCTCCGGTGACTAGGTGAGTCCTTGCCGTTTTACCCTCTACACATTCTATCCCCACCTAACCCAAGAGTTTCATAGTTCTGTCATGAAACAGACAAGCTCACAGGCAGGAGCAGCACACCTATGCAGAGTTTATTAGTTCTTCGAGTGGTACTGATGTGGAGTTTTTGCAACAGAGTGGAGTTTTTGCAATGAGTGACAGTATTGGAGGAGGAGAATGATTCCCTGTGTATGCTACTTGTGGAATATGAGGAAAACAACCAAAGGAAGAATGCTGATTTGAAGGATGTTGTGGCCATGATGGTGGCCAAACTGAATATGAAGTGAGGCAACTCTTGGTTGTTCTAGTTCATGTAGCTGTAGTGTAGTGTTAACCTCAACGTGCTGGTCAACATTTTGAAAAAGCAAGTCAGAAATGATGAACTGATGTCATGAATGGGTCGAACTGATGTCATGAACGGTGACTTTTGATGTCCTATTTTGGTAACCTCTATGACTTTTAGTTTCCTCATGTCATAATGCACTGTTGAAGTATGAATGTGTAACTTAGTAGCTTTTTGTATGAATTTTTCTTTTTATCAGATACCCACCTGTTGCAGTAACTTCCATTTCTGGGTATCTAACATCCGTTTCCAACTCTAATTACCGTTTTTCATTGGATGAATAAATTTTGGAGTCAGACATCCATTCCAATATCTAAATCCTGTTTTCTGGCTTAAATCTATTTTACGCAATAAATTCCTCTTTACCATTCAAGATAGGATGAGATGATAAAAAGGAGACAGTGCTGGGTGTTACATCAAGTAAATTATCAGCTGTGGGCCAAGATAGGAGACACATCGCCCTAAAATCAATTAGAGAAACACAGGCTGACCAACTCAGGTCAGGCGCGGACGATCCAAGTTTCTAGTCACCACCGATTCGCACCTTTCCAGCATGTTGGCTCACGGTCAGATAAGGCATCGCCTGATCGAACTTACATGTTGCCCATCTCGCATGGAATCATGTCTGACTCGAACTTGAACACCTGTTCTATAATCATTTGATTCACCTTGATCTTTGCCGCCTTCTTCCCTGTCCGGATATCATACCTGTCATTCCATCAGGCACAACACAACACAAACATAGCTTCAGGTCCAAAGTATAGGATAGAGTATGGAGCTGCTAGTAATTCAAGCATGCAAGACAGCAAGAGTAGGATATAGATCTCAATCGCTCACCACATGACACAAGAAACTGCTCACGAAAGCGACGTCGGAGGAGTAGAGATCTCAGAATTTCAAGGTCCGTTCATGGTCCTGGAGGCTCTTTAAGGTTACCGTCATCTCCTTCTCCCACCTCTCCTCCGCATAGCTGGCCATCTCCCACACCTCTGTCACCTCCTCGTCCTCGCCGTTGAAGCCCCCCGAGGTCGTAACAAGCAGGCACAACCTTCCCGCCAAGGTTGATAAGTACTTGTGCAACCAGGGGCCGTCCTTCTCATCCACCTCCCACAGCAGCGCGATCCGCCGCCACGCCTTGCTCTTGAGGTTGAAGGCCAACACATCTAGCCCACCCCACTGGAGCCAATGCATGGTGCCGTAGGCGTGCACGACCGGCTCCATGATGAGGGACAGTGCGCACACAAGCACCTCCAGAGCGCAGCGCCACGCGAACTGTCGTGAGTCAAACACCTCGCAGCAAAGGCTACAGTTGTACAACTTAGGGATGGAGAAGTGGAAGATCTTGAACTGGACCTCGGCGGCGGCGCCCGAGCAGGGCAACGCCACCATGGCTGCGGTGGCCACATGGTACCGCAGCCGCGGGTTGGTCAGCGCCCGCCACTGCCACGTTGCCGTCTTGCACAGCGTCTCGTCGATGTCGACGCAGCACGCGAGTCCACCATGCACTACCACGGCCTCGAGGTGGACCTATGCTGATGACAGGATGTCTAGCGAGACCGTTGCAGGCGCGGACGGCATGGAGACGAACTGGGCGCGGTAGCGGCCGTGCACCCTGCTGTGGACGAAGTACCCCAAGACGATGGCAGCGTGGCGGTGGTGTAGCGGCGCAAACGTCGGCTTGTAGGTGATGCCGCGCCAGCGCGGGGTCACCACACAACACGTGGCGAGGTCGTCTAGTGGCACACGGGTGAGCACCTCGAACTCCATATCTTCAGGCAAGCAGCAGGCTACGTCGACATTGCTGGCACATTTTTTTTGACTAATGCTGGCACGCTGTTGCTCGAATTTGAAGCAGCGAGGTCATCTACCTTTTGTATCACCTTTTGCAAGCGGCGGGAAGACGGTTCGAGAAGTTGAAGCGAGTCTCGTGGGGAAACGTCGCTCTGGTTCTCGATTGATTTTGGGAGACATGCGGCCTCGGGAACCAAAAATGAACAGGCACGAACGAGCAGTTCTTCATGTTTTTCTTGCTTGGTTGCACAGAATCGATATGTTCAGACTTAGTTACAAACTAACTGGGTGTCTCGTTCAGAATTCAGAAGCAACACATGGACTATCCTACAGCAACATTGGCTCTCCTAACTTCCCAAAGAGGCGAAGAGGTCGAGACGCCCCAACTTCCGAGGGATGGCGCCATGGAAGCGCGAATCGGAACACTGACGGGAGCTCGACGGGGAAGACCCGGAGGAGGCAGAGTCGCCAGAGGGAGGGAGGGAGGGACCGCTTCATGGCGTTAGAGGGGGTGACCACGCGTGTGTCGGGGAGAGAGAGCGCCAGCAAGTGGCAAGAGTTGGGAAACTGGCGACAGCGTTTGGGAGTGGTGAGAGATCAAGGGAGAGGTTGCGCTTAAGTGAGGAACGTCGGCAAGCGGCGTCGTCCCTCGGAAGTTGGGGCGTCTCGGCCTCTTCGCCTCTTCGGGAAGTTAGGGGAGCTCATGTTGCGTTGGATAGTCCATGTGTTGCTTCCGAATTCTGAAGGAGACACCCAGTTAGTTTGTAACTAAGTCTGAACATATCGATTCTGTGCAACTGAGCGAGAAAAACAAGAAGAACTGCTCATTCATGCCGCACGTCTCCTGATTTCAATTAAGAACCGGAGCGACGTTTCCCCACGAGACTCGCTTCAACTTCTCGATCCGTCTCCCCGCTGCTTACAAAAGGTAAATGACCTTGCCGCTTCAAGTTCGAGCAACAACGTGCCAGCATTAGTTAAAAAAAATAGCGTGCCAGAAATGTCGAGCAATGTCGATGAAGCCTGCCGCTTGCCTAAAGATATGGAGTTCGAGGTGCTCACCCTCGTGCTGCTCGACGACCTCGCCATGTGTCGTGTGGTGACACCGCGCAGACGCAACATCACCTATGAGCCGGCGTTCGCGCCGATGCACCATCGCTACGCCGCCGTCGTCACAGGGTACTTCATCTAGAGCAGGGTGCATGGTCGCTACAACGCCCAGTTCGTCTCCAAGCCATCAGCGCTTGCAACGGTCTCGCTGGACTTCTTGCTGTCAGTGCATGTCCGCCTCAAGGCAGTGGCGGCGCACCGTGGACTCGTGTGCTGCATCGTCATCGACGACACACTACGTCGGTCCAAGTACTACGTGTGCAAGCCGGCGATGTGGTAGCCATCGGCGCTGGCCAACCCGTGGCTGCGGTACCACGTGGCCACCACGACCATGGTGGCGCTACCCTGCTTGGGCGCCGCCGCCGCGGTTGAGTTCAAGATCTTCCGCTTCTCCATCCCAAAGCTGTACAACCACAGCCTTCGCTGCGAGGTGTTCAACTCACGACGGTTCGCGTGGCGATGCGCCCTTGAGGTGCCGGTGTGTGCACTGTCCATCATCATGGAGCTGGCCATGCACACCTACGGCACCATGCATTGGCTCCAGTGGGGCGGGCTAGACGTGTTGGCCTTCGACCTCAAGAGCGAGGTGTGGTGGCAGATCGCGCTGCCGTGGGAGGTGGATGACCCCTCATCGCACAAGTACATATCGGCTGTGGTAGGGAGGCTGTGCTTGCTGGTGACGACCTTGGGGGGCTTTAACGAAGCGGACGAGGAGGTGATGGAGGTGTGGGAGATGGCCAGCTATGCGGAGGGCAGGTGGCAGAAGGAGATGACGGTGAGCTTGAAGAGTTTCCAGTACCATGAACAAACCATGAAATTCCGAGATCTCTACTCATCCGACGTCGCCTTCGTGAGCAACTCCATACTCTATATCCTACACTTTGGACCTGAGGCTATGTTTGTGTTGTGCCTGATGGAATGATAGGTATGATATCCGGAGAGGGAAGAAGGCGGCAAAGATCAAGGTGGATCAGATGTTCATAGAGTAGGTGTTCAAGTTCAAGTCAGACATGATTCCATGTGTGATGGGCAACATGTAAGCTTGATCAGGCGATGGCTTATCTGACCATGAGCCAACATGCTGGAAAGGTGCGAATCGGTGGTGACTAGAAACTTGGATCGTCCGCGCTTGACCTGAGTTGGTGAGCCTATGTTTCTCTCATTGAGTTTTGGGAGATGTGACTCCTATCTTGGCCCACAGCAGATAATTTACTTGATGTAACACTCTGCACCATCTCCTTTTTATCATCTCATACTATATTGAATGGTAAAGTGCAATTTATTGTGTAAAATAAATTTAAGCCAGAAAATGGGATTTAGATACTGGAATGGATGTCTCAGAAATGGGAGTCATCCAACGAAAAACGACAGTTAGAGTTGGAAACGGATGTTAGATACCCAGAAATGGAAGTTACTGCAATAGGTGGGTATCTGATAAACAGAAGTGCATACAAAAAGCTACTAAGTTACACATTCATACTTCAACAGTGCATCATGCTATCAGGAAACTAAAAGTCATAGAGGTTACCGAAATAGGACATCAAAAGTCATCGTTCATGACATCAGTTTGACCTGTTCATGACATCAGCTCATCACTTCTAACTTGCTTCTTCAAAATGCTAACCAGCATGTTGAGGTTAACACTACCCTGGAGCTACATGAACTAGAACAACCAAGAGTTGCTTCACTTCATATTCAGTTTGGCCATCATCATGGCCACAATGTCCTTCAAATCAGCATTCTTCTTTTGGTTGTTTTCCTCATATTCCACAAATAGCATACACAGGGAATCATTCACTCATTGTTGCAAAAACTCCACTCGTTGTTGCAAAAACTCCACATCAGTACCACCCGGAGAACTACTATACCCTGCATAGGTGTGCTGCTCCTGCCTGCGAGCTTGTCTATTTCATGACAGAACTATGAAACTCTTGGGGTAGGGGGGAGAGAATGTGTAGAGGGTAAAACGACAAGGACTCACCTAGTCATCAGAGATAATGTTGGCTGGGTGCCTCCCAGAGAACTACTGCTGCTCTTGTCTGTTTGATGACAGAACTATGAAACTCTTGGGGTAGGTGGGCAGAGAATGTGTAGAGGGTAAAACGACTAGGACTTGCCTAGTCACTGGAGATAATGTTGGCTGGGTCATTTGTCTTTGTCAGGCCATAAAGGAACTGGGCTGCTCCTGCCTAGGTGCTTGCATGTTTCAATGTGTACACCTAAAAACAACGAAATTGTCCGTTTCCCATGGTCGTCGTAGGTCATTTTTCCCCGTCGGTTTTCGTCCACTCATAGCCTCGCGATCGATGCCTTCACCCCTCCTCTCTAAGTTTCACGCTGGTTGGTGTGCCCTGCAGGCCCTGCTGGTTTTTTCCTTCCCATGCCTCGCCGTCTCCTCCAATCTCGCAGCCCTGCACACGGATGCGCCGCCTCCCTCACATCCACTCCACAACTCCATCCCTGCCGCCCAAGCCGCCACTCCAATCTCGGGTGTGCTGCGATGGAGATAGCTTAGCAAGATGATGGTGTTTGGCTGCAATGAGTACGGAGGGATTTTTCTCGATTACACGAGGCAGCAGGCCACCGCTGAAACCATGGAGAAGCTGCTCAAATTGGCAGAGGTGACGCCTGTGTCACCTTTTTTTTCTATATCTTTGAAGAGGCAGAGATTGCAAAATTGTGCCGTAATTATCTGAAACTGATATTCAGTTGTTCCATCACAAATGTTTATTCAGTGTATAAAGTTCAGTGTGCCAGCCATGTAACATTGTTTTTTATTTATTTTAGCTTGAATGTCATTACTTTATCTATGTTGCCATTTCTCTGGGGCATAATACTCTATTAATGTTCTTAACAAGCTTCAGTTGTCAAGTTAAATTACTCTAATAAACTTTTAAATTCTAGCATCAGTCAATTGGTTCTGTCAGATAAGTAGCACAGAGAACAGATCAGTGCTTCATGTAGCTCTAAGGGCTCCAAGAGATGCAGTCATAAATAGTGATGGGTTGAATGTGGTCCCGGAGGTTTGGAGTGTTAAAGATAAAATCAAGCAGTTTTCGGACACTTTTAGAAGTGGATGATTGCTAAATTTTTCAGTTTTTTCTTGAACTAATTAAATGTGGCAGAAATTTGAATGTTGACTGCCGGATAACTGCTTGTACTGCAGGTTGGGGCACCTGGAAAAGCATTGACAAATGTTGTGTCGGTTGGAATAGGTGGTACTCCATCCGTCTCAGGATATTAGGCGCGGTCAAACTTGGCACGGTCTTCAATAATAACATTTGACTCTTAATATTTCTTATAATATAATATTTGCAACAATAAAATTATAGTTGTATGAAACTACTTTTAAATATGAATACAATGATATCATTGTTGTAAGACAAAATTTTTATTATACAAGATTAATCATAAGTGAAAGTTTTAAAGTTTGAATCTTGAATTACGTGCGTGCCTTATATCCTGAGACGGAGGGAGTAGCTTTCTTGGGCCTCTATTTGTGCCTACTGCACTACAGAATGGTAACTTATTGAACTCTTGAGTCCTAGGTTCCCTAGAAACTTCCATGCATTTTGAACATACATGCCCAAAAATATGACTGATTTTCAGACCCAGAAGCAGAAGAATGTGGTCTCTTCCCCCGCCGCATCACCACTGATCTCGCCCCAACCGCCTCCTCTTGTCCATCGTACCCTAACCCTAACTTGAGCCCTCATAGGTCGTGGCCTCCTGGGTGCCCGCGGAGAAGGGGCGGCGATGCCTCCCCATGGGGGTCGAGGCCACCGGCAGCACACCATCGTCTCACTCCGCCCAAGGTTCCGTGGTGTTGATTTCATTTGTTGCCTTTTTTGTTGTTGCAAACTTGTAGTGGAAGCCATGGCGTCGTCGTCTCGTCGACGCTATTCTGCGACACGCCGATAAGGAGCAGTGGAAGGCACTTCAGGCTCGTGAATGAACTTGTGGTTATGCAGTTATGCTAACATGGAAGGCTCATTTTTGGTTTCTGCTTTCACTTGTGGGGGAGCATGTTGGTGTGATCCAGAAGACGCACCTGCCGGACCTGATGGCCGACGCCGACCGCTGCAATGCAATGACAGTGTAGGACCTCATCGCCTTTGCGCAATGTTTCGTTTCCTGCACACGTATGTGTGAATTCCATTTGCTTAGCCAAGATGATGGTGTTTTGTTGCAATGAGTACGGAGGGATTTTTCTCGATTACTCGAGGTAGCAGGCCACCACTGAAACCGTGGAGAAGCTGCTAAAATTGGCAGAGGTGACGCCTGTGTCACCTTTTTTTCTCTATATCTTTGAATAGGCAGGGACTGCAAAATTTTGTGATAATTTGGGATCTGTTTGGTCTGTTCAAGGCTACAAAGCTCGAGGAGAAGGTTGAGAAGATGTTTAAAGGTGAAAAGGTATGCGTAATTATCTGAAACTGATATGTTCAGTTGTTCCATCACAAATGTTTATTCAGTGTTTAAAGTTCAGTGTGCCAGCCATGAAACATTTCTTTTTATTTAATATTAGCTTGAATGTAATTACTTTATATATCTTGCCATTTCTCTAGGGCATAATACTCTATTAATGTTCTTAACATGCTTCAGTTGTCAAGTTAAATTACTCTAATAAACTTTTAAATTCTAGCATCAGTCAATTGGTTCTGTCAGATAAATAGCACAGAGAACAGATCAGTGCTTCATGTAGCTCTAAGGGCTCCAAGAGATGCGGTCATAAACAGTGATGGGTTGAATGTGGTCCCGGAGGTTTGGAGTGTTAAAGATAAAAATCAAGCAGTTTTCGGACACTTTTAGAAGTGGATTACTGCTAAATTTTTCAGTTTTTTCTTGGACTAATTAAATGTGGCAGAAATTTGAATGTTGACTGCCGGATAACTGCTTGTACCGCAGGTTGGGGCACCTGGAAAAGCATTGAAAAATGTTGTGTCGGTTGGAATAGGTGGTAGCTTTCTTGGGCCTCTATTTGTGCCTACTGCACTCCAGAATGGTAACTTATTGAACTCTTGAGTCCTAGGTTCCCTAGAAACTTCCATGCATTTTGAACATACATGCCCAAAAATATGACTGATTTTCAGACCCAGAAGCAGAAGAATGTGGTCACTATGTTGCCTTTCATAATATTGGGGTAGGAGGTTATGTTTTTGGTTTACCTGGGTGAATTGAGAGGTTGGGAGGGTGCAACCATAGTACCCATATCAGGGGATTTCTGTGATTGGTTCTGTGAGCTGGGCATCAATCCTCTAATCGTTGGATAGCGAGGGATCTCCAGGTTAGTCAACCAAATCCAAATCCAACCTATTGTTTCTGCATACATTCAAAATTGTAAATATGATACGTGTACCATATTGTTTGTTGATTTTTTTGTGCTCGTGGCTTGATGCACAGGAGGTGATGGTGCTGCTCAAAGTGCAGATACAGAGAACTTCGAATGAGTTGCTGAAGCAGTACTGCAAGCACACGCAGTGAAGTATGTAATCTGTCCAGGCTGCATGTCAACCTGACAATCTTTTTGATGTACTTTATTTGTTTTCAATACACTTTTCTTTG
>CM014277.1:15446050-15461325 GCA_004135705.1 Alloteropsis semialata
GATGAGATCAAAGTATTGTCTGATTTCGTGTTCTTGTTTAATTAGCTTGCTTGCTTTTGCCAACACGTAGGCTTGGCACGGGCTCCGGCGCCGGCTGCGGAGGCTGGCTAGGATCTCGACAGGCGCCGCCGAGGGCCGTTGTCCTTGCGTACGGCCGTGCCACGGGCGTCGCCCCGGCCTGGCGCGCGGCCGTCCAAGGAGCTCAGTGACGGCCCACCATGGAGGGCCCCGCGTGGCGACGGAGGAGGGTCCCAGCGAGGCGGGGCAGCTCGGCGGCGGTGGAAGAGGGCCCAGGCCCCGCCGCGTCGGAGGAGGGCCCGGCCCGGCGGGGCCCAGCGCCAGTGCCTCAACGTGAGGGGGAGGGGGGGTCGGCGGCCATCCCGGCACCTCACCGAGCAGATCCAGGTCGTGGTCCTGGTGCGAGGCGCGGCAATGGGCAGCAATGGGGGCGGCCTGGCTCGGCGGCCGCCGGCCTACCTCTTCTGGTGCAGCTTGAAGCAGCGGCGGAGCGGGGCCTGGCACGGCGGTTGACGAGGCGTCTCGTTCCTCGGCTCCTCTTGAGTGCGCAAGCGATGACGAGTCGAGGAGCGTGCGGTGGTTGGAGGCGTAGAGCCACCGGTCCGCTCGGAACTCGACGGCCACAAAGCACCCCGGCGAGGGCGTTGTCTGCGCGCAGACAGGCGGCCCGGCGCCGCCGCTCCACCACTTCCCTCACCGTGTCTCCGACGTGGTGCTGCTCCTTGCCTGTCAGAGCTCGGCGGCTGTGGGGCGCGGCGTCCCTCCACCGAATGATGACGCACTAAGTTTCTTGGGACCATTGCCTGTTCCTACAACACTTATTGCAATTACCAAAGCATAACCTGTTTTGGAACACAATTCATTCATCAAACCGGTCAAGATTCCCTGCTCCCACCGTCTCCTCGCCCAGCTCCGAGAGTTGAACGTCCCCGCCAACACTAATTAGCACCTTTCCCACCGCCAGACCGCCTTCATCAACCACCACGATAGGTGGCACCCTCACTGCCTCGTCATCGCACCCATCCATTGTGACCATCATCTAGCCGGTGAGCTCATAAGCATTCCTTTGTTGCCCTCTGGTCCGTGTAACCCCAACCTCAAACTCTAATTGTAATCCCGCCGGTGTTGGGAAAGAAGTTGTTGTGGCATCCGTGATGGATTGGACAAAAATGTTTAGGTATGTATGAGATGAAAAATATCCTAGTATAATATAGCTTTTCCATTTCTTTTTATGGTGAATTCATGTCCCTATGTTTTACTAAATTTTAATTTAAGGATTGTCTAGGTGACTTAATTATGCATGGAATTTCGGGTCTAGTCTATATTATGGAGAATTCAATAATACTCTGCTTGGCCAGTTTTTGTTGAGTAGGATCAGGCTGGCTCATTTTGCTTGCGAGGAGAATATAATGAATAAATCATCTGGTCCGAGGTTAATATTGACGTTACTAGGGTGTAGCGGGTGCGTGTGAGGTGGAATGAATATACAAGGGCGGTTGCGACCCACGAGCTATCTACTTCTTCTCTCAAATGGCATCCTTGCTTTTTGTGTTTTCCTGAAACAAAAACAGAGCAAGGCTGTTCCACCTACTCTGCTTTCTTCAAACAGAACAAGTTCCTGGCTGCATGCTAGTACTCTGTTATCCTGAAGCACAGCAATCTTTGGTGCATGGAAACCACATGTAGGTTTACTCTGATTTGCAGATTTACACATGGTGTTTGATTTGCCATTGCTGGTCTTATACACAGCTTTGTTTATGGCGTATCAACCCACTAGAGATAGGTTTTTTCAACTTGGAAATTTCCATGGTCTACAAGGCACTTCTTCTGCCATCACTGTTCATATATATGGTGGAGTATTGATGGTGGGAGTTCAAAAAGCTCAAGTTCTACAGTATTTCAATGGGGTATTTCTTCCACCGATTCTATTGAAATACATGGCATTTGTTTTTCATGTATCAACTCACTAGACAGGTTTTCAACTTGGACTTGGACATCTTCTACAAGGTGTATCTTCCGTCATTACTGTTAAGTTTGTATACATGGAGGAACCTTGGTATGAAGGAGAGAGTTCAAAAGTTGTTTCTGGCCATTGGAAAAGGTGCACAACATTTGTTTTTGCAATACTGTTCAGTGTAGTTTGTCGAAACAGGTACATCTTCATCATAACTCTAGCTTACATATACTCCTTCCTTCAGTCAATGGAGTTGCTCTTGGCTCTTAGAGAAGTTGATACACCATAGGATAGTGTAAGATCACAAAGAGTGGTTTGTGAAGTTTGCATAGTGCATAATTGAAGATTGAGGACGTGATTAGTATTTTCCCTTGAGCAACTTATATCCTGCAAGTATTTTTCCTAGATTCAGGTGCTAGTGTGTTATCTTAGTGGAGCTTTGTTCCTACCATTCTATCTTTGCTTGAACATGTAGGTTTGGGCAGCACTAGATTTGTAGGCTAAAGTTTGTTTTACTTGTTCTAGAAGTTCAATAAAGTCTCAATTCGCCCATACTTTCCTTACATTTTGGTTTCAAAATATGCTTGGGCTTGTGTTAAACACCTGTTCAGAAACTTCATTTCCATGTCAAGACTCAACAGGTGCAGGCAGAAATTATGGATTTTTGGTGGCATAGATGCCCGAACAGATAGCAGCCTGTCATCAACGTCGGGTTCATTAGGCCAGAACTAACTCTAGCATGGATGAGGTTTAGGATTCGGCATGGATGGGCGCTCTGTTGTATTGTGTGAATTCAATCATCTTCAGTTTCGCTCTGTTGTATTGTGTGAATTCAATCATCTTCAGTTTCGACAAAATTTCTTCACGTCATGGGCCTGATTTGAGCTACCTATTGCTAGGTTTTACATTTGTATTCCATAGCTCAAATCTAGGCTAGGCCCAAGTCTTGCGCCCCCTGCCCTGGTAATACCTAAACAACTTCTAAGATTCCATCTCTCTACAAATGAGATTTAGGACTAGCTCATCTTTATCCATTGTGTATCCTTTGCACACATAGAGAGATATCGAATCGCAGGTGTTAAGAATTGCACAAAACCTTGTGATGGTGATCTAACTTTGCGAAACACACGTTAGTGATAATGACCATGATGTCTTAGCCATCCAAACCGAAATTAGGGGTCTAGATGTTCATATAATATATGTGCGTTGAAGAATTGAGTAATAAAGCTTAATTTTCTACCAAGGAAAACTATGTGCAGAAATTAAAAGGAACTGAGATATTAGAATGGGTTTCATGTTAAAAGAGCTGTGCAAGAAACAATAATAAAGTACATATTCAGTCTCTCAAATGAAAATATAATGCTTCAAGGTTTTATGCAAAGTAACATATAATATATTGGGAAGGAAAACCCTCATCAAAGGATCTATTTTGGATACACACGGTCAGAAATAGCTTGCTAGGGCACTGACAATAAAGAAGGAAATGAGAGATGCACCAGCTCTTTTAACGAAATGCTGCTACATACTCACTCCGTTCCAAATTAGAATTCGTTTGACTTTTTTGACTCCAAATTTGACCGCTCATCTTATTCAAAAAATTTGTGCAAATATAGTGCCCTTTTAACGAAACACTGCTGCATACCTGCTAGCAGCTAGCAGCATCTCCTTGGGATGATGAGGTGCCCAGTCATGTGCCAGCTCTCGCCACCGTCAGCGTGCATGTAAGGGCACGCTGGTCTGTAGTTGGCAACCTTGGTTGCCAGCATGTTCCAGGAGTCGTTGGGATCCTCCATGGCGAACCTTGTCCATGCTTGAGGGGAGTACTCATACGGCTGTGCGTGACGCGGTGGATCCTGTCGATGTCCTTGTTCCTATGGATGTCGTTGGGGTCGATGTCGACGGAGAAGACATCGCCGTAGGGCCTGACCGAGTGCAGGAACATGGGCATGGAGATGGGCTCGGCGGAGACCGCGGCGATGTCGGAGCTGAAGGCGATGCTCCTGCCGTCCGGGCTGAACACTGGGTGGTTGACATGCCCGGCGATGCTACCCGCACCAGGACCCGGGTCTCCACTGGTGACTACCCTCACGACGACCATGGGATCAGCCGGGTTCACAAGGTACATGGCAAAGTGGCCAAGGTCCAGGCCATTGTCAAGCATGGGTGCGGTGGCCGGCTTGTCGCGCGTGGAAGAGAAGACGATCCAGTTGCCACTTGGCGACCACTGGCATTGGGTGTCGATCCACGGTCCATTTGTGAGCCGTGTCACCAAGTTGTCCCCCAAAAACTCACCACTCTGGGCATCCTCCATGATGTACAAGTTCTTGTAGCCGGAGCCATCCCTCGTCGACCGGAAGACGAGCTTGGTCCCATCCGGGCTGGTGGATGGGAAGGCATTGTTGAAATGACCTTTTGTGAGGCGCATCAGTTGCGGACCGCCGATACTCAGTGACACATTGACCAAGGCATGGATTTCCACTGCACTGTTGGCGCTGAAAGAGGGGCCAATGCAGAGATAGAGGGTGTCCATATTTGGGTTCTGGCTCCACACTACTGATAACACGCTGTTTGAACCCCTCCGCTGCAAATCCAAACATAGAAGCCGAATACAGTGAGGAATTCACATATCAGTTAATTTGGTTTAGGAAGAGGTTGTTCAAGTAAAGCCATCAGACCTCATGCACTTTGCGCAGGCCTCGCTTGTCTGCGAGCCAGACGGCCTTGAACTCGTTGTCCACGAAGGCGAGCATGGAGCCGTCGCGGGAGAATGAGTGGCAAACGCCGGAAACCCTGAACAACTTGACGTCGTTGTGGGAGGTTTGCATATTGTCGAAGCCCCTTGGCACATCGCTGATTCCATTTCCCTGCATGCAATCAAAATTTGTATATTATATATAATAGAGTCTGTAGCCCTGCATGAACTTATAAATAACAGTAATCATAACCATATGATTTCTCCAATTTTGAGTATAATCAAGAAGGGTTACACGGCTTGTATTCTACCACGCTTTTTTTATAATGTTCTCATATCACCATTGCAGAACTAATTTCTTTCCCAGAACTAAGAAAGAACCGAAATTTTCGAAATAAAAAATAGTTGCTTTAATGGAACAGTCTACTCATGATTTATCATTGGCACACGGTATACAGACGATAATCTTAATGAATATTCCAATTTCTTTATCTTATTAAATTACACATTACAAAATACAAAATCTGAAATCAGATATACCAACATTTTAAGGACAAAAGTATATATTAAATTAGAGTCAGAAGGTTCTTGATGTATACTTAAAGCGTATAAATAGGAGTAAACAATGCTTCTGATGTTTCACTGAAATTGTTTGTTCTGTCAGAACCAGAAGAAACTAATTTTGTATGGAGAAAAAAAATCTCTCATTTCTGACATGGATATATTTTTCGAACTTTGAAATAATGGTTCTTGTCTTGACCAAATATACTGCCATTGTGAAACGAATATCAATGGTCAAATAATGCTCAATTATTTGTTATGGCGTGAATATACCCTCCCTTTGCGATCCGGCATGGCCAAATGTGTCATCATTGTAATGTTTGGACCGTAGATGATGCACAAAGTTGCAGAGTTGTCACTATAAACTAAGTATTTTACGAGTTGCTGGATTAATATGCACTTACCCTGCCAATGTGATACATATGGGAAGTTAATGTTATTTAGGACCTGTATACAAGGCGAAGCTTTGACTAATAATTTCCAAGAGAATACGACTTTCGATGAAAGTTAATCAAATATTCTGAAAGTATTTTTCATTGTGAATCTGGTAAAATATATCTTGCATTGCCACTTTATGTAGATTTTTATATATTAGTGGTCAAAGTTAAAAAATGTCTGATCAACAAGAATCCGAAAACGGCCATATATTGAACCAACAAATTTTGCAGAAGAAGGTAAACATCAAGGTATACTACCTTTTGGATCATTTTGTTCCTCCGGACACGGTGGTAGCCGATGCGGCCGCCGCCATCAAGCACGAAGGGGCTGTAGTAGTCGGCTTTCGGGAAGATGTTCTGCGTGATCTTCACTGACGGTTGGTTGGGCATGCTGAAATCGAAGATCTCAATGTGGCGGTACTCTGCCTCCTCACGCTGGCTAGGGAATTGCTTGGTCCTCGATCGAATGGTTGCCACAGCCACCTTGGTCTCACTGATTGCCGCCGGAGTCATGGCGTCCAACTCCGTCGGCGTGACCCGGTCAATCTGCATATTGTTGAGGTCACACCGGAACACGCCCCAGCATGTAGTCGTCCTTCCATTGATAGGGTCCACAAGCTTGTCGACACCTCGGTGGAAGAAGATGACATTGTCGCTGCCCCAGGAAGGCCAGCCGCCATCCTCTATGATGGGCTTGCGGTCCAGGCCTCCACCGTTCGCGAACCTGTCCACGTTCATCACGGCGATGTCGGTCTTGAGGTGCTCAATCTCGCCGGTCCACCCGGACTGGAAGGTGGCCACCGCCACCCTCGTCCCCGATGGCGAGACAGCGGGGCTCAGATCGGATTGCCCTACATGTATGCAGTACCAGTCAGTTAGGCTACTATTACATCCAATCATTAAATTTTCTATTCCATTTCCTACCGTCTGGTGTGAGTTTCTTGGTCTCTCCGGTCGTGAGGTTCGTCCGGTACACCGCCGTCCACGGGGTCCGGCGCATCCCCACCCTCCTCTTTGTGGAGACATAGATGATGGAGGTCGGGGTAAATCCCACGAAGCTGGTGCCGAAACCACCGACGTCCTCCATGCGCACGCCACCGAAGTTGTCGGCACCGTAGATGTCGGCCAGCCTCATCACCTTCACCTTGTCGTTGCAGCGCAGGGCCACATGAAGCGTCTCCAGCCCGCCATCCCTCTCCGAGACGAACACCAGACCGGTGGCGTTGCCCTTATCCACGTCATCCGCGGTGGCGCCGCACTCCGAGGCCACCTCCGGTTTCTTGGCAATGAGTGCCTTGAGAGCCACCGCCGGAATGGGCCGACAGTTGTGGTTGTAGGAGACGCCATCGGTCAGGTTTATCTCATCTTTGTCGGAGCATGGTTGGATTGGGCATGAGAAGATGTCCCACGGCAACGGCGGCCTGTACATGGCTGAGGCGGCGATGCTGCCACGATTCGATCTATATATGCCACAACTTGGTAAGATTATAAATTGACTTTGCTCTTCAACTGCCATGGTCTTTAGCATGCAAATGTAACTGCACTTCTACTTTTGTCCTAAGTCCAAGCATTCTAAACCTTACTTTTCTTCTTTTAAAGTACCAAAAATTATATGATACCAAATAAGTATAAAATTTTAGTTTCATAGCGTATCTGTTAAGTGATATAAATGTTGTTATTCTTTTCTATAAACTTAGTCACACCGACTTAAAAACAAAGCTACAAATACACTTATTTTGATACAGATAGAGTAGTTTTTTCAAATAGTTATATTTAGTGCCAGGCCAACACAACACCCTCACACCGGCCAGTAAGGGTAAAAAATTGAAAGCAGTACAATTCTACACCTAGCCAACAATACTGAACAAAACCATTGCAAATTACTCAACTGACAAATGCTTTGTTGGTTCCGAAGGTTGTAGAATTGTGTGTATTTGCAAATTTTTTCAGGGCCATGACGTGAGCTCATTTGGTTCCCCTTTATCAAAGAATGTGTCCAATTTTGTTGTGCAGTTCGAGATCATAAAAAATCACCAGGTCCAACAAATTCTCACAAAATAATGTATATGTACCTGCTGGAATATGTGGGATCACTGTGTGCTGACAATTTATGGAATCTTTGCAAAATCTGTAATTTCAAAATGTGAAAACTAATTAATTGATACATATTCATGATAACTTTAAATACAAGAGAAGAAACCAAAACAAAAAGAGCCGGACTCGCTCTCAAGACACTGAAATTTTTTATTTGTATCGGTCACTTTTGCCTGAAAAGCCTTGTCTCAGAAGTGCAAAATCCTATTGTTTCACCTTTCACAGAACATAAGGAATATGGTGTACTATTTTTCTGGTCACACAAGCGACCATGGTGTATTTCGCCGGTCATGAACCTATGGACCTAAGAAATTAAATTTCACTACTACAGAAATCTTTTTCACCATCAGATTACGCAAAACTGGTGGAGATAGTTTTCACCACCGTGATGATAATATCTTTTCACCACCAGGTCATGACTGGAACTAATGGTGCAAAATGAAATTATTTTCACCTGGATTCTAGCCATGAACCGGTGGTGAAAATATATGATCACCACCAGGTCGTGGCCAGAACTTAAAGTGAAAATGAAGTCATTTTCACCACGATCCAGCCACAACCTGGTCGTGACTGGACCTGGTGGTGAAAGTAATCGCATATTTCATATGAAGTTGGATGGAGACAATATTATATCAAAATTATAGAGATCGACGAGATCTAAATCTCTGTAGATGATAATATTTTGATTTGAAATCATTTTGCATCCAAATATTTAATATAAGATTCAACAAAATGAATATGAAAGAGTAACATCCATTCATATTTCACAGGTGACAGTGTGGTGTCGTGGTAATGAGAACTCAATCACCCTTGAGGTGGTGGGTTCAAATGCCCAAGATGCATAATTTATGCATTTCGTGTGAAAAAATACGGGTGTTGAATGTTGTAATGATTCATCTGGCACCGCTCGGGCATTAAACAAAATCTATATCAAAAGTTGTAGTGCTCAACAAAACCTAAAATTTTGTAGTTGTCAAGTTTTCATTTAGTACCGTTTAGAATCAAATATACAATATATAGATGCACTGGATGTACTCTACAATTCTAGGTATAGTTCACTTATATTTACACTAGATTATGAAAATAATTCTTAATTGTGAAAATTATATCAATACAAATTATACTTCTCATATCATACGTGCAGGTTTACATGTCCATTATTGGAATTAGACTATTTAGTATCAATGTATTAGCATATGTGAATGTGAGTGCAATTTGAGCATGTGTATAGAGATTGTGATGTTTTGACCATTTGATAAGATCCTAAAGAAATATGAAATACATTATGTAGTGAAATATAAATATGAAATGCATTTTGTGTAAGTATGTATGCATATATATATATATATGTTTTGAAGGAAAATAAAATTGACAAAACATCATAGAAATGATTTAATGGGGCGCTTCATATGGGGGCCTGTCCCTAGAATTTTCATAGAGAATAATAATAGAAAAGAATAGGAAATGCTATAGGGTCACAAGTGACTTTGTGGTGTGGTGGTGAGAAAAGAAGTGTGAGGCCATATGTTAGGTGTTCGAACCCCGGTGAATATTTTGTCCGAAATCCTAAAACTTGTAGCAAAGAAGGATTCCATGGCTTGTTAGATTGGATTTTCCATTTGTTTTTGGCTGTTTTCTATTTTTCTGATTTTTTTGGAAATTGATTCTAGGAGTGGGTGATGCCATGAACCACCCCTACAAATCAATTTTGAGTGGGTGAGAGCATGAACCGCCCCTATAAATGGATTTCTAGCTACAAATCGATTTAGGTGACCCCCTAGAAAATTATTTTTAGCAAAAGTTCAGGAACAGCTCTTGCTAACACGCTATTTCTAGCTGCAAAAAACAGCTGTGGGCTTCAAAACCACTCTTACAAATGCCAATTCAACTACACCTATGAGCATTAGCTGACTCTAAAGGACGTGACAAGTGTAGAGAATGCACAAACGTATAGTTCATTGTTCTTTCTTTGTATCACAAGAGAACAAGATGGAATTAGCAATGGGAGTAAGGCTTGTCCTAACCAAATATAATACATCAAACATTTTCGGATGGAGGGAATAAATAAGTATTTGTAGTGGGATATATAGGTGCAAGCACTCCATAATAAATCATTTATGTAACATCTTATTGTATGATTATTTGGATTGAATGTTCATACCTGGTACAATGAAGATTTTTTATCCTTGCTTGGCTCATATACTACTCTATCAACATTTTGGAGCATTGTCTCCGTCTCATTAAGCTGAAGAAGTATTTCATCGATTGTAGGTCTGTTCTTGGGGTCCCTTTCGACACAACATGATGCTATTTCAGCGCATCGTTTCATTTGTGGGCAGTTTTTGTCCAATGATTCGTGCCACTGCAAAGTTCAAACATACGCTAAGGATGATAGTAATACTTAACATATGCCATCACAGCATTTTTATAGGACCCGGCCTCAAAAATATATAGTACAAAAATATGTTCACTAATTAACATTATCTTGCAATTTTTTAGTAAATAACGTAAGAGTATAGCCACTTCTGTTCTACAAATGTTGACACTATAATTTTTCTTGCATAGATGCACGTGCCCAGGAATGTTTCTTTTTAAAATTTAGTAGGTTATTGCTAATCAGCCAAAAAGCTCTTTTATCTTATTAATTAGGTACAAACCATTAACTGACTCGGGCCAAGTTAGTCTCCAGATAGATTATGGGCTACAACACCAGCCCACCTGCAGGCCAGGGAGAAGAAGGAGGATTGGAGAAACCCCAAAATACTCTCTTTACATATAGTATATATAATAATAGATGGCTAAATAGCCATTTTCATTCCTCAACTTTCTTTCAAGGCTCCAGTTTGTCCCTCAACTATCAAATACGCCAGTTTAGTCCCCAAACTCTTCACGATGGCCCAATTTCATCTATGGTATGATGTGGCACACCTAGGTGGCATGCCAAGTCATTACAATGTGCATGTAAGAGCTTCTTGGCATGCTACAATGTTGAGAATTATATTAATTTGAGTGCTATACTAAGCCAGAGTCCAAAGCATAGCAAAAATGAGTGATTGATCATTATGTGTCTATGAATAAAAGGTTTACAGTATTGTTTATTTGTGCATTCTTCTTGACCATTGGAGCATATTTTACTCAGGCCTTCACTGGTGAAACTTCCGCAAATGCTCGATGTTCCAGAGATTAGGCACCGGCAGACCATCCTTATCCTGCAATTTCACTACGTTTGGGCAGCGCACTTCTGTCACACAGGATGGGCCCTCACACATGGGGGAGAGCTTGTTCTTGCGCTCGCCTATCAAGTAGCGCCAGGGACCGTTGGCACAGATGGCGTTGATGGTGACGGCAAAGGGCTTGTTGGTAACGAGCAGCCTTGCATCACCGTTCTTCGAGATATAACACATCGTCTCGACAAATTTTCTCTTGTGCATCATCGGGTTACCGGGGCACCCGAGAGCTTCCGAAAGTTAGCTTCAATGGAATGACTGCTTCTGCGCCGTAGACTAGGAAGAAACACGTCTCCCTAGTCGAACGATTCAGGGTCATCCTATTGGCCCATACTAGGGACATCAACTCATCGATCCACCCGGAGCCATGCTTTTCTAGCTCTTTGTAGGTTTAGGTCTTCAGCCCCTACAGAATCTCTGCGATCACCTGTTCTGCTTGCCCGTTGCTCCTTGGATGAGCAACGGAGCCAAAATAGAGCTTTATGTTCATGTCTTCAACATATTCGTGAAGAGGGAGTTGGTGAATTGCGAGCCGTTGTCGGCGACGATCGAGTTTGGGATCCCGAATGAGTTGTGATGTCTTTGATAAACTTGAGTGTTGATCCCTTCTTGGCATTGACGACCGATGCGACCTCAGGCCACTTGGTGAACATGTCAAAGTCGACGAAAAGCCATTCATATCCACCAATTGTGTTGGGGAATGACCTGGCTGGTACGCTTTATTCTTCGCTTGGAATTGTCATGCTTTGCAGCGGCAAACTGCTCGGTGGTATCCTAGAGGACTGTTGGATAATAGAAGTCGTTCCAAAAGGCCTTCCCAAGCAATGTGTGGTACGATGAGTAGCTGCTGCACAAACTTTCATAGATGTCAGCATGGAGCTCGTTGTATTCTTCCTGGGGGATACATTTCAAGAGGACCCCATCCTTGCCTCACAGATACTGATCCCCATCTACCATGGCGTAATATTTGGACTGTCATGGAATCCTACCTGCGTGTGCGTCACCTTCTGGAAGGATCCTTTGTTTTGTAAAGAGGTAGATATCATCCATCCACGATGGTCTCTGAGGACCTTTAGGGGCCCCATTGTGTTTGAGTGGTCCTTCGACAGGGAGTTTGCCAAGGATGCTATTTCTCTGGATTTTTGAGAGAGAGGCCCTTTGCCTGGGTTGGCAGTTCAGATGGATGGGCATACCAGTCTTTCTTCAAGGACTCCCACTGGTACTAGTCCCACGCAGGACGCCATTATTGATAGCTCATTGTTAATGATGTTGCCGCGCTGCAGGACATGTTAGAGGTCGAGGCCATCGAAGTGCTGCCATCAGTGGATCAACACACTGATACTCCTTTGAGACTTCATTGACCACTGATTGGGAATCACCTCTAGCAAGTATGTGCTAGATATCGAGTCCCGTGGTAGCTTGAATACTGGCCAGTAGCCCCTTGTACTCAGCCATGTTGTTGGTGGTGTGAAAATCAAGCCAAATGGTGTGCTTCAAGGTTTCACCATTCGGGGAGGTGAGGACCAACCGGACCCTTCGAAGTTCATGTTCACACATGCAACCTCGCAGTCAGCCCCTGGATTTGATGAGATCTGCCCCTTTACTATCACCAATGTCGGGATCCACTTTTCCTAGAAGTCAACAACAACCTGACGTTTTGTGGCTTGTCGTCCCATAAATTCTATTCAATATTTGGCCACCTCATGGCCCACTCTCTAGTTTTCCTGATCACTTCCTAGTTCTGTAGTATTTGCTTAAGCAGAAAAGATGTGACCACCGAGACTTGGTGTGCCTGGAAATAATGATGAAGCTTCTGGAGGCCATTAGGTCTGTGTACATCCTCTGGATCTACGGACCCATTATGTGTGGGTGGCACCTTCGGGACGGTCTTCTATAGGGTTGCCCAGCTTGAGGGGGCATCCCGTCTCTGTCCCCGGGACATCCCCCGGGGTTTGGCTCCTAAGCTGTCTGGGACACCTCCTAGGGAGGCAGGCCTCCAGGTGCCCTGGGGGACAATCCTTGATTCACCCTAGGATGTCTCCTAATGGGTTTGGATACCCTAGGCTCTTCTGGAGACCCATGGCATGCTCTAGGCCTGTCTATTCTTCCCTTTCCACAACTTGGATAGAGCTAACGATTTGAGGTTTGGCCAGAATGTATAGAGGCAAAGGATCATTCTCCTTGGGGGCAACTAGGATGAGCGATGAGGTGAGGTGGCGCTTCATTTTTTGAAGTCACGTTGGGCCTCGTCTATCCACTCCACTCGTCCTGGGCTTTTCAAGAGCTTGAAGAGACGGTAGGCCCTTCTCCCCGAACTTGGAGATGAAGCGACTAAGGGCTACCATGCACACAGCAGGGCGTTGGACCTCCTTGAGCCAGTTGGGAGCCTTGATTTTCTATATCGCTTGAATATTTACTGAGTTGGTTTGATCCAAGTGACAAACCAAGAAGCCCAACGACTTGCCGAATAGGACACCGAAAGCACACTTCTCGGGGGTTTCAACTTGAGGTGAGTGGATTGCATGTTGTCGAAGGTCTGAAAGGAGGCCTTGGAACTCCTTTTGCCTGGTCTTCGATGTTGTGCCCCTACTGCCTTCCATGGTCATCTGCATCATGTGCTGGAAGGTCGAGCTAGCATTATTCAGTCTTAAAGGCATCCTAACGTAACAGTACTTTCCCATTGGGGTGGTAAATGTGGTTTTCTCTTGTCCTCCTTTGCCATGCTGATCTAGTGGTAGCCAGAGTACTAATCCAAAAAGCAAAAGAGGTCGCACCCCGTCGATGAATCGATGACTTGGTCATTGTGGGGTAGTGAAAAAGGATCTGGGCAAACAAGACTTGTTTAGGTCAGTGTAGTAAATGCACATCCAGAGCTTGCCGTTGGATTTTGGCACAATCACCGTGTTGGCAAGCCAATCTAGGTGGATAAACTCACGAATGAAACTGGCATTGAGCATCCTATCGACTTGTTCATGGATGAACTCTTGGTGTTCTAAGAGCTTGCCTCCATATCTTCTGCTGGATTGGGTGCATGATGCGAGCACAGAAAAGCGATGCTCAATCACCTCACTATGGGCACTATGGACACTGGTCAAGCCAACACATCATTATTTTCCTAGAGGAAGGAGACAAGCGTGCTTTCTATTCAGTACCAAAATTGCCTCGGTTTCGATGACCTATGCCAGATTGTTTTTGACCATCACCTCTTTAGCCAGGATTGATCGTCAATGTGATGCGTTGTTTAAAGGTGGGTGTGCTCGGAGGCCTTCGACCGCACTTCTTGATCAAGAGCTGATGTGGCCACCGCCTCAAATAGCTTCTTCATATAGTAGGCAGCACTCTTCACATTTGTCTTTAAAGTGATGATATTAGAGGGATGTAGGATCTTTAGGGACAAGTAGCCATAATTGGCCATACCCATAAAGTTGGCGAGCACCAGCCTCCCCAACACAGCGTTGTAGGGGAGATCGAACTTGGCCATGTCAAAGGTGACACTTTCCATGTGGAACTTGCTGCGGTCACAAAATAGGATGAGTAGGCTGACCTGGCCAAGGGGAGCCATGCTTCTGGAGTAACACCATAGAAAGACGATTGCAACTTGAGGCGCTTCCATGTTTGCATCTTGTTGAAGAGCTTGGGGACAAGCAGGTTGAGGCCGGTGCCACCATCGATCTGGAGGTTGCTAAAGGTGGACCAGACAACGACCAGCAAGAGGCTGACTCTGGACGTGTTCTCCCAGGTGGCTTGTCTGGTTGAAGACGATAGGTGCTCTGGACGATTAGAAAAGCTGGGTGCAAGCCACTCCCGGTGTGGCTGAACACACCTCCCGCCAAAGGTCCACTAGTAGAAAAACCACCTTTGGTTCACCCCTTTTAGTCCCGATACCAATTAGACCCTGGACTAAAAGGCTTTTAGTCTCGTGTCCAAACACGAGGGGTTGGGGGAGGCATTTAGTCCCGATTCGCAACACTCAGAACGTGCCATCTAGTCCCGGTTGGAGCCACTACCCCGGACTAAAAGGCAGGGCAGCTTTTACTCCCGGGTGGTGGCATCCACCGGGACTAAAAGATAGGTTTTAATCCCAGACCGAGAGAAACACCGGGACTAAAGTTGTGTGTAGTGCTACCCACTCCTCCGTCTAGATATTATTTAGTGCGAGCCCTCACTTCCTCACTTTATCTCTGTGCCTTATCCTTTCTCTTCTCCTCCTCCATGCCTCTATCACTGAGCAGAAAAGAGAGAGGTGGGCGGGGGGCCGGCGGGCCCCCCGACGGCGTGGACGGGCGGGGGGC
>CM014277.1:15461344-15480340 GCA_004135705.1 Alloteropsis semialata
TCCCCCGCGACGTGGGCGAGCGGGGCCCCGGCAGCGCTGGCACGCTTCCCCGATGACAACACAGTGAGGAATGAGGAGCTCCGTTGGCCGTTCATGATCCAGGAGATTTGTTTGTCAGTGATTTTTTTGATTGTGTTGGTGAATCCTCTCTCTATTGTGGATCAACTTGAACTCATCTCTTGAATCATATCTTTGCTTCAATTTGTGAAGTGTTGATTGTGTGTTTGATTGTATGTATATGGTAAAATTGGAGTTTGAGAATATGATGATCTTGCTGTGGATTTGGAGAACTTGAGCTCGTGGAGGCAGAGGTGGCAACCGAGCTGAAGGGAGGCTTTTTTATTTTTTCAGAAGCCTTTTGTCCCAGGTGGTGTCAGCCACCGGGACTAAAGGTATACCTGGGACTAAAAGACACAGCCTTTAGTCCCCGTGTCTTAGTCCCGGTTGGGGACCCGGGACTAAAGCCCATTCCCAACCAGGACTAAAGGCGGTTTTTCTACTAGTGGTCATTGGCCTTTCGCCTAGATGCTAGTTTCGTTGCACCACAGTGGATGGTGGCTATGATGTGTCAATCCTCTAGTAAACTCTTTTATACCATCGTCATCCTCTAGGAAAATATAAATAGCAAAAACCCTAAGGGGCTGTTTGATTTATGGCCTGCATGCACTGCATCAAATTATTGGTCGTTGACTCAATTGGCATGGGGGGTTTGGATGGTGGCCAATCGTTGGCACGCTCATGAGCCAACGCCCGTGCCAGATATATTTCATGCCCGCACGGGTGGGCAATTTCTTCACCAAATATTTGGCGTGCCCTCAGTTGGCATGGCGGTCGATGGAAAAAACTAAATGGGATGTGATCATAAGAAATACTAACACGAAGTAGCTTTCTCCCTCAACTTCTTCGTGTGGATGGAGGAGCTTGAGCCTTAGCCTTCAGTGCGTCCATACTTGTCAGCCCTAATCAAGAGCCCGACAATGGATTCAACGTCATTGGTTACAGGCTTCCCCTGGAGGCATTGGTCTGTGGCACCTTGACGGAACACTAAGACTACCACCATGGGGGATGGTGTTATTGACCAGGCTGAAGTACTGGATGTACTGCCTCAGGGACTCACCCGGGTGCTACCGCACGGCAACCAGGTCGCTTTCCATCACTGGTCGAGTGAAGGAACCAGAGATGCCACAAATTGTTTGTAGAGATCGTCCCAAGAGTGGATTGACCCCGATGGCTAATTCATGGGACAGGAGCACGCATACCACTTTAGGGACATGTGGAAGTAGTTGGCCATCACCTTTCTACCGCCTGCCGTCATGGCACCACCATGGTTGAGGCATGTCAGCGGCTGGCATGCCAATAGCACACTACTTCTAAGGCATCATGACCCCAATAGTGACCTAGCAAAACATCTTTATCTCTTCCTAATGGGGCAATGTCCCATCATCGCACAATATCTTCTGCTCTGTCAGTGTGCTAGTTGTAATGATGGCCTATTACCAAGACCCACCGAATGGTACCAAAAGGTCATTGATTGCCCACCGCCCATCTTCTGCTCTCAACACTGTAGCTTTGCCTTCCGCTCGTCATCCCAAGATGATGATGTCATCATCCTAAGATGCCATCGTTCTTTGGTTATGAGTCGAGGTGCTTGATCCAGGGTCTGGCCTCATATCCATTGATGGGCCTATGTTCGGTTGGGTCATGTGCCATTTCGTGCAATTTTTGGCCCAATTTAACTCCCATGAGGAGGACGCCGACAACTGTACTTGTCGGTGTGGGAACACCTTAAGCAAGGATCAATAGGGATCCCTTTAAGAGCTCCGACTTTGGAAGACCGTGCTTGACCTTTTGCCCAGTCAGGGATTTGGAATAGGCGATTAGGTGCAATCTTGAGATGGTTGTTTAGACATGTTCGGGTCTGCATGAGTGTAGCACACTGTGCCTTGTGCGTTTTTATTCAAGAGCGCTCCCAAAAAAGCCCCTCCTCTCATCGTGCGAGGGTACAAGCTATCTAGGAGAGATACCACCATAGGTGTGAATGGAATGCTCCCCCGGTGGCTAAGGTGCTAACCACATGGACTGACCGGTCGTCCATAATATTTCCTTGCATTGTATCCCATGGCGTTGTTGTAACCCTGACTGGGGAGAGGGGGTCACCCCAAGGCCTTCTCACTATTCTCGTGTTGTTTGGCAGGCTGGCTGTGTGCTGCCATTCCTTCGAGGCGGAATGATGCCCAACACATGGCATCGCCTAGGCTATGTTTTGCCATTTCTATGGGTCTCACGGGGCGATAGCATCTGAGCTATTAGTACGGTCTGCTCAATGCTCTGCGTGCCCTTCTTGGCCTTCCTTCCCCTGCTGGACCGTGGGGCTGTGATTGCAGTTATTAGTGATCCCAAGGGGGGGCCATATCCAGGTCACCGACAGTACTCAGTACTACTGTAGTGCAACAAAGAGGACCTGTTGGCGATCAAAATTGGCACAAGGACAGCAAGGCAGGAAGAACCGGTGGAACCGGATTCTCAAACCGGTGGAACCGGTTTGTTCACTATTGCTCGTCTGACAGAGCAAACCGGTGGAACCGGTTTGGGAACCGGTGGAACCGGTTTTCCCCGAGTCCTAGTAGGTTTGGACTCTTTTGTAGATCCGAGTTGTAATAGGACTTTCCTTGTGGGTCATGGCCGATTGAGTATCATCCAATCGATCATAACATTTATTACCTTTACTTTTTTGTCATCTCCAAACCCTAGCTTTTTCAACCCTAATTCTATTCGTTCTTCGTCTCTACGGCATTTGACGACTCTCTGAGTGGCCTGCCGATCTCAGAGAAACCCTAGGCGCGCCTGCCCTGACGGGGTCCCTCCCGGGCCGGCGATCTTAGGTCTACGCAGCAGCTCCCGTAGAACCGGTTTTATCGGATCCTAAAACTGGTTCCACCGGTTTTGT
This sequence comes from Alloteropsis semialata, assembly GCA_004135705.1. NCBI lineage: Eukaryota > Viridiplantae > Streptophyta > Magnoliopsida > Poales > Poaceae > Alloteropsis > Alloteropsis semialata. The sequence continues at coordinate 15,464,292 of CM014277.1, forward strand.
CTGGGCCTGCTGCAGGTGCTCGATCCGTTGCGGATCCGCGCGTTCTAGCGCAAAATCGGTGTGTTGACCACGAAAGGCGTCAACACATTTTTGGCGACTCCGCTGGGACTTTGGAAATCTTGGTTTTAATAACCGATTTATCAAACCCTAACCAGATAGGATCTATCTCAGATTTGGACAAGGATAACATCGTTGTTCCCTCCATGGAGGAGATCAGCAAGGAGGAACGCCTGAAGTTTGAAGCGGCCCAAGAATTCTTCAACACTCAATTCTTGATGGGGCTCAAGAAGGATCGCCACGGCAAGGTGACAAGAACTCAAGACTTCATCATGCCGGCGTTCATGATGAAGGATCAAAAGGTGGAAGAAATCCCTCCGGTAACTGCACATCCACTTGAACATTCTACTTCTAATCCTGATAATGATCTTGGTGCTGCGCTTTTACATACCGATGAAGTAGTAAGCACTCTTATGGACAGGATAGATAAAATTGAAAATGATAGGTTGTTAGAATCGTCTTACTATTCACAAAACATGCAACCTACACAACATGAGAATATGCATGCTAGTGTGTCGGCTACACCAGGAAAAACACCTGAAAACCCTTTATATGGTATGCTGGCTAATTTTTATCCAGGACAGGTGCCGCCGCCTACACATGTTTCGCCAGCCCCGGTGAAACCGGTTTTACCGGTTCCAGAAACCGGTGGAACCGGTTCTGCTGCTCAGGCTACACAGCAGCTTGTACCGCACACTATACCCTCTCTTTCGGTAGTCCCTAGCCGAAATCCAGAGGTGGCTAATGGATCTGCTTATATTAAAACACGTGCTTATACATCACCCCCTATACCTAATCAAAACACTAGTTCTAGCGGGATTCCTAATGATGTATATGACCAACATTTGTGGCAAAGTTTACTAGCATGCCTCATGTTGCTCCAGTTCAAAGTACAGCCACAGGGCAATCTGATCTAGCTCGTTCAAATTTATATGCTGAATTTTATAAAATGAAGGACGAGTTAGCTACTATGATGCAGGATAAGCTTGGCATTGATATGGGTAATTCTAGATTATATCAAAAACCATATTCTGCTAATTTTGATGCTGTAGCTTACCCCAATAATTGGCGTGTTCCCGATTTCGTTAAATTTAATGGTGATGATAGCAAAACTACTTGGGAACACATTAGCCAATATATTGCTCAACTAGGAGAAGCTAGTTCCAATGATGCTTTAAAAGTTTGTTTGTTTTCATTGTCTTTAACTGGAATTGCTTTTTCTTGGTTTTCCTCATTAACTCCTGGCTCAATTAATTCATGGAATCAATTAGAGCAAAAATTTCATGATCATTTTTATAGTGGGAGTACTCAATTGAAATTGACAGATTTGACATCGGTTAAGCAACAAAGGGATGAATCTGTTGTTGATTATTTTAAACGATTCAAAGAAACTAGAAACCGATGTTTTAATTTGTCACTTTCTGAAAGGGATCTTGCTGATGTTGCTTTTAATGGTTTAAGATCCTCTATTAAAGAAAAGATAGAAGGCTTTGAACATTTTTTGGTTAATCAAGTACAAGTAAGAGCTTTAGCCACTGAAAACCGAATTAAAAATAGCAAAGATACCTATAAGACTCATCGTTCTAATGTTCATGTTGTTACTTATGATTCTAGTAGTTCTGACGATGATGAAGATGTGTATGTTGCTGAACTTGTATGGCCTTCTAAGAATAAATCGTACACTTGTCCATCTCTTAAGCCAATTCAAAAGAATCGGAAAGAAGAAGTGCGATTTACTTTTGATGTTTCCAAGTGTGATCATATTTTTGATGAATTGTTAAAGAATGGAAACATTAAAATGTCTCATACTATTCCTCCACTTGAAGAACTCAAAAGGCGGGCATATTGCAAGTTGCATAATTCTTTTTCGCATGCTACTAATGATTGCAATGTTTTTCGTCGACAGGTGCAATCGGCCTTGAATGAAGGACGTTTGACATTACATGAGATGCAGGTGGATAAAGAGCCTTTCCCTGTCAACACCCTTGAGATGCAAGCTCCTAAAGTTCTGATTCAGCCGCATCAAGTCGAATCAACTAAGGAAAAAAATATTGTTGTGGGTGATGAGAAACCAAAACCTGAAAATCTGAAGGGAAAATCAATCATCAGGGAAGTGGTGTGTGACAAGACCCCAAATGGCAGAGAGACTTTCAAAATTACTGCAAGAGTCGCGGATCTCGGAGGGCAAAGATCGTCAAAAGAACCGTTTGAGCCTGTACAGGACAAACCAGTTCCAGAAACTGGTTCCACCGGTTCTAGTCAGGGGCGCCCGAAGATGTTGAAGCCTAAGCGTCCTGCGATTGGAACCTGGAAAGTCAATGTGGCCAAGGATCAGGGCAAAGTTGTAAAGCCAAAAGTGACCTATGATCAGTTGTTTTCCAAATATGCTAATCAAAGGCCAGTTGATGAGGATTGGCCGGCAAAAAAGAGGAAAAGGTCACCCATGCGTCAAGAGAAGCCAAATTCGCCTCCAAGGGCGAATAACAGATGGAAGGGTGATAGCGCAGGTTCCTATTCCCAACAGAACCAATATCAGAACATGCCATGGATGCCTCCATATTATAATTATCAATATCCGGCATGGGATCACAACGGGATGAATGTGCCTTATTACCCTATGCAGCATCCTCCTTTTCATCCAGGATGGGGTAATAATAGAGTTCCAGCGCATGAGAGGTTGGTAGATAACCGTTCGGCTCCTCGTCGATCAGGTTGAGATGTGCCACCTCAAACCGGTGGAACCGGTTACCAAAACCTAAGAAGATGGAGGAAGTTGTCCAGAAGATGGAGGTCGACCAGGAGAGAACTACTGCTGCTGATATTATTCAGATTGGTGACTTCCAAGTAAACTTGAAGGACGGTGACAAGATGCCTATGATAATTGGTGATGAAGTTAAGTCATCGGTCCAGGAGAACATTGCTGTAGAGCCTGATGTGGGTAAGAAGGTTGAAATTGATAAAACTAAATACCTTATGCCTAGATGCTGTCCTCCAGATCTGACACGCACACAAAAGAGGAAGTTGCAGTGGCTTCGCTTTCAGGACCAGAAAGAGAAGGCACTGGAGAAGCAGAGGGAGGAGCACTTCAACAAGTACAGGCCTATGATTCCTCCGGGCAAGGGGTGGAAGAAGACCGAAGCTCCAGAGCAAAATCCGGTGGAACCGGATTCCAAACCGGTGGAACCGGTTCTACCCCCTTCGCCGTCCACTGCTGCGTCAGAACCGGTGGAACCGGTTCTGAAACCGGTGGAACCGGTTTCTGCTGCTCCAGGTTCATCTCGAATTGCTTCTGAAATTTCTGTCACTCCTGCGTTTGATCAGAAGTTGTCATCGGATTCCCAGAATGTGGACGATGAACAGCTAGTTGATTATGGGTCGTCACCTGAACATATGAATGTTGATGCGTAATGTGGTGCACCGATCTTCGGATTATTACATTATTCCGGAGGATGAGATCGCTCATTTAGACTTTGGCCCGAAAGAAGCTATATTTAAAAGGCCAAAGGATTCTGAAAATCACTTGAAGGCGCTGTACATGAAGGGGCATATCAATGGGAAGCCGATTTCAAGGATGCTTGTTGACACCGGGGCGATTGTCAATTTGATGCCTTATTCTGTGTTCAAGAAGCTTGGTGGATTAGATGATGAGCTGATCAAGACCAACATGACTATCAGCGGTGTGGTGAGGAGGCGAGACTATGAGTGCTAAAGGCGTTGCTTCTATGGAGCTCACCGTTGGGAGCAAGACGTTGGCTACCACTTTCTTCGTCGCCGAGACCCAAGCTAACTTCAATTTAATATTGTGTCGTGATTGGATTCATGCGAATAGATGTGTACCTTCTTGTTTGCATCAGTTTCTTATTCAATGGGTAGACGAAGACATTGAGGTTGTACGTGGAGACACATCGGCTTGTGTTGCAGTGGCTGATGGTTCTACCATGTCTATGCATGATCATGTTAAGTGCTTGACAGGTTTAGATATTTCTGATTATGAGATGATCAGTTGCACTAGAGATGACTTTGTGCCTGCTGTTCTAAAGCCGGTTGAATATCGGCTAAACCATTTGTTGTGAATCAATGAATAGTTCAGAATGGTTGCAGCAGAGACTTGAGCACTATCGGGCACAAAAGAACGATATGTGTGAAGCCATTGAAGATTTTGATGACATGAGTAAATTAGGACAAGGCTTTACGTCGGCTGATCCTTTAGAGGAGATTGATATTGGTGATGGCACTGTACCTAGGCCGACGTTTGTAAATAAAAATTTGAAAGCTGATTATAAAGCTGAATTAATCGACCTATTGAAAGAAGATGTTGATTGTTTTGCATGGAATTATCAAGAGATGCCTGGTTTAAGCCGCGAGTTAGTTGAACATCGGCTACCTATTAAGCCTGGTTTTAGACCTTTTAAACAAACTGCTAGGCGTTTCAATCCTAATATGTATGACCGAATTAAAGAAGAAATTAATCGGTTGTTGGATGCAAATTTTATTAGGCCTTGTCGTTATGCTGAATGGTTATCTAATATTGTGCCTGTTGAGAAAAAGGATTCTGGTAAGCTCAGAGTTTGCATTGATTTTAGAAATCTTAATAGAGCTACTCCTAAAGATGAATATACTATGCCTATAGCCGACATGCTTATTAACGATGCTTCTGGACATAAAGTTATTAGTTTTCTTGATGGTAATGCTGGTTACAATCAAATATTCATGGCCGAAGAGGATGTTTCTCAAAACGGCTTTTATATGTCCAGGTTTTGTTGGTTTGTTTGAGTGGGTAGTCATGACCTTTGGTTTAAAAAATGCTGGTGCTACTTACCAAAGGGCAATGAATTTAATTTTTCATGACTTGCTTGGTTTAATCATAGAAGTTTATATCGATGATATTGTTGTTAAATCGGCTAGTTTAAATTCTCATTTGGCTGATTTAAGACTTGCTTTTGAAAGAATGCGTCGATATGGATTAAAGATGAACCCACTTAAATGTGCTTTTGGTGTGTCGGCTGGAAAGTTTTTAGGCTTTATTATTTATGAGAATGGCATAGAGATAGATCCTAAAAAGATTGATATTATTAAGAAGATTAAAGCTCTTACATGCAAGAAAGATTTGCAGAAATTCCTAGGCAAGGTAAATTACTTGAGGAGGTTTATTTGTAATTTGTCTGGGAAGGTTAATGCTTTTACTCCTATTCTTCGGTTGAAAGATGAAGCCGAATTTACTTGGGGGGCAAAACAGCAAGAAGCTTTTGAGAAGATCAAATATTACTTGTCTTCGCCGCCGGTCATGAAGGCTCCTAAGAGAGGAATTCCATTTAAATTATATGTGGCTGCTGAAGATCAAGTAATTGGAGCTGTTTTCACTCAACAAACCGAAGGGAAGGAACACATTATTACCTATGCAAGTCGCCGATTATTGGATGCCGAAACAAGGTATATATTTATTGAAAAGCTTTGCTTATCTTTGTATTATGCTGGTACCAAGATGAGGCATTATTTGTTATCCAATACTTGCATAGTGGCTTGTCAAACCGATATTATTAAATACATGTTGCATAGACCAATTTAAGTGGTAGAATTGGTAAATGGGCATATGCTCTTATTAAATATGATTTGGCTTGTGAACCTTTAAAATCAATGAAAGGCGAAATTGTTGCTGATTTTATTGTTGAGCATAGTATTAATGATAATGATCTAGATATCGGTTATATTACTTTTACCCCATGAAAGTTGCACTTTGATGGATCGGTTTGTAAGAGCGGTTGTGGTATTGGTATTGTTTTTATATCACCAAGTGGTGCTGAATTTGAAGCTCTTAACCGATTAGAAAATGATTGTACTAATAATCAAGCCGAATATGAAGCTTTATTATTCGGGCTAGAGATTTTGCATGATATGGGGGTAAAACATATAGAAGCATTTGGTGATTCTCTGCTGGTTGTACAGCAAGTCAATAAAGTATACCAATGCTTTGATAGATTTTTAAATTCATATCTTGATAAGTGCTTGGACATGATTGCTCAATTTGATGAATTCTGTATATATCATGTTTCAAGAGACGAGAATCCAAGGGCGAATGCTCTGGCTCAGCAAGCGTCTGGCTATGATGTTCAGAAAAGAAATTTTTATGAAAGAAAGCCGACACTTTGCATAGCCGAGACATCTGCCCAGGAAGAACCGGTTCCACCGGATTCAGAAACCGGTTCTACTGGAAATTCTGGTAACACCGTTTCCAGAACCGGTGAAACCGGTTCATCCGCTGACAGCAGCGCTTCGGTCCATGAGCAATCAAAAATTAATAAGGACGAAGTTGCTGATTGGAGAATACCTATTGTTGAGTATTTGCAGAATCCTAATCATAAAGTTGACAGAAAAGTCCGACGGTGGGCATTTAAATTTACTTTGGTTTATGGTGAATTGTATCGTCGGACAGCTGAAGATTTATTGTTGAAATGTTTGGATTCTGATCAAGCTAAGGTTGCAATGGGTGAAGTTCATGAAGGAATTTGTGGTACACATCAATCGGCTCCTAAGATGAAGTGGCTTTTGAGGAGGGCTTGTTTTTATTGGCCTAATATGATAGCTGATTGTTTTCGGTATTACAAAGGATGTGAAGAGTGTCAAAGGTTTGGGAATATTCAGATGGTTCCAGCAGCTTTATTACATCCTATTATCAAATCTTGGCCTTTTCGAGGATGGGGATTGGACTTTGTTGGACAGATTCATCCTCATTCATCAAAGGGACATCGCTTCGTGTTAGTGGCTACTGATTATTTTACAAAGTGGACCGAAGCGGTACCTTTAAAGAATATGACGCATCGGGATTGAGTTTATTACTGAACATATTATCCATAGATTTGGCATTCCACAAACTTTGACTACTGATCAAGGTACTTCATTTATATCAAAAGAAGTTCGTGAGTTTGTTGATATGTATGGTATTAAATTGCTCAATTCATCTCCATACTATGCTCAGGCTAATGGTCAAGCCGAGTCTAGTAATAAGATCTTGATCAAGTTGATTAAAAAGAAAATAGAGGAGAATCCTAGGAGGTGGCATGAGGTTTTATCTGAAGCTTTATGGGCTCATCGTATATCTAGACATGGTGCTACTAAGGTTACTCCTTTTGAGCTTGTGTATGGTCAAGAAGCTGTTTTGCCTATTGAAGTGAATTTGAATGCTTATCGGTTAGCTAAGCAAAATGATCTTAATGCTGTTGATTATCATGATTTGATGATGGACAATATTGATGAAGTGACCGATAAGCGATTGAAGGCCTTGAAGGAAATTGAAAAAGATAAAATATGGGTTGCTAAGGCCTACAACAAGAAGGTAAAACAAAAGTCTTTTCAGGTTGGTGATCTGGTTTGGAAGACAATTCTACCTATAGGATCGAAGGCAACAAGTTTGGTAAATGGTCTCCAAGTTGGGAAGGTCTATACAAGGTGATTAGAGTGATCTTCGGTAATTCCTATATGGTGGAGACTTTGCAAGGTCAGCAGCTGCCAAGAGCACTTAATGGAAGATACTTAAAGCGATATTATCCAAGTGTTTGGCAAGGAGCTTGATTTATATGGCCGATAGTTTTAAATATCGCCCTTAGAATAAAAAGGCCGATGAATTCTGTTTAAACATCGCCCTTAGAAGTGTTTTCTTGTGCTAAAATATTTTCTGGTACGCAAGCTTTACCAAAAAACAGGGGGCATATGTTGGCGATCAAAATTGGCACAAGGACAGCAAGGCAGGAAGAACCGGTGGAACCGGATTCTCAAACCGGTGGAACCGGTTTGTTCACTATTGCTCGTCTGACAGAGCAAACCGGTGGAACCGGTGGAACCGGTTTTCCCCGAGTCCTAGTAGGTTTGGACTCTTTTGTAGATCCGAGTTGTAATAGGACTTTCCTTACGGGGTACGACCTCCCCACCCTATAAATATGAAGGGTCACGGCCGATTGAGTATCATACAATTGATCAAAACATTTATTACCTTTATTTTTTTGTCATCTCCAAACCCTAGCTTTTCCAACCCTAATTCTGTTCGTTCTTCGTCTCTACGGCGTTTGACGGCTCTCTGAGTGGCCTGTCGATCTCAGAGAAACCCTAGGCGCGCCTGCCCTGACGGGGTCCTCGGGTCCTAAAACCGGTTCCACCGGTTTTGTCTGGGCCTGCTGCAGTTGCTCGATCCGTTGCGGATCCGCGTGTTCTGGCGCAAAATTGGTGTGTTGACCGCAAAAGGCATCAACAGGACCCATATGTCTTTGGCGTGGCCACTGGAGACATCATCCATGCTTGATTCATCCGAAGTACAGAGTCAGATTTTAGACCGTCAATTAGTACCCTTGACTTCGAGCTTTTTTACATGAGTCATTGTATTGACTCTGCTATAGACTATAGTAGCTCACAAGCTAAATCTTTGTTTGTTTGGGATTGGAGATCCCAAAATCTGGTACTCTATTTTTGTTATATTAGTATAATGGAGTCCTTAAGTATATAAAAAAGTGCCTAATGCGTACTATTTCAGGTCACTGATTAGCTCATGGACTGGACACTTTTCTGTCCAAATGCTTGCCCTTGCACCCAACCCAATATCATTCAACCTCACACCAACATACCCTGCACTGTTGCCTTCCTAGAAGGTGCGGCAGGGTCATGTCATCCGGCGTGCCAAATGATGCACACAGCATGGGCATGCATTTGAACAGCACACTCCTATGTACAGAGCTTAAGTTTCGGAACCACTGCCAGCTCTGCGCTTGTTTTTTCTCAAAGACGGCAAGATCTGCATTAACACTTTGCTCATTGGAACAGCCGTTGTTTTGCTAGAAGACCAGTGAACCCTGTTTATGTATAGGAATGTTTTCAACTCTGTATTTGGCAGGTTATAATGAAGTGAGCATTTCCATGTGAAATTATTGATGCCAGAACATATCTATTCTAATGACAGTATGTAATGGTAAAAATTTTGTCCGGCATATATGAAACATCGTTGCCCCCCAAGAGTAATTCAATTTCAAGACGGTGAGTACGTCAGAAAGATACTAGAAAGGTTGGTTTTCTTCTTACATTTCTGGAATACTCGTTGCTCTCCGTGAGTAAATTTATTATTATAACGCCCAAACTGAATACATCTGTCTTGAATGATATTTGTCCGTTGTCTATTAATTCTGGTGCCATATATCCCCTGCAGGTAATAACATGGTAGGGAGAATCATGGAATAAATAGACTAGTTTCACAAATATTACTTAAGTAAAAAAACATTGTGGTCTCAAAAGATAGCTTACTTTGTTCCCATTACATTCGTGGTGATTATTGTAGACTTTTGCCCAGCAAAGCGTCTGGACAGACCAAAATCTGTAATTTTTGGCACCATTTGAGCACCAAGCAACACGTTATCCGGTTTGAGATCCAAATGGTAAATGCCTTCTTGACGAAGATAATGTAGACCCTCACATATTCCTTTAATTATTTGATAACGCATATTCCATTCCAACCCATAGGATTTTTCTGCAAATGTGGACATAAATTAGAACTCAAACATTTAATGCATCATCATATCAATAGAAAGGGGATATTTTCAGTGCCAAAGGAATTTTGAGATTCACAAATGTTTTCTAAAATAATGTGAGTTTATCTGAAAAAAATCTTGAATTAATTTACATTATATGGCAGTGCATATTGTAGGACATGGAATTTTATACTAACCATGCCTTACTCTATCATGCCAATGGATAGCTGATGACATACATATTTGTTAGATGGGTCAATAATGTAGCAAACTTTATACCTTTAATATAATGATGAAGGTTTCCATTAGGAACATACTCAAAGCACAATAGCCTTTGTGGTTCCTCGACAACTTTTAATTTTCCATTTATATCCATCATTTTCCCATAAGTATCTGCACAATAACCTAGATATCTTACAATATTCTTGTGATTTAACTTTGTGAGAACATCAACTTCTTGCTCGAATTCCTTATTAGAAAAATCTTCTGTTCGTGAGGAAAGCTTCTTCACAGCAACCATACCACCATTTGGAAGCTTTCCCTGTTACAAATACACTGTTACCAATGGATAAACATTGTGCTGAACTCAAGTTATTAGAACTAAACTTTACGAATTGTCTGACAATCAGAATCAATGATTGAGCCTACCATAGAAACAATCCCAAATCCACCAGAACCAATGGTTTGAATAAAATTCTGGGTAATGATTCTTAGAGTTCCATGTGATATCTTGATTGGCTTTGCGCTTGCATCATTAAATACGCCCTCCAGGACTTTAATATTACTTTCTTCATCACCCATTTCTGTAAGTCACAAAAAATTATCTGATCAGCAAGGGTATGTAAATGCTTTTGTCTGTTCAGAATACATGACTTCTGAAATACAAAATGGTATCCGATAAGAAATTTTGAGCAAGATAGGCAATAAGTTATCAGAACATGTAAATGATTACTTTCTAAAGTGCATCTGGCAACAATTTCAATGGAATTATTTTCGCATGACCAATCTGAACAGTTTTTTAGGGTCAAGGGGGATGTGGAGGGAGAATTCCCACCTGAGTTTCATTGCTGGCCTTCGTTTCATATGTTAATGAGGCTAGTATTGCATTGGAAATTCAAGAAGAGAAATTTTACTAATGCAATGTGAAAAATTTTGGTACACATTTAAGTAAAGATTTTGATAAAGAAGTTTTCAGCTGACCGGCCCATCTCTTAATAATGAATACAATATTCCCTCTGCCCCAAATATAAACTAAATAGGGGAAGTCTTTCCCCTATTCCTAGGCCAGCTTCTGAATTGCACGATTAGTGAGCGTGCTAGTTAGCGAGACAGCACTCATAATTGGCTAGTTCTTGATTGGGTATCCCAGAAGTTATAAATTTTGGGACAAAAATTGGACACCACAGTCCTTATATTTATGGACAACCGGACGAGACATAGACAAAACCTATTCCAATCATACAGATGTATAGAACTATTTCAAGGTAGCCCCTCGTGGTATTGTTTTTGGAACTGCTCGCCATCCAAAAGAGTTGACGAGGCATGTTTATTTGAGTTTCAGGATAGCGCGAAAAGTGATAAGCTTAGACAAACAACGAACTTCTTGCGTTACTTTCGGAAAACCCCAAGCTTAAATAAACCGAGTTTGAAACCCAAGCTCAAACAACTTTCTTTACAAAATATCTTCTAATATTCTTTTCAAAAGCAAAAGCAGCAACAACTTTTCAGAAAAGCTCCAAATTCTGCAGAAGATAAAACATAGGGGACTTCATAGGAATTGTTGTTTGGAGCTGAAGAATAAAGCTATGAAACTCTGGAAAATGAAGATAGCTCTAATTTATGTGCACTATTTTTCATATTCATGTTACTGCCAGGTGGGCTCATTCAGCTATGCAAGCATATATGGGATGGATCTAGTGAACCAGGTACTCCACACATCAGGAAAGCATTAATTAGTGATTACTGCTCTGATTGAAGAACAAAATCACTCCCTCCAATCTAAACGCTTTTTAGCGCGTGCTTTGTTTTAATTCCTATGCTTTCTCGAAGAACATAATCATTCCTCCAATCCAAAGCTGAATACAGGAATTCTGTTCCTTTAAAATCTCTTGGAAAAGGTACTTCAATCTAATCTAAACTAAAGGTCCCGAAGAAGGCAGTGTTCATGGATTATTCACAAGCACACAAACTGTATTAACAGAAGCAGAAGAACAAGAGTAGTCGATCCAAACTAATGGTATCGATGACAAAGAGAGCTGGAGCTTGTAAAATCACTTACCTGGAAGACCTGGAGGCGTGCTATGTTCTTGCTCCTAACCCAACCGGAGAACGACGAAGAGACGATGGGCTCTGCGCAGCAGGAGCATATGAATGAACATACCAATTCGTATCACGTTGACAAGAGTATTGTTATTGTTAATCAACAAGACAACAACTCCAAAAAATAAATATGTTATTGTTATCCAATGGAGTGGTTCAGCTGGATGTGTCTTTTTAATGGTTCAAGCAACGATGATGAGCTAATAACAAGAACAAATGAGGACGACGTGTACTATCTGCCGGGTGATAAATCTATAGTCCTGAACAGCGATCAGTATATAAGATAAGATATCCAATGTATTTTGTTTTGTCGCGAGCAGCTGCCTGGCGTCACTTATATTGAATTAATATAGAAGGAGATAACCTATTCCAATCATAGCACTGTATTGCAGGACAGTCCATCGGTCCAAACTGATTGAAAAATACTTAGGTTGCGTTTGGATGTTGGCATTGGAGGGCAGAATTGGGAATTGGAATTTGTGGTCACCGATTCCACCGTTTGGATGCGCAAGGAATTGGGAAACGGAATTGCTGGCCAATACCGCTTGGCATTCGATTCATTTGCGCCCATCTGCCCCCAATACGAAGCCTCCACCCTCATATTGCCCGGCATTCGCCCGAGTCTCCATCCCCCCCGCAGCTCCCCTCGTCCGCCTCCCTCCGCCGTCACCCCGACCAAGATCCGGCGACCTCCTCTCCCGCGCGCGACTGGGTGGAGGAATCCGCGCCGCCCCCTTCCCCTCCAGACGAGCCGCTTGAGGATTCGGGCCACAACGTCGCCTTCTTCCTCACCTCCGTTCACTTCTTCGTCCCCAACTCCGGCAGCGCCGCCTTCTTCCTCACCTCCGGCGGGGCGTTGCGGGCGAGGAATCAGCAAGCAAGAGGGCGCGGGCCTTCTTCCTCACGACCGGCGGCGGTATGTGTCCCCTTCTCTCTTCTTCCTCCATACCGCGCGGACCTTTCCTCCCCACGGCAGAGTCCCCCTTCTCCGGCGCCGGAGTCCCCCTTCTCCATTCTTCCGGCGAGGTGTGGGCGGCATGGAGGCTGACCCGCCCGCGCGCAGCTGTGGGACGCGGCGGCCGGCGCGCGGCTGTGCGGAGCAGCAGGCGACGTGGTGGCTCGGAGGTCGAGGCCCACCTTGTCCGCTCGCTCGTCACTCGTCGGCGGAGTGGTAGCAGGCTGCGGATGCTGCGTCGCTCGTCGAACCGGTGGTGATGGGATATTCCGGCGGTGGTGTGGTGGATCCGATTCTATGATTGTGTACATCCAAACAGAGAATTGAATTGAGTTCTTTTCTAAGATTCTAAACTCCAATACAATGAAATCCAAACAATAGAATTAGAATTGCATCTCATTTCAATACCATGGCTGATTTGGTATTGAACCCAATTCAATTCCACGCCCTCCAATATCGACATCCAAACGGAGCCTTAGGGCAATGATGTTGTGTAATACAGGGGTTTTGCTACGATACTCCGTGATTGAACTGTCTATTTATATAGATCTACATAGTTAGGAAAATTAATGCTTACTTATATACTTTTAATTCCAACAATATGGAAAATAAGGGAAATATGTTCTTATTGCATTGTCTAATTTCCATGCATGGTTTTATACCACATCCAACCTGAGAGGTAACATGGATGAGAAAGGAGCTAGGTAAGCTAAACAATGGTTCTACTGTACTCTAGTGCATCTCATATAGTGGACTACATAGGCCGGCAGTGCTGTCACCACCTTAGGCCAGCACAATAATCTGTGGCACTGGCGTTGTTGGGTTTTGTGCTTAGCTCCAAAACCAAACAAGTACGAGAGAGAAATCGAGAGAAAGCTCACAAAGGAAATTCAAGAGAGAGGAAGAAAATGAGCTAAGGATCCCCTTCCTCCACCCCTTGGGGTTTATTTATATGGAGGTTGAGGTGTGGCTATTTATGAATATTCCATTGATGTAGTCAAAAATAACAAATGGTTCCTTCAATTGGCAAAGAGGTCCTCAAACTTTAAAAAACAAACTCTAAATTGCACCTATGGCCTATGGGCCATATTTGGGCCTCTTTTGTGAGCCTTGACAACCAGGGAACATCCCCAAAGGCAAAATCCAAGATAATCACAAGACTAGACAACATGTCTACTCTATTCACTACTATCCTAGCTTTGCAAATACTAGGACACTACCCAAATCGAGGATCCAAAATTAAATTTTATAAAGTTGAACTCAAGTAAATAACACAATCCAGAATTACCTAACAATTACATGAATGCCACTCGAAATTGAACTGTGTCCACCAAGGTACAAAAGGAAGGGTGGAAGCCGATAGCTTTAGCTTCTTTCTAACTGTCCCCTCAACCCTCGACCTATCTCTAAACACTAATAGTATGGTTTCGCCTTTCAGCTCTTTTGTTAGGTGGTGTCTTGGGAGAGTGGAGATCGTCTTCTGGATTCTCGCTCCAACTCATCTCCTTGCTCGAGTCTCCCAAGGCACCTTAACACAATAACAAGAACCCCCTCTCACTTAATTACAATACACACAAGAAAATTCAAGCTCCACACTAACAATGAAGCTCTGCCTGTATCACCATCCTGTGATGAAAATATAATCCTGCACAGCCATAGGGGCGTAGGGTATCCAATGTTGAGGCAGAGCTATAAGTAAACAAATAAGGAGTGCTCCCTGTCACACCATCAGGTGATGAAAATATAATCCTGCACAGCCATAGGGGCCTAGGGTATCCAATGTACATGGTTTTATTGCCAGCAGCTAACTGGCATCATCCTATTAAATATTCCCTCTGGCCTTAAATATTTCAATCATGAAACTATAGAAAACTATATTTTGAAGACAACACTCGGGCCATGATTGTTCTGGGAACAGCTTACCATCCCAAAGAGGTGAAGAAAATACACGAAAGAACAAAAGAAAAAAATACATGAATATGAAAGGGAGGTAACGATAAAACGAAGATAAGAAAATGTAGGGAGTTTGTAAGAGTTGGTGTTTGGAACCCAGGAAAAGAAGAGTGGTAGGAAGACGACGGCTTCGACGCCGGTGGCCTGGTCCAGTCAAATCACTTTCTTCCGGCTCCCCACGCTTTTATCTGACCAAGATCCGCTGCTCATCTCGGTCTTTCTCGCGAGCTTTGTTTTAGCCTCTACGTTTTCTTGAAGAATATATCATTCCTCCAAATTGGAGGCTCCAATCCAAACACTACTTGGTTTCAGTTCAGCAGAAAACTGGAATTTTATCCCTTCAAAATTTCTTGAGAAGTATGCTTCAGTAAACAGGCCCCAAGACAGAGTGTAGAAGGATCAATCACACAGAACAGAAAACAGAGTCCATCAAGGAAGAAGTGATATGTGTTTGAGAGAAAAATTTCTTTTGTTGGGTCTACACAGGCACAAATTGTACTAACACAAGCAGAAGAACGAGTAGTAAGTACGAATCTAATCGAGAAAAAGAACTGGATTTTGTAAAACCACATACCTGGAAGACCTGGAGGCAGTTGCTGCTTCTAATCCATCCAAGAAGCTAGAAGACCGGGAGAAGAAGAGGCCGCCCCTGCGCGGCAGGTGCATATAAATGAATGAACACACTGAATTTCTCTCGGATGTGGACAAGGCAGCCCAAACAATGAACATGTGGTACTGAAGAATAACAAATATAGTCACGACAACGACAAAAATAAACAAGGACGGCGAGAAAATGACAATTGATAAATAAGTATACTATAGTCACGACAACGATACCGACATGGCCACATGGGGCATTCAATGTATTTGGTTTTATAGCGAGCCGCTGCCAGGCATCCCTTATTGAATGTACTAGCAGCTCACTAATCCGTGACACAGAGAGACCATGATTAGTTCGCCAATTTTTTTCATCGCTACAGTAAATTCTAATATTTTGGATACTAATTAGGAGTACTAGTCCATCAACCCGTGCTTCGGCACGGGCTAATATTTTTAAAGCTATTATATTTAAAATTATTCAAAAATAAAACTCCTACCTAATAATCAAAATTGTTTACATACTACCCTTTTAATTTTGTCAATACTTCAACATAATGCTCATAAAGATGTGTACTTATCATTTTCTATTTGAAATTGATATTTAATTAGTAATTACACTATACAACTTTTCATCCATATTTACAATTTTTACACTTTATATC
>CM014277.1:15485905-15497725 GCA_004135705.1 Alloteropsis semialata
TGTTTGGGATATGGAAACGTGGATTAAGATCATGGATGTATTTCCATCTAACTGTACCAGCCGAGTTGTTCTCACATCAAGGAAATATGAAGTCGCGTCATTGGCGACTAGTAACTGTTCGATCAAGCTGGAACCAATAGAAGAAAATGACTCCTGGAAGTTATTTTGCAATCTAGCTTTTCGAAACGATGATGAGAAAAGGTGCCCTTTGGAGTTAGAGAGCTTGGCATCAAAATTCTTACAGAAGTGTGAAGGCTTGCCTCTTGCAATTGCATGCATAGGCCGCCTACTATCTTGCAAATCCCCAATTTACTCTTTATGGGAAAATTTGTATGAGGACTTGGAGCTGCAGTCGAATAAAAATGTCGTTCCCGGTGTCGATATCATTTTTAAAGTAAGCTTGGAGGACCTTTCTTATGAATTGAAGAATTGCTTCTTACATTGTAC
This sequence comes from Alloteropsis semialata, assembly GCA_004135705.1. NCBI lineage: Eukaryota > Viridiplantae > Streptophyta > Magnoliopsida > Poales > Poaceae > Alloteropsis > Alloteropsis semialata. The sequence goes on from CM014277.1 coordinate 15,486,353, forward strand.
AATATTTCCTGAGGGCTACGGAATGCAAAGGAGGAGGTTAATTAAGCATTGGATTACTGCTGGATTCATCAAGGAAAAAGAGCACAAAACACTAGAGCAAGTGGCAGAGGGCTACTTGAACGAGCTTGTAAATCGAAGCTTACTACAAGTTGTCGAGAAGAATGAGACTGGACGAGTCAGATGTTGCCGAATGCATGATATCGTCCGCCGTCTTGCACTCGACAAAGCAGAGAAAGAATGCTTTGGCAAGGTTTATGAGGGCTCTGAGGCTTTTTCAACAGACGGTGCACGTCGACTGACAATAAACAGTTCTAATACTACACTGCTGTGTCAATCTGGTGTAACACATCTCCGCGCAATCCATGCTTTTACAAGTTCTCTCGACATTGATTTGCTGAAGCCCATCATTTCTTCTTCAAATTTGCTGTCAACATTGGATTTGCAAGGAACTCAAATCAAGTATTTGCCAAATGACATCTTCAGCTTATTTAACCTGCGACTTTTGGGTCTAAGATTTACTGGTATTGAGGTTCTAGCAGAGGCATTAGGAAGATTAAAGAACTTAGAAGTACTAGATACACATGGTACTTGTCTACGTTCTTTACCCAAAAACATAGCAAAACTAAAGAAGCTTAGGTTTCTGTATGCATCTGGACTGCTCGCAGATGAAAGTTTTGCACGTTATGATGGAATTAAGGTGCCTAGCGGCATAAAGAACTTGACTGGACTGCATGCTCTTCAAACTGTTAAAGCAAGTGTGGAGACTCTACGTGATATTGAAGCTTTGAGGGAGTTAAGAACCTTTTCAATCTGTAATGTGAGAAGTGAGTACTCCTTAAACTTGTGCAATGTTATTATGAACATGAGACATCTTGCCCATTTGTCAGTTCGTGCATCAAGCAGAAATGAAGTATTACCTTGGGAGGCACATACTTTGCCAGAAACACTTTGTAAACTTCGAGTAAGAGGGCAGCTGGAAAAGAAACAGATGCCAGGGATTCTTTCATCATGGTCACACCTGAAGAATCTCACCCGATTGTCTTTGATATTGTCCAAACTTGACGAGGACTCATTTTGCAGCCTTGCAACACTGCACGGTTTACGTTTACTTCGCCTTACTAAAGCTTATGATGGGAAGAAATTGTGCTTCTCTCCATTGTCATTTCCTGGACTCCAACGACTAGAAATACGCGGTGCCCCGGAGCTGAGCCAAGTTGAAATAGAAGAGGGTGCACTGGAAAGCCTTGTTGAGCTAGAGTTTTCCAACTGCCCAGAGTTGAAGCACCTCCCTCACGGCATTGAGTACCTTAAAGCTCTAGAGGAGTTACGTTTGGAGGACACTACAGAGGAGCTCATTGAGAAGCTTAGGAAGGAAGTTGAATCAAATGAATGCAATGGAGAGCTTATGAGGATTAGCCACATCAAAAAGGTTGTCGTCAAATTGACCAAGAAAAAACTATGGGAACGAATTCGCTGACGGAAGGCATGCTTATTCCTGGAGGTATGAAGTTTGTTTTTATTTGGCTGACACCGTCGTGTACTTCATTTTTTATGTGTACAGTGTCAAACATGCTTGATCATCAGTATCTTATTTCTGGCTTGTCATTCTACGTTAAGATATTTATGTACCAATAGTAGAGCATATGAGTAAGAATTTAGCTAATATGGTCAATTACATCTTTTATATTTTTTTCAAGTTTGTCTTTTGTAATTGAATAGAACATGGATTGATTTGAGTGGCCAAACTAAGTTGGTTATATGTGTGGTAGTGTACTATAGGGCTGTATGGGAAGCCGGAGGGGCCCGTTTGGCAGAGCTCCCAGAGCTGATTCTCGGCTGAATCCAGCAGGAGCTATGCCAAACAGTATTTTAGAGAGAAATGATTCTTTGAAATGAACTAATAGGTTGGGACCTTAAAAAAGTAGTTATTCCTGTGAAGTAATTCTTCATCCTGATTTTAAGAGTTTATGCTAAAGAATCAAAGAGAGTCACTTTTAGCCATAGAATCATTTCTCTCGGAGAATCAGCTCTCACAGAGAACCAGAATTAGATGGAGCTCTGCCAAATAGGCCCTTAAGTGCATGTTTACATGACAATGTGCCAACTGATCCAGTTGCTCTTTTTCTTTTCTCAATTTCTCACTGGACTCACGCTTTGCCAATACTAGGATTCAAGACACAAGGAGCTGTGCTGGGGAGCTAAGCTACTACGGGAAGTGTGAGGGAAGTTTCTGTGATTAGAAGATGTTGCCTCCGGTGATGAGAAGATTACAAGTTATCTTTCGTTTGTTGATTCCTGAAGCGGTTTGTGTGGAACCAGGAGGAGGAAAGACTTTTAGAGTAGGAATGTTGAGGTCTTCTGCTGATATATGTTGAGGTTTCTGTTTACTCGTCACCGGTAGGACAGCAATGGTACTGATGATAAACAGGTTCGGTTGTGCTGAAACTGATAACACTTTGGTCTGGACGAACATGGAATATCTTGCAGCTGGTGCCTCTGTTTCGTACGCTCTGCCGCTGGCTGCTACTCTGCTTTATCAAAACAGAGCAAGGACGAGCACAATGCTATGTTTGCTTGAAGCAGAGCAAGCATTTGTTTTAAGTAAAACACACTAGCGGTCTCAAAACTTTTCTATCAAATTGAGGTCCCTAAATTTCCTAGATACTATAAACTATACTACTGTACCACGTAGGTCCATAGCTTTGCTGCTGATTGCTCTGTTTCCTATGCTCCACCGCTGGCTGCTACTCTGCTTTCTTAAAACAGAGCAAGGAGCCAAGGACGAGCGTGCTGCTCTGTTTCCTTGAAGCAGAGCAAGTTCTCGGCTAGACAAGTGGTTTGGTTTGGCAGAACCTGGTGCTTCAGTTTGGTTAGATTAGTCCATCAATCCATATTCTCCACACGGGCTAATATTTTTAAAAGCTAATGTATTTAAAAATTACTAAATTAAACTTCTACCTAATAATCAAAATTGTTTATATACTAGATGGCGAGTTTTGGTGATAAATGATAATACCATCTATGTGATTAACATGTGCTTTGAAGGAATTATTTTATTTATGTTAAAGTCGCATGGAGTGTATGAAAGGAGGCCCCTCAATTGGAATCAAATCGGATCTTTCATGAAGGCTTAGGACTTTTCTAGATCCAAGTGTCACAAGGAGATGAAGGACACTTGGTTTAGTTAGGTTTTCTAGTTTTCTAGATAGACCGTACTATTAAGGGGGGTTTCTAAGATAGTAGCTTGATCAAAGCTAGGCCTATGCTTGAGTTAGATGCACACATCCCAAAACCTAGCCCAAAACATCCCAAATATATCCTAGATCAAGTTTGAAGCCAAGCCAAAACTCAAAGCACTTGAATTGGACGAGTTTTGCCTTCTCAGTGAACGGCGTATGATACGCCGGCAACGGCGTACAATTCAAGAAGCGTACGGCACGCCAAAGAATTCAAATGAAGGACACGACGTATGTTCCGGTGTTACTGTGCTGACACGGGGCGGAACATACGGCGTGAAGGGCATGGAGCTGTGTCAAGTTGGGTCTTCAATACCCCAGGCGCCGTATGATACGCCGGTCACGGCGGAATAACGGCGTACATGTTACACAGTGAGCATGTCATGGAGGAGTTCGGGGGAAGGCTACGCCGTATGATACGCCGGTATCGGCGTATATGTTTTGGCTGAGTCAGCAGTTGAAAAGTGGTTTTGACCGTTGGGGTTTAAGCACGCCGTATGATACGCCGATTGTACTATGTGTACCGGCGGATTATACGCCGCGTTGAAATAGCCGTTGGAAAAGGTTTTCCACCGTTTGAAAAGCATACGCCGTATGATACGCCGTAGCTACTTTAGCTTACGGTGGATTATACGCCGTTCACGGTTTCAGGGGAGTTGTTGAGTAACGGCTAGTTCTTTGTGTCTAGCCTATATATACCCCCTTGGTCGATTTCCTGGCTGCTCTTTGGACCTCTTACCACCTGATACACCCCTTGAGAGTTGCAAGGAGCCACTTGAGTGAATAGTGAAGATCTTGAGTGAGTTTAAGCTAGTTCATCCACTTAGTGTGCATCTAGCTTGAGCTTGGGTTTAGTCTTTGATCAAGTGAAGTCTTGGAGGCCTGTTTCCCTTGGTGTTTGACGGCACCTAGCCGGTCTTGGTGATTGGAGGAGTTCTTGGTGAGCTCTTGGAGATTGTGAGAGCCCCAAGATACAAGGTTGTACACGGTTCTTGAAGCCCGCCGTTCCGGAGATGGAGAAAGGGTATTCTTAGTGGAGCGCTTGGTTCTTAGTGGATTAAGACGGAGCAATACTCTTAGTGAGTGCTCCAACGTGGACTAGGAGGGAGCGTCAACTCCTCGATACCACGGGAAAAAATCCGGTTGTCTTTGTGCCCATTCTCTTTACATTCCCGCATTTCCTTTCAAGCATTTACTTTCTTGTAGTTGCTAGTTCTTGCTTGTTTAGGTTTCTTGCTTAGTATAGGGTTGGCATTCCTTTGAATTATAGGTTTGGGCAACACTAGCATGATAGGCTAGAAAATTGCTTTTCATAGTTTTGAAAAAGTCCCAATTCACCCCCCCCCTCTTGGGCCATCGATCCTTTCAATTGGTATCAGAGCTTAGGCTCTCTTTTATAGGCTTAAAAGCTTAGAGAATGGCTCCAAGAGGTAGTAATGGTCCGCCTAAGTTCGATGGGAGAAACTACTCTCATTGGAAAGTTCGCATGGAGTGCTACTTGGAGGCACTTTCTCCCGTTGCCTTAGCGGTTGCCATTAAGCCTTTACCGGATACACCCACTCTAGAACAAGCCGCATGGAATGCCACTACTAAGAATGCCATATTTGAGTGTTTATCCGGTGACATCTTCTCCCAAGTGTATACCAAGAAAACCGCCCATGAGGTGTGGGATTTTCTAGAGAAGAGTAATGTTGGATCTAAGAAAATCCGTGAGGAGAAGTACCAATTCCTTAGTGCTAAGCTCAAGAAGTTCACCATGCTTCCCAAAGAGAATGTAGAACAAATGTTTACTAGGATGAATGTTATCATTGAGGATATAAATGCACTTAACATTGCTAATTTGTCTCAAGGTGCAATCATCCGGAACATATTGCAAGCTCTTCACAAGCCCGACTACAACATCATCACCTCCCTACTCTTTGAGAATGATCTTGACACGCTTGAAGTGGCGGAAGTGATTGGCAAGATTCGCTCTCATGAAATTTTCATAATGGGTGTGGGTGTGGAAGACTCTACCTCCACCAACAATGATCTTGCCCTCAAGGCCAAGAAGGAATCATCATCGAGCAAGAAGAAGGGCAAGGTGGTTGTTGTCCAAGAATCATCAAGTGAGAGTGAAGAAGATAATGATGAAGAAGAAGACATCAAGCTAGCTCTCATTATGAGGAAGACAACCAAGCTCCTCTCCAAGCTTAACAAAAAGGGGTACAACTATGACCCTAAGAAGAACAAGTTCCGCTCAAGGGATGGGAACAAGAAGTGCTACAATTGTGGGGAGTACAATCACCTCTCCTATGATTGTCCCAAGCCCGACAAGCGCAAGATGAAGAACAAGGAGGGAAAAGATGATGATGAGTACAAGAAAAAGGTCTCCGATAAGGCCAAGAAGAAACTCTTCAAGAAAGGCAAGAACAAGGCTTACATTGTTGGAGAATGGGTTTCCGGTGGTGAAAGCTCAAGTGAAGATTCAAGTGATGAAGAGGAAGAGAAGGGATTTGCCGGGCTTGCCATCAAGCATGAAGAAGATGATGAACCCCCTCTTCCACCACCACCTATGTGCCTCATGGCAAAAGGTAACACCAAAGTGAGTGATGATGAATCAAGTGATAGTGATGATGAACTCTCACCTAATGAGTTTAAGTCACTTCTTGATGAGTACACCGAAATGATCAAGATGCAAAGAATCAAACTTAAAACTCTTGAGGGTTCCTATGTCAAGATTAAGCTTTCTAATGATGAGTTGCTTGCTAAACACAACACTCTTATTGAATCTCATGATACCCTTGTTGTGTCTAACAAGTCACTTAGAGATGAGCATAACACTCTACTTGTTAAGCACAATGAATTACTCATTGAATATGAGGAAACCATTGAGGTTAACAAGGCTATTGAAGCTCACAATAGAAAGCTTAAGATTGATCTCATGAACCTAGAGATGAAACATCAAGAGCTTGAGTTTGCTTATGATGCCATTGACCCTAGCATGCAAGAATATGGTAAGAATGATTGTGTTAAGGTCAATGCATCTACATCTTGTGATGATCTCATGGAAGTGCCTTTGCCATCAAACCATGTTTTTTCTTCTTGTGCTAACCTTGATAGGAAAGAAATTGAAGAAGAACTTGCAAGCATTGCCACCGGGTTGGATGTCATGGTCAAGGGAAAGGGTCTTCTCAAAGACATCCTCTTCCACAACATGAAGCAACATGGGAGGAGTGGTCTTGGCAACTTCTTCTTAAAGGAAAAGCCAAAAGCCCCAAGATCACCTCAACTTGATAGGTGCTTCAATAATGTAGAGGGACCCTATTGCCAACTTTGCAAGAAAAAAGGCCATGACACAAGGGAGTGCCCTTCACCCACTAAACCCCTACCTATCTTACCACCTAATTATCGTTGCACTTATAACAAACATCATTTTTGGTTGAGTAAGGTAGATGGCAAGGTGAAGGCCAAGTTCTTGACCCTTCCACCCAAGGGCACTTGCCCCAAGCAACTTTGGGTTCCTAAGACTCTTTGTTCTAAAATTCGTGGACCCAAGTATATTTGGGTTCCCAAACCTTAAGCTTAATCTCCTATGTGTAGGTGAACTACAAAGCCGGCGGCAACCATTGGGTGTTGGATAGTGGATGTACACAACATATGACCGGCTATGTAAAGATGTTCACCTCACTAGATAAAGATGTGGGAGATCATGAGCAAGTAACATTTGGTGACAATTCAAAAGGCAAAGTGGTAGGTTTGGGTAAGATTGCAATTTCTAATGATTTTTCTATTTCTAATGTCTTGCATGTAGAGTCTCTTAGTTATAATTTACTTTCAATAGCTCAACTTTGTGATCTTGGACTAACTTGCACATTTAGCGATACCGATGTTGTCGTGTCAAGCAAGAAACATAAAGATGTTATCTTCAAAGGCTTTCGACATGGCAATATCTGTCTTGTGGATTTCTCTTCTAATGATGCTAGGTTGTGAACATGCCTCTTCACCAAGAGTTCCAAGGGTTGGCTTTGGCATAGGCGCATTGCTCATATTGGAATGAGCCAACTCAAGAAAGCTTTCAAGAGAGGAATGGTGGTTGGTGTGGAGGATGTGAAGTTTGAGAAGAACAAGCCATGTAGTGCATGCCAAGCTGGCAAGCAATTTGCAACTTCACATCCCATGAAGGCATACTTGTCGACGACTCAACCTCTTGAGCTTCTTCACATGGACCTCTTCGGCCCAACCACCTACAAGAGCCTTGGTGGTAATCTTTATTGCCTTGTCATTGTTGATGATTATTCTAGATATACTTGGACTTTCTTTCTAGATGACAAGAGCAAGACGGCCGGCATATTCAAGAACTTCACCAAGAGAGCACAAGTGGAATTCAAGTCTGCTTTGGTCAAGGTCCAAAGCGACAACGGCTCCGAGTTCAAGAACACCCAAGTTGAAGAATTTTGCAATGAAGGCGGCATCAAGCATGAGTTCTCATCCACCTACACGCCGCAACAAAATGGTGTTGTTGAAAGGAAGAACAAGACCTTGATCACTCTAGCAAGAGCCATGTTGGATGACTATGGCATCCCACAAAGGTTTTGGGCGGAAGCTATCAACACAGCTGCCATGCTTCCAACCGCGTCTACCTTCATCGCTTCTTGGAGAAGACGCCCTATGAGCTTCTCATTGGGAGGAAGCCCAACATCTCCTACTTCCGGGTGTTTGGTTGTAAGTGCTACATTTTCAAAAAGAGAAAGCACTTAGGCAAGTTTGAAAGTAGATGTGATGTTGGTTTTCTTGTTGGTTATTCATCTAACTCCAAGGCATATCGAGTATTCAATAATGCAACTCGCACTATTGAAGAAACGTGTGACGTGGAGTTTGATGAGACTAAGGGCTCCCAAGGGGAGAGTTTCTCTTGTGATGATGTAGGTGATGAACCACTAAGAGATGCAATGAAGAAGATGGCTATTGGGGACATCAAGCCAAAGGAGGAGGATGAAGATGTACCTTCTACATCCACACAAAGCAAGCCTTCTCCAAGAGGATGAGTTGTACACACTACCTCATGCTACCACCTCGACTCGTCTGATGATGAGAAGGAAGCTACAACAACTACTTCATCCAACTCCATGGCTCCCCAAGTTGATCAAGATCAAGAAACCCAAGAACAAAATGATCAAGCTCAAGTTGATACTCAAGACCAAGAACAAGATGAGCAAGATCATGAAGATCAAGATCAACAAGAGCCACTTCCTTCCGATGATACTCTCATCACACAAGAGGAAGCTCAAGCTCAAGCACAAGATGTTGACCCACCACAAGCATCAATTCAAGAACCACAAGTGAAGCGTACACGTACCTCCACCAACCATCCTATTGACTTAGTCATGGGAGACCCAAGTGGCGGTACAAGGACTCGTCGTCGTCAATATGCTTCATTTTGTGAACATTACTCGTTTGTCTCTTGTATGGAACCCACTCATGTAGGTGAAGCTCTTGAGGATCCGGATTGGGTGATGGCTATGCAAGAAGAACTCAACAACTTCACCAACAATCAAGTTTGGGTCCTTGAAGAGCGTCCCCAAGGCAAGAACGTGATTGGCACCAAGTGGGTCTTCCGCAACAAGCAAGATGAACATGGTGTGGTGGTGCGCAACAAGGCAAGACTTGTCGCCAAGGGCTTCTCACAAGTAGAAGGTTTGGACTACGGTGAAACCTTTGCTCCCGTGGCAAGACTTGAAGCCATCCGTATCCTCCTTGCATATGCTTCACATCATAATATCAAGTTATATCAAATGGATGTGAAGAGCGCTTTCTTAAATGGTTATATCAATGAATTGGTTTATGTTGAACAACCTCCCGGTTTCGAGGACCCTAGATATCCTAACCATGTTTATAGGTTGCACAAGGCGCTCTACGGGCTCAAGCAAGCGCCAAGGGCTTGGTATGAACGCCTACGTGACTTCCTCATCAACCGGGGATTCAAGATCGGGAGGGTGGACACCACCTTGTTCACAAAGATCATCGACAATGAGCTCTTCATTTGTCAAATTTATGTTGATGATATTATCTTTGGTTCAACTAACCAAGAATTTTGCAAGGAATTTGGTGACATGATGTCTAAGGAGTTCGAGATGTCCATGATCGGCGAGCTCAACTTCTTCCTCGGATTTCAAATCAAGCAATTGAAGGAAGGGACGTTCATCCATCAAGAAAAGTACACGAAGGACATCCTCAAGAAGTTCAAGATGGATGAATGCAAGCCGATCAAGACTCCAATGCCAACCAATGGACATCTCGACTTGGACGAATCCGGTAAATCGGTTGACCAAAAGCTTTATCGCTCTATGATTGGGTCGCTCCTTTACCTTACCGCATCTAGGCCGGATATCATGTTTAGTGTATGCTTATGTGCTCGTTTCCAAGCTAATCCTAAGGAATCCCATCTAAGTGCCTTAAAAAGAATCTTTAGATACCTTATCTTGACTCCTAGCATAGGTTTGTGGTACCCCAAAGGTGCTTCTTTCACTCTCTTGGGTTACTCGGATTCGGATTTTGCCGGATGCCGTGTTGACCGTAAGAGTACCTCGGGGGGTTGCCATTTGCTAGGGCATTCCTTGGTTTCATGGTCATCTAAGAAGCAAAATTCCATGGCCTTATCCACCGCGGAGGCGGAATACATTGCCGCCGGGGCTTGTTGTGCTCAAATCCTTTATATGAAGCAAAGCCTCTTGGATTATGGTGTGGTACTAGATAGGGTTCCCCTCCTTTGTGATAACGAGAGTGCCGTAAAACTTGCTAATAACCCGGTTCAACACTCTCGCACAAAGCACATAGATATTCGCCATCACTTCCTTCGTGATCATGTAGCCCGTAACGATATATCACTTTGTGGTGTTCGTTCGGAAGATCAATTGGCGGATATCTTCACAAAACCTCTTGATGATGCAACTTTTTCGAGGTTACGAAGTGAGCTTAACATTTTAGATGCTTCTAACGTCATGTAGGTTTGCCTTGTCATATAGAATGCATTTCATATGTATATATATGCTAGGGGCTTGTTTAACCTTGTCAAGATAGTGATGAGCATGGGTCTTGCTTGAGCCGGTGGTTCCCTTTTCACTCAAGGCATGTAGGTTGGCTCATCATGAACAAGCTTGAGAAGGGTTCAAACTTGACAAGATAGATTTAAATTCCGTTATTGCATCTTTCTTGTCATGTAAGGCTTGCACTCATGTTTAATTTCATGCACTTGTCTTGCATTGTATCTTGCATGCGTTAGATCACAAAGGAGAAATCATCTTGTGAGAAAGTTACTTCACTTTCAATGTGACTTAACAACTCCATAAGAATGATGAAATTAATGTTGTGCTTTCTTGCCTATTGAGTCACGTCCTAACGAGCTTAAAGCCTCAATCTCTAAGTTCAAAGGCCATGACTCATACATTTCTTTTTGGAGTTCCTCCCCTTTGGTTCTTAATTCGATTTTTGAAAAACTATTGTTATGTAAAGCTCTTGAGCAAACTTAGGTATTTTCAAAAGAGTGTTTGAGGGGTGAGGATGTCACTCAAAACTAGCCCTAACTTGTGCTTGTGTTTGTTGGTTGTTCAAAAGTTGGGCAAGTTAAGAGATCCTAGTTCAGCCTGAAAATTCCCTGAACGCCGTATATTCCGCCGCCACCGGCGTTTCATACGGCGTGTTGTCTTTGCCACAGTTCTGGATCTCAGTTTCATCCTCTGAACGGCGTATGCTTTCTTCAGTACACGGCGTACATTTTAAAAAGCATACGGCGTTCACTATTCTGGTGCTCCTGTTCATCTCGAACGGCGTATTATACGCCCCGGCTCCACATAGTAGCACCGGATCAAATGGCGTTCAAGTTTTCAAAATCTTCATCCTTCGGCGTTTGATATGGCGGTGACGGCGGATAATACGGCGTTCGTTTCTCCGGTCGGCCCGATTTACATCGGTACTGAGTAACATGGATGGCGTTACTACGCCGGTGCCGGCGGATGATACGGCGCTGGAATATTCCGTCGGGCCCACCTGTCATATATGCCTTCGGCTCGTTGACCTAATCGCGTTCACATTCACTTGTTTGACCCGCCGTCTCGCCCGGTCCCGCTCTCGCGCGCCGCCACCCGCCGCCGCCGGCCTC
>CM014277.1:15497963-15559442 GCA_004135705.1 Alloteropsis semialata
TCTATACAAATTCAAGGCAATTACAGAAATCTGCTTGCTCTAGTCCTTATCATGCCCATGAGTTGTCTCTGATGATCTTTGCACTTGTCCCTAGACCTAATGTCCTTAACCTACCCATGAGTTAAGTTAGTGGATATCTTCTAGTTCATATCATATCTATGTTTTCCCTGGATACACTTTGCCTAGCACCTAATGTTCCTTTCTTAAGTCAATTTTTGCTTATGTTTGTGCTTAGTGCATTACTTAGGCTCCTAAATTGCTTAAGAAAGTGAATCATATTGGTTGTCAAGGCAAAGTCATCTTCATCATTCTGTCATGCCATATCCTTCAGTTTTTCTCACTTTGCTTAATGTCTTTCAAACTTTATCGGCAGATGACAAAAAGGAAGGGAAAGGAGATTGCGCCTCCAAAGCCGAGCAAGAAGAAGTCTCGCGAGCAACGCGAGCTTGAGAGAGCCCTGGCAGTTCCAGACACCCACCAGCAGCGTCCTCTCCGGATCGGAGGCAGTCCGAGTCAGGGGGAGGCAGGGGGAGCACAGGCAGGGGGAGCAGGTTCCGGGTCAGCACAGGCAGAGCAGACAGAGGAGCCCCAGCTTCGCCGCTCTGGCCGTACTAGCGCTACACCTCGTACTGCTCCACGACAGGGTCCTAGGACTCGTGGTGGCGGTACCCAGCGCGGTCGCCGTGGTCAGGGCACACAGCTCGAGGAGCTTCAGGGGGAGCACGGGGAGCAGCCCCAGGAGGACGAGCAGTACCCAAAGATTGACAAGTACCGCCTTGTGGACCTCACCACCGTCAGAGCTGGACACATCAAGCGGCTCAGGCTCTCAGATGATCGAGACTGGTTCGTTCTGGTGAGGGAGCCCGGGGTCGATCAGCGTTTCTGGACCTACATACAGCACAGCTTCTACCTTTCGTACAGGAAGAGAGGCATCAAGCTGTTCGACCACCGATGGATTGACGTGGACAGGATCCGTGAGGCAGCTGGCGAGGACGTCAGACCGTACTTTGAGGCCCAGCCTGGTCTGATAGAGCTTCTGAGGCACAACGGGTTTGTCGAGGAGTGGATCCGCGTCTTCTACTCCACCGTATGGGTCTCCCCGGACCGTGAGTACATGATCTTCATGTTTGAGGGAGAAGCACAGACTGACAGCACAGCAGCTCAGGGACTTCTATGGGTTGGAGCAGTGCGAGTATCGCATTCACGAGCAGGCTCACCTTGGTGCTACTCCTCCCCGCTGCAGCCAGCTTGGTGGGGTCTTCCCTACGGACGCGCAGGTCGCGATGCTTTTTGACCCCCCACTGCCGCCTGGTGCACCCCGAGTTCCAGATGCGATGACTCAGCTAGCCTATGCCCTTCTCAGAGCGACACGGGTTTCCATTCTTCCGAGGGCAGGCTACGGAGAGGCAGTGTCGTCTGTTCAGCAGTGGTTACTGGCAGCTCTTCTGACTCACACCAGGTTCGACATAGCAGATTTTATGATTTGTGAGATTCAGGACGTCATCACAGACGGTCTGCCAGCTGGACGCCGGATGCTCTACGGCCACATTCTGTCTAGGATCTTCTCGACTTACAGGCCACCCCGCTTCAGAGAGGTGTATGATCAGATCGCTACTCGCTTCTCCACCTACGGTCCGGCCAAGCCGGATGACAGACGCCGAGGCCGTAGGGCCATGAGACAGGCAGCAGAGCAGATTGCTCCAGAGCAGAGGGCAGAGGCAGCCGAGGAGGACACAGTTCTTGCACAGGCAGAGGCTCAGCTTCCCCAGTACTTCATGGTGTCTAGCGACAGCTCAGATGACAGTGACTTCGAGCCTCCGCCGCTTTCTCCACCTCCTCGTGCTCACGACACCGAGGCCGGACCTTCAGCTCCACCTCCACCACCGCCTCCGGTTGTCACAGCAGCCGCAGTGACTCAGCCTACAGAGTTGACCGCTATACTTCAGTCACTGGCCGCTACTCAGACCGCCCAGCTTGAGCAGTCCCGCCGACTTGAGGAGCAGCAGGTCGAGTTGAGGAGACAGCAGGCCCAGCAGCAGGAGTCGTTCCGGAGGGAGCAGCTTGCTCTCCAGAACGAGCTCGCTCGTCAGGTGTCCAGGCAGACGGATATGATGAACACCATGATCCAGCAGCAGCAGGCCACCGCTCTTGCCCTTCAGCAGCAGCAGCACACCTCAGCGCTGATGTTCACCTGGCTGCACGGGACGATCGGCACCTTGTACGACCACGCAGGACTTCCAGCTCCAGTGGTGCCCGATCTCAGGCCCCCGGCGACTGCTTCCACTCCTCTACCAGCTTCAGTTGGCGGGTATCAGTTTACACCGATCTCTACCTTTCCGATCTCGCCGCTGATCCAGACCGGGCCGTTCCCTCGTCCAGTCCTCTCTCCCGTGCCCGAGCAGCAGCAGCAGCAGGACGTTCCCCAGAGCCCGAGCCAGTTCTCAGTTGCTCACCAGCACGCTCCGCGGCCTCTGGGATCTCTGACGGCTCCAGTTAGTTCAGGTCTTCTACTCTTTGAGTCGTCACCCCAGCCGACTCTCCCTGTTTCCACCGCTTCAGTTCCGCCGGTCACCGCCTCACTCTCGGAGACTCCAGACTCGACTCTTCAGTCGGTGACCGCCCAGATCGAGAGGGAGATGATGGCTGCTGAGGACCCCTTTGCTGCGACGGCGTCTGGACTCCCAACGGCTTCTACTTCACTTACAGCCGAGTCCGGGACAGCAGGCACCGCTTCCGACTCCGACACCGACGAGGACATCGACACCGAGCAGTTCACGACAGTACCTCGTCGTCCGGAGACTCCTCCCGCTTCTACGCCTCCAGCGCAGGACCCTTGAGGACCTCCTTTTGGTGCTTAGATGCCAAAGGGGGAGATAGATAGGAGGGATAGAGATAGGGGAGCTTGGGAGGGAGTGTGTTGCTTCTTCATGCGTTTTTCGTGTATGAACATGTTATTTGGATCTTGAGCGTGCTTGTGGTTTGACATGTCTATATACCTTGTGAGTGGTTTGCTTAAGTAATGCTTGTTTAATTATTGTCTTTTATTTATCGCATTTACTTTATGCAAATCTTGTGGTTAGTGGACTTGGTAAACCACTCGCCCATTCCCCGTCTAATTCTCGTTCTTACATTTACGTGAGCGAGTGGAATTGGTAAACCACAAGCCCGTTGCGCTTAATTCTATATCTCTATTGGGTGTGTTGTCATCTATCACCAAAAAGGGAGAGATTGAAGCATCTAGGCCATCTTAGATGGCGAGTTTTGATGATAAATGACAATACCATCCATGTGACTAACATGTGCTTTGAAGGAATTATTTTATTTATGTTAAAGTCGCATGGAGTGTATGAAAGGAGGCCCCTCAATTGGAATCAAATCGGATCTTTCATGAAGGCTTAGGACTTTTCTAGATCCAAGTGTCACAAGGAGATGAAGGACACTTGGTTTAGTTAGGTTTTCTAGTTTTCTAGATAGACCGTACTATTAAGGGGGGTTTCTAAGTTAGTAGCTTGATCAAAGCTAGGCCTATGCTTGAGTTAGATGCACACATCCCAAAACCTAGCCCAAAACATCCCAAATATATCCTAGATCAAGTTTGAAGCCAAGCCAAAACTCAAAGCACTTGAATTGGACGAGTTTTGCCTTCTCAGTGAACGGCGTATGATACGCCGGCAACGGCGTACAATTCAAGAAGCGTACGGCACGCCAAAGAATTCAAATGAAGGCCACGGCGTATGTTCCGGTGTTACTGTGCTGACAGGGGCGGAACATATGGCGTGAAGGGCATGGAGCTGTGTCAAGTTGCGTCTTCAATACCCCAGGCGCCGTATGATACGCCGGTCACGGCGGAATAACGGCGTACATGTTACACAGTGAGCATGTCATGGAGGAGTTCGGGGGAAGGCTACGCCGTATGATACGCCGGTATCGGCGTATATGTTTTGGCTGAGTCAGCAGTTGAAAAGTGGTTTTGACCGTTGGGGTCTAAGCACGCCGTATGATACGCCGATTGTACTATGTGTACCGGCGGATTATACGCCGCGTTGAAATAGCCGTTGGAAAAGGTTTTCGACCGTTTAAAAAGCATACGCCGTATGATACGTCGTAGCTACTTTAGCTTACGGCGGATTATACGCCGTTCACGGTTTCAGGGGAGTTGTTGAGTAACGGCTAGTTCTTTGTGTCTAGCCTATATATACCCCCTTGGTCGATTTCCTGGCTGCTCTTTGGACCTCTTACCACCTGATACACCCCTTGAGAGTTGCAAGGAGCCACTTGAGTGAATAGTGAAGATCTTGAGTGAGTTTAAGCTAGTTCATCCACTTAGTGTGCATCTAGCTTGAGCTTGGGTCTAGTCTTTGATCAAGTGAAGTCTTGGAGGCCTGTTTCCCTTGGTGTTTGACGGCACCTAGCCGGTCTTGGTGATTGGAGGAGTTCTTGGTGAGCTCTTGGAGATTGTGGGAGCCCCAAGATACAAGGTTGTGCACGGTTCTTGAAGCCCGCCGAGATGGAGAAAGGGTATTCTTAGTGGAGCGCTTGGTTCTTAGTGGATCAAGACGGAGCAATACTCTTAGTGAGTGCTCCAACGTGGACTAGGGGGAGCGTCAACTCCTTGATACCACCGGAAAAAATCCGGTTGTCTTTGTGCCCATTCTTTTTACATTCCCGCATTTCCTTTCAAGCATTTACTTTCTTGTAGTTGCTAGTTCTTGCTTGTTTAGGTTTCTTGCTTAGTATAGGGTTGGCATTCCTTTGAATTATAGGTTTGGGCAACACTAGCATGATAGGCTAGGAAATTGCTTTTCATAGTTTTGAAAAAGTCCCAATTCACCCCCCCTCCCCCCTCTTGGGCCATCGATCCTTTCAACGTTGAGGTCTTCTGCTGATATATGTTGAGGTTTCTGTTTACTCGTCACCGGTAGGACAGCAATGGTACTGATGATAAACAGGTTCGGTTGTGCTGAAACTGATAACACTTTGGTCTGGACGAACATGGAATATCTTGCAGCTGGTGCCTCTGTTTCGTACGCTCTGCCGCTGGCTGCTACTCTGCTTTATCAAAACAGAGCAAGGACGAGCACAATGCTATGTTTGCTTGAAGCAGAGCAAGCATTTGTTTTAAGTAAAACACACTAGCGGTCTCAAAACTTTTCTATCAAATTGAGGTCCCTAAATTTCCCAGATACTATAAACTATACTACTGTACCACGTAGGTCCATAGCTTTGCTGCTGATTGCTCTGTTTCCTATGCTCCACCGCTGGCTGCTACTCTGCTTTCTTAAAACAGAGCAAGGAGCCAAGGACGAGCGTGCTGCTCTGTTTCCTTGAAGCAGAGCAAGTTCTCGGCTAGACAAGTGGTTTGGTTTGGCAGAACCTGGTGCTTCAGTTTGGTTAGATTAGTCCATCAATCCATATTCCCCACATGGGCTAATATTTTTAAAAGCTAATATATTTAAAAATTACTAAATTAAACTTCTACGTAATAATCAAAATTGTTTATATACTACTCTTTCATTTTTTTTCAATACTTCAACATAATACTAATGTAGATGTGTACTTATCTTTTTTTATTTATAATTGATTTTTAATTAATAATTACTCTATACACATTTTCATCCACATTCACACTTCTTTCATTTTCTGCCGCACCTCCATACATTATATTTAGCATAAAAATCATGGTCTACATGGTGACACTCATCATGCGTATATACCTTAACTTATTATTTCTATATTAACAACGACAAAAAGGTAATTATATATTAGTTTATTTTTGAACTTTTTCAGAGATGCACATGAAGATAATTAGATTAAGGTTTAGGTGTTTAGTTTAGGTTATCTTTAATAATGGCATACATGGGTAACTTAGATACAAATATTGAATGTCATTTTAAGTTATCCATTATAATGATACGTATGAGTAAATTAGATAAATATTAATAAGAGAGAAATTTCACAATCAGGCTAAATTCAACGGTTGAGACATAATAAGAGAATGTGTATGAGGAGTTAGAGTTGTACTCGACTAAAAATATGTTCCCTGGCATAGATGGCATTCTAAAAGTCAGTTTGGAAGACCTTTCATATGAACTGAAAAGTTGCTTCTTACACTGTGCAATATTTCCAGAGGATTACAAAATGAAGAGGAGGATGTTAATTAGGCATTGGATTACATCTGGATTCATCAAGGAAAAAGAGAACAAAACATTGGAGCAAGTTTGCGAGGGCTATTTGAATGAACTTATAAACCGATGCCTACTACAAGTCGTAGAAAAGAATGAATTTGGTAGAGCAAAATCTTGCCGAATGCATGATGTTATCCGCCATCTTGCCCTCAGTAGAGCAGAGAAAGAAGGCTTTGGTAAAGTTTACAAGGGCTTTGGGACATTTTCGGTAGATAATACACGTCGCCTCTCAATTCAAAGTACAAATATTTTGCCTCTGTGTCAATCTGGTATAACACATCTTCGTGCAATCTATGTTTTTAAGAATTATGTCAGCATTAATTGGTTGAGGTCTATCCTTGCAACTTGTAAAATGTTGTCAACACTGGATCTGGAAGGCACCCAAATCAAGATGCTGCCAAATGAGGTCTTCAGCCTATTTAATCTACAATTTTTGTGCCTTAGAAATACTGGAATTGAGATTCTACCTGAAACAGTAGGTAGGTTACAAAACTTACAAGTACTTGATGCATATGGTACTGGCCTTAGATCTTTACCAAAGAATGTTGGAAAACTAAAGAAGCTTAGGTACATGTACGCATGTTCAGTGCTCATAGAAGGAACTGTTAGACATACTGTTGGAATTCATGTTCCAAGGGACATAAGGAACTTGACCGGACTGTCTCTTTCCTTTACCAAACTCGATGAAGAATCATTTTGTAGCCTTCTGGTGTTACATGGCTTGTGCTTCCTTAGCCTTGGTGAGGCCTATGATGGGAAGACTTTGTGCTTCTGTTCACAGTCATTTCCAAGACTCCAAGAAGGATTTGCTGCCTGAAGAATGAATGGAGGCTGAATTCTGCTATTCCCAGAGGTAAATGTTAATTTTATTCTTTTTACTAATACTGTCGTTCTATGCACAATTGCACATAAGTAAATTACTATCATTTATCAATACATGCTGAGGTGCGTTTTTCTTCTGTGTTGGTATGCACACATACTAAATAATTAACAAAGCATACAATAAGCAATAAGCACCTAATAGTGTCAGTTACTTTTACATTTGTTCAAGCTTTTATGTTATTCATTTTTCGTTTCAAACAAGAGCACATGAGGAAGAAGCACCATTACGTCTTCTTCCTTTTCTGTTATTTTTTTATTATGTTCAGTTGCACATCAAGTGTTTTAAATATTGTGCTAAGGAATTTATTGGCATGACTCTAGAACAACTAATAAGGGAGCTAAATGGAGCTATAGTCGGCTACAGTGGCTAAATTGTACATGGAAACAAATTGCGAAACTCTGCCTCCACAATTATAGCGGGCTATAGCTTCCAGCTATTTAAAACTTGTCATGAATTAGTTCAAGTGCAATGACTAAAGTAGCAGTAGTAACTCGATGTAACGGTCTTGAAAGTAATAAAACTTCCCCTTTTGAAATAAAAGAAAGGAAAAAAACTAAACTAGTGGTAGCACAGACAATTGCTGGGATTGGAGGGTTGAGGGGTGAAAAACTAAACTAGCAGTTATACCTGTCGTAGTGTCTGAACAGAATTTTTACTTAAGTTCAGTTGCACATGAGTTATTCAAGTTTTCACACATGGTGAAAACAATACAGGTTTCAAGACGCAAGGAAGCTGTGCTGGGGAACCAATCTGCAAGGAGAAGCAGCATTCAAGCTTATTTGCAGCAGGCAGCATGTGGAATCCAGCGACAAAGGGGATTGCCATGAGGATGAACTGTAAAAGGAAAAAAAATGATGTTGGCTCTCCTATATCTCAATTTGTTAGCTTTCTGAACGGTGCGTGCGGAACCAGCCATGAGGAGGAGGAAATTCTCTTTGTCATTGTCGGGCAGCAGTTCTTTTTGCTGGCTTTATGTTTGGTGGTTCCCTTTCATATAGGTCCTTCAGTTTGATAACCTTGACATGATTTTGCCCGTCAGGATTTAACTGATCTCAGATATGCCAGGGGCGTGATTGCATAGTTAATTTTTATTTTCGTTTGAATTGCTCAGGTGCTCTTTGTACATGGGAAGTGCTACTCTGTTTTCTCGAAACAGAGCAAGTGCCTGCTTGCTGCTCTGTTTTCTTGAAGCACAGAAGCAGAGCAAAGTTCTTGGCGCGTAGATGCTTGAGAGAGCTACCAGAAGAGCGAGGAGAGGGCAGAGCCAATTCTTACACGGGCCGCTAGCCTGAGGAGTGAGGACACTACTGAATGGGCCTGACGCATTTGCATTATTTGGGCTTGGGCCCAGGTTTGCTGGGTTTTCGGTGCTTACGCCTTCTCTTTTCTTTGATCATCAAGAGATCTTCGTTGCTGCCGCCGCCGCCGCCGCCGCCGCCACCTCCTGCACCGCCGCCGTCGCCGCGCTTCAGATGCTTCCCGACGAAGAGCTAACGGAGAATACGGCGGAAATCCGCGCGCGCCTCTTGCCGAAGACCTGGCGTCCATCGGCGTTAGCCGTCGTACCGGCGGCCACGAGGACGGCGACGCTTGGGATCGATGCGGCATTATCTCCATGCCCAAGGTATCTTTCGTTTCGTTTCTTGTGGCGTGTTGATTATGCTAAGCACTGAAAGCTTAGAATTTGCAACTGGACAGTTTGACTTGTTTTCTTTACACCGAACGGCCAACCTGCATCCATCACTGTAGTAAGCTATGCTACTTATTTCACATTTCAATCTGCAAAATCTAAAAAAAAAGATAGTGCTGTATCATGGGCAGTTGGGCACTTTAATATCATGCATACGAGCAGAAAGATAGCTCGGTTCAGATCTCATTGGCCCGGATCACATAAGGCACAGGATTACATAGGTAGCATATACACAAGCGCAAGTTCGACAGCCTGCTTCGCTGAGACCTTGCCGTGGTTTGCACTCTGTTTTCTTGAAACAGAGCCCATCTCTTGGCGGGTGGGATGTCACTGTTTTCTGAACTGTTGAAGGCGGGGGCGGCTTTGATGGGTGGTAATGACGACGAGGATGATGACCCGTGCACCAATTAGCTTTTGCTGACTTTCATTTTGGCAGCACACATGTACCAAAAGATGCCGGTTTGATTCGTCACATCAAAGATTATTGGTTCTTCAAACGGGTCACAAATGGACCACGGGCGCCCGTGAAGACCCACAAGATTGTGTTCAAGGGACTTAGAGGCTGGAGTCATGTCTTCCTGCTGCTACTACCACATTTGCAAACAAATAATACAAAAAACCACCGAAAGAGAGAACCAGTTACATATATCTGTGTTATATATGCACGCAGTAAGCATGACCTAATCATGAGCAAAGCACCAATAATGAGGTTAGCAATTCTTCACATAAATAAAAACAGCATTACTAATTAAAAGCATTATTGTTGCTTTCTCATTTATGTATCTTACTCATTTCACCTTCCAAGCATTGGTCGTTGACTAGTTAGCCTCTGCTCGTGGGCTTTGCAGGATTGTTGCTTTACCAGATGCAACTCCTCCCAGTCCGTCGAAGCTGATCGTGATTTCATCAAAGCCTGGTCAGCAACACATGCTTGTTCTCCAGCTTCTCCAATCCAGGTAAGCCTTCATCAAAATTCATCAGTTTTTTTTTTCTAAAAGTTTATTCTATTGAGCTGAAAGCTAGATCGGCCAGTTGACTTGTGAAATTTGGTCTTCAGTCTGGTTCCATACACCTGCAACTGCAACACTGCGCTCTCCGGCAATTCCACACAACCATCATGGCGGAGGCTGTCGTGGGAGTGCTTATCAGCAAGCTTGGCGCAGCCTTGGCAAAAGAGGCAGCAGCGTATGGTGCTTCCCTGCTTTGCAAGGAAGTTTCTGCCCTCAAGGGTCTGTTTGGTGAGATCCGCAAAGCCAAGAGGGAGTTAGAGAGCATGAACGCTTACCTGCAAGAGTCAGAAAAGTTCAAGGACATTGACAAACCCACTGGTCTCTTCGTCAAGAATATCCGGGAACTATCTTTCCGGATTGAGGATGTTGTCGACGAGTTCATGTACAAGCTTGAAGATGAAAAGCATGGAGGATTTGCGGCCAAGATGAAAAAGAGAATCAAACATGTCAAGGTTTGGCACCGTCTAGCTCACAGGCTCCAAGATATCAATGCTGAGCTTGAAGACGCTGCAAATAGGAGGAATCGTTTTGTCATCCCAGGAATGGAGAGAAATGCTGGAAACAGTGACCAGCATGCTAGATCCACCAATCAAGCTTGGTATTTTGCTAGAGAAGAGGATCTAGTGGGTATTAAAGATAATGCTGCCAAGCTCAAGGGGTGGCTAGTCGATGATTTGGAAGAAAAGAACACCAAAATCGCCGCTGTTTGGGGGATGGGTGGAGTAGGTAAAACTACTTTAGTTGATCATGTCTACAAGATTGTGAAAGTGCATTTTGATGCTGCTGCATGGGTAACTGTTTCAAAGAGTTACCGAGTTGAGGACATACTCAAGAAGATTGCTAGAGAGTTTGGCATATCAATCGATTCTAGCAATATGGAAATAAGAAGTATAGTTCAGGTCATCCATAGCCATCTTGAAGGTAAAAGGTATATCCTGGTTCTTGATGACGTGTGGGAACAAGATGTGTGGATTAACAGTATCATGCCTATCTTTATTACGACTAATTGTACCAGCAGATTTGTTCTCACATCAAGATTATCTGAGGTTGCATCATTAGCAACTAGTAACTGTGCTATTAATCTGGAGCCTCTAGGATCATATCACTCTTGGAAGTTATTCTGCAAAGAAGCTTTTCGGAATAGTGATGACAAAAGGTGCCCATCAGAGTTACAGGATTTGGCTGTCAAGTTCTTACAAAAGTGTGAAGGCTTGCCTATTGCCATTGCATGCATAGGCCGGTCACTGTGTTCCAAACCCCACCCCAAATGGGAAACTGTGTACAAGGATTTAGAAGCACACTCGGCTAATAATGCAATCCGGGGTGTTGATACCATTCTGAAAATCAGCTTGGAGGATCTTCCACATGAATTGAAGAATTGCTTTCTGCATTGTGCAATATTTCCGGAGGATTGTATTTTGAAAAGGAGGAGGTTAATAAGGCACTGGATTACTGCTGGATTCATCAAGAAAGAGGAGAACAAAACACTTGAAGAAGTGGCAGAGGGTTTCTTGAATGAACTTGTAAATCGGAGCCTATTGCAAGTCATAGTGAAGAATGAGTTAGGACGAGTGAAAGGTTGCAGAATGCATGATATCTTACGCCATCTTGCCCTTGACAAAGCGGAGAAAGAATGCTTTGGTAGAGTTTACGAGGCTGACGGTACATTTTTGTTACCTGTAACTCGTAGGCTGTCAATACAGAGCCCCAATATGCCCCTGCCGAATCGATACGGTGGAACACATCTCCGTGCAATCCATGTTTTTATGAATTCTATAGATATTGACTTGATGCGGCCTATCCTTGCATCTTCATTATTCTTGTCAATATTGGACCTGCAAGGTACAGAAATTAAGATGCTGCCAAATGAGGTCTTCAGCTTATTTAATTTGCGGTTTTTGGGTCTTAGATATACTAGAATTGAGATTCTACCTGAGGCAATAGGAAAATTACAAAACCTAGAGGTACTAGATGCAGCAGCATCTGCTTTGCGATCTTTACCCAAGGAAATAGCAAAACTAAGGAAACTTAGGTATTTGTATGCATTTATAGTGCACGAAGAAAGCACTCGTCGAGATTTTTGTGGGGTTAAGGTGCCTAAGGGCATAAGTCACTTAATCAAACTGCATGCTCTGCAGAGAGTTACATCAAGCTTAGAAACTCTACGTGAAGTGGCAGTTTTAGCAGAGTTGAGAACATTTGCAGTTACTGAT
Source organism: Alloteropsis semialata (assembly GCA_004135705.1). Classification (NCBI taxonomy): domain Eukaryota; kingdom Viridiplantae; phylum Streptophyta; class Magnoliopsida; order Poales; family Poaceae; genus Alloteropsis; species Alloteropsis semialata. Next base: position 15,509,945 of record CM014277.1, read on the forward strand.
GTGACAAGTGAACACTCTCTAAACTTGTGCAGGGCTATCATGAATATGAACCATCTGGCCCATCTTTCAATTGAAACATCAGATGATAATGAGGTGTTACCAATGGAAGCACTCCGTTTACCTGAGACTCTTTATAAACTTGAACTGACAGGGCAGTTAGACAAGACACGGGCCCCTCAGATTTTCTCATCCTGGTCGCACCTTAACAACCTCACTTTACTGAGCCTGTGGTCGTCCAAACTTAACGAGGACTCATTTCATAGCCTCATGGTGTTACCTAGTTTATGCTTTCTTAACCTTGCTCAGGCTTATGATGGGAAGACAATTTGTTTCTCTGCAAAATCATTTCCTAGGCTCCAAGGATTAGAAATATCAGGTGCCCCACAGCTAAACCAAGTCGAAATAGAAGAAGGTGCACTGGAAAGCCTTGTTGAACTGGAGATTTCGAACTGCCCAGAACTAAAGCACCTCCCTCATGGTATTGAATACCTTACAACCCTTGAGAAATTATATTTGGAAGACACTGCAGAGGAGCTCATAGAGAATCTTAGGCAACAAAGTGAATCAGATGAATGCAATGAAGAGCATGTGACGATCAGCCACATTAGAAATGTTGTTGTTAGATTAACTGAGAAAAACATATGGGAAAGGATTCGCTGACTGAAGCATAAATGGCTGAATTCTGCTGTTCCAAGAGGTAAACGTTTATTTTATTCTATTTACTGACACTGTCGTTCCATGCATAGGAGCAAATTACATCATGTTTGTTTATTCATGCATGCTGTGGTGCTTCCTTCTCACATTTTTCTTCTACGTTCATATGCATATACATACTAACAATTACAGACCATATAAGCAAGAATAACCCAATAGTGTCAATTCCTTTTATGCTTCTTCCAGATTTTATGTTCTATCTTGTTTTGAAACAAGAGGGCATGAGAAAGAAGCACCATTACAGCATTACATATTTGTTCTTTTTTGTTTTGTTTTATTTTTAGTTCAGTTGCACATGAATTTGTTGGGGTTAGAACTTGGAAGGGGGAGGGGTGAAGCCAAGTAGATTACACCTGTCGGACTGTTAGCAGTGTTTTTTGCATCTTTTGGAGGCCAAATGCCAACCAATCCAGATGCCCTTATTATTTATTTTTCACTGGACTAACACATGTGAAATAAACTACAGGCAAAGGATGGACACAAAGATCTGGGCTGGGGAACCAAGCTGCTAGTACAAGAAGGGGCAGTGAAGTGTCTTGCTGATGGCAGAATTAAGGTGGAGTCCAGTTGTTTGATTTCTCAATTGGCTCTCAGAATTCCCTAGTTGTTTGATTTCTGAGCGTTGCGCACGGAACTAGCCAGCAGGAGAAAAGCTCTCTCTGTCATTGTCTGGCAGCAGTTTTTTTTTTGCTGATTGGCATGTTTGGTTTGTGCCCCAAATTGCCCTACCAAATATTCGTCAAGACCAAATTGATAGTAATGCAATCGTTGGCAAAACTCTAGTTGGATTGCAACTTTGTCAAATCTTGCCAACCTATTAGTATGGCACATGGGATCCGTATGCTATTAATTTTATTTGCATCGAAATATAGTGAAGTGAGATCTTGTTTTGTAAGTTTAATTGCAAGAAACATTTATGTGAAATTAAATCATAAATTAGATTCACCATTTAAGGGATGTTAGATTTTGAATATTATTAATCCAAGAATTTTGTATTGCGTTAAGCCATTGAGGCCCATTCTAGTCGACGGTTACCTGTCATATAGGCCCATGTATTTGCTAAGCTTGACATGATTTTGCCTGTCCGGATCTAATTGATGTCAGATACGCCAGGGACACGGTCACTGTTTTGATCGTGATCTGGCTCAAGCCTCCTACGCAGGTGCACGTGGATAGATCCGTTGGTGGGTACCCATAATTCATACACAAATCCATATCCATCTCAAATGGGGAGGGTATAAACAAAAAATTGTTTATCCATTATAAATGGGGAGGGTAGGGTATAGAGAGAAAACTACTTATCCACTAGATATGTATAAAAAAATTATCCATTGAATATGAGTGGGAATGAGAAGGGTGATGATTGGATAATATATATTTGAATTTGGGTTTTTTCGAATGTGCATACGCTAGATTCCTGTGGCGAGCGGTACATATTGTTTTTGGGTTTGCACCACCAGTAAACTTTGATAATTTATTTCATCAATGGTTAAAACAAGGGGGGCAGAAACCAAATCTAAACCTATTGACAGGAGCAGCAGCTTTATGTTGGACGATTTGGCTCACAAGGAATGACGTTGTTTTTGACAAATGTCAACCAAAATCTTTCATGCAGGTTCTTTTCAGGGGAACGCATTGGCTTCGGCTCTGGGCGCAGTTGCAGCACAGTGAGGATAGAAAGGAGATGATGATCCAGGCATGCTGTACACTGGAGACATCAGCTCTTCGCTTTTTTGCTTCCCATGGATGGCCTTTTAGCTTACGAATTAGCTATTGATACTATGGTTCTTTGGTTAAACTTTTTTTTATGGTGCGTGTAGCGTTGGTCTACTACGTGTAATAATGTGGACTGATTCTCTCTTTTCAAGAGGGTTGAAGCCGGAACTCATTCCATTATCTAAAAATATATTTGAATTTGGATATGAACAAGAGTGGGTTTGGCCGTACCCTTCCAGTGGCAGGTCTACATGCGGAGAGTAAGATGAGCACAAACGCATCAGAATTCAAAAAGGTGAGGCGTCCGAGTAAGATGAGCACAAAACGCAGGTGCCTGCTACTCTGTTTTCTCGAAACAGAGCAAGTGCCTGCTTGCTGCTCTGTTTTCTTGAAGCAGAGAAAAGTTTTGGCGCGTAGATGGAGCAAGTTGATGAGAGAGCCACCAGAGCAGCAGAGAGACAATTCGTACGCGGCCGCTAGCCCGAGGAGTGAGACACTGCCGAACTCCGCATTTTGATTATTTGGGCCCAAGCTGCTGGCTGTTTGGTTCATATGCCTTTTCTTTCCTTTGTTGATGAAGAGATCTGCGTTGCCCCGCCGCCGCCGTCCCCACGCTTCAGAATGCCTTCCGACGAACGGCTAACGGAAAATACGGCAGAGTTCCGCCGCCGCCATCGCCACGCTTCAGTTACCTGCGTGAGTCAGAGAAGTTCCCCCGGCGCCTCACGCGCACCCCCCACCGTCGCCGGCCGCCCGGCCCCGGCGTCCACCCAACCACCGCCGCCGGCCTCTCTGGTTCTGGCGGCGGCCACCTCGAGACCACAGCCCCCGATGGCGGTGGTTGCGCCCACCGTCAGCCCGCCGGGAGTCTCCCTGACCCCGGCGGCCACCCCCACCGCACCTCTATCCCACCCTGTTGCGGCCGCCCCAGCTACTCCCTCCTCCGTCGCCTCCGCGGCTCCGGATTCGGCATCCAGCAGCTCCTCCCTGCCTGCTGGCCGGAAGCCGGCACCACCTTCCCCTATCTTGTCAGGCTCACCCATGGCGGCCCCTGCGGCCTGCATCGTCTCGCCTCTTTCGCCGCTGGCACAGCCTTTCCACCCTGGAAGGGCCATGCCGGGACGACCTAAGGAGGTGCGCTGGATGATGGATCTGGATGGCGAGGAAGGTGACGACGAGCTGGAGCAGGTCAACTTCGAGCCCTCCCCTTCGCCGCCAAGCTACTGCGACATGGTAAGCCAGCAGGTCGACTTCGAGCCCTCCCCTTCGCCGCCAAGCTACTGCGACATGGTAAGCCGTTCGTCGTCCCCAAGGGGCGTGTCTCCCGCAGCTGTGCTGCAGGAACCGGCCGCGGCAGTGCGAGAAACGGGCGCATAGGCCGGGGGGCGCCACTAGTGGCCGTGGCCGAGGGGCCTCGCAAGCACCGACGACCCTCTCGTCGGGCCAGGCGCAGGCGACAGCCAGCTGCTGACACGGCGCACGAGGGTCCACGGCAGGCGCCTCTGGAGCACAGCCATCAGCCACGGGTTGATGCTGATGGATTCGAGGAAGTCGTCTCGCGGTCCAGGCGGAGGCGCCTCAACTGCGAGGCAAGATGTGGGTCCGACTCGCCGCCGCGACGTATCCCGGTGGAGCTGGCGGGCAGGTGCCTAAACTGCCTCTCATATAGGCATCGGGTGGCAACCTGTAGGCTCCCCCGCCGCTGCCTGAGATGCCATGGCTTCCGCCACCTCGCCAAGGACTGCCGCAAACCACGCGCGCCACCCTTGACCGAGCGGCCGGGCATGGGCAATATGCACGCACCACACGTAGGAGCTTCGTCAGCACGCGCGGCGAGAGCCCGCCGACCCGGATACCATCCCCTCCAGCGCCGAGGGCCTCTCAGGCCACCTCCCACACGACCTCGACGGTTCCGCTCGCCTGCCAATTGCAGTGGCAGGAACCGAAGTGTTGCTATGCGGAGTACAGCCCTTCCATGGCGGCTGAAGAGGCCAGGCTACGGTTCGCATTGGTTGCGCAGGCGGGCAATGCCTCCAGGGACATCTCGGTGGATGCGGCGGTGCAGGCTATTGCACTGACCACCGGACTTGACGACGACGCCTTCTCCGTCACGAACTTCTACCCCGAGAACTTCTTGGTTGTCTGCAGCTCCCAGGCGGCACGAGACCGTGTGCTGGGAGCCGCGCCAATCCCCCTGGCGGCAACCTGCCTCTCGATCCGCCTGTGGACACGCCTGGTTCACGTGGAACAAGAGACGCTCTACATCAGGGTCAAGCTCGAGCTCGACAGCATCCCTCCCCACGCTTGGGACTTGGACACCGTCTCCAAGCTCCTTGCTCCTCAATGCTGGGTTGAGCGACTGGAGCCTGCGACGAAGGAGAAGACCGATCTCTCCAGGTTCACGCTCACGGCCTGGACGATGGACCCGGCGAGCATCCCGACGTCCAAGAAGTTGTTCATTGCGGAGCAGGAACGACCGGTGACCTACTCCGACCCCAGGATGCAGATGATCTTCGGGAACCTGCCCCCCTACCTCCGTGAGAAGAAGGTGTTGGGCTACAAGGTGGCCCTGCACCTGAGATCCACCGCCGACTTCTCGCCGCGGACACCCTCAACAAGCTCTTCTTCCCCCTTCGACGATGGCGACAGCGGACCCGACGGGAACCCAGACCGTTCATACAGTTTCCGGCGGGGGGTGGGACCACGCCTACAGGCGTTCCCGCGCTGGGACAGAGAGGGCGGGAGCACGGCGCCGGTGGGGCAACCCGCCACGACAACGGGCTGCATGGGCGCGTAGAGAGCATCTTCTGCAAAGCCTGCGGAAAGAAGCTTTCCGAAAGCTGGCTCGGCATTAGCGCCTGCGTCACGGATTCCCTCTGCCACCATCTCACCACAGACAAAGGGAGTATCCTCACCGGGCGGAGCATGACAGGATACAGTTGGGACAACCGGACAGGTATGGAGACCTCTGTCCCCTCAGGACCGGGTGCAGGCGATTCAGTTTGAATTGACCATCCATCACGAGGAGAGCCCCATGGAGAAGGGGGATCCGATGCGACATGAGTCAGCCCTCCTAGATCAGGAGCGGGGGTGATGGTTGAGACACCGGCGGCCTCCACCGACCTCGCTACGGGCTCACCATACCTCGTTGACGGGCCGACTCTGCCGGCCCAGATGGCGCAAGAGGAGGGCGAGGCCGAGGAGGATGATGAGGAGGCCCGCATTGAGCCGGTGGACGGCCCATGCAAACGCAGCAGAGGCGGCTAGTTCTCCACTTTGGCATCCCGCCTCCGACATCTTCACCCCGCCATGGCGACCGCGTTCGCCGTGGACGGAAGCTACGCAGGTGGAGGACCAATCCAAGCTCTTCGCCTTCACCGTGGCCGTTCAGAAGAAGTTATGCACCCCTCTTGCGCCAAGACCGATCAAGACAAAACGGGTCACCGCCAAGGGGATGCCGGCGGAAGGCCACCTGCCCAAACGAAGCGAGCGCCTGGCAAATCATCCGTTGGCCATGGTTGCCTCATCCGAGCGAGCTGAGGTGGTTCTCCTACGCCGGTTTGAGCTGCTCAGTGACTCGGAGCAGCCAAATACGGCTGCCAAGAGCGCGTTCCAGGAGCTTTACAACCAGGAACTGCGGGAAAAACACTATGAGGTGGTTCGAGATCTGCTTCCGGCGTTAAAGAGCAACTCCACTGCTCTTGGGATGCAGGCCTAAAGGGCCGCCCCACCCTGGTTGTTCAATGTTGATGGATAGGATTGCAGTGATATCGTGGAATGTTCGCGGGCTCCTCCAGAGCCAGGCGCGACGTCGTGCGTACCTTGGTCATGGACCACAGGGCGTCCCTAGTGTGTCTGCAGGAGATGAAGCTGAGTCTGATCAGCTATGATGTAATGCTGTCTATGTTGGGAGCTCAATTCAGTGAGTTTGAGTACTTGCCTGCGTCCGAGACTAGGGCCCTGAAAATTAGGCCTAAATAAAAATTAGGATTTAATATATTTAATTATGAATTGTTCATGTCATTTAGGAATTAATTCAAATTAGGTTAGAAATTAAAAACAAAGGTAAGCGTAGAAAAACATGTTTGTGCACTCATGCCGATGCATATTTTTGTTTGATAGCAATTTAAATGGTGGATGTTAAATTTATATTTGAAATCCTCATTTAATTTGCTTTTGAATGAGTGGTTAATTGTTTGTCAGCGTTAAGTCTGTTCCAACCCCCTAAACTCTTGGCCTGGTTCACTTATGCCCCTCAGACTTTCCGGCCCAGCTCGCCTAACCTCCCTCCCCTTCTTCCCTTTCGGCCCAGCCCGGCCCACCGCTCGCGCCCCTCTCCCGCTCCCGCTTTCCAGCGCCGGAGACGCCCCAGCGCCAGGGCGCCAACGCCCGGGCCGCTGCCAGGCGGGCCCCGCTCGCCAGGGTCGTCCCCGACCTCCCGACCGAGTCGGAGTCGGAGCCGACTCCGACCGGGAGAGGCCGCCGCCGCGCAACCGCCCCGCGAGATCCGCGCGGGCCGTTCCCGTGACCGCCGCGGATTCCCCGAGCATATCCGCCTGCGCCCATGCCCTATAAAACCACCCCGGGGGCCCTCTCTCTCTTGTTTCCCGCACCCGAGACGCGCCGCCGCCATTGTTGCCGAGGTGAGCACGCCGCCGAGCTCGCACACCGCCGTCCGGTCACCCAACGCCGGCCCTAACCCCGTGGGCGTGTTCGCAGGAGCTTCCGCCGCAGCACCCCGCGTCCAAGAGCCCGAGCCGAGCCCCGGAGAGCCGACGACGCCGCCACCCGAACGCCGCCGCCGCTCTTCAACGCCGACGACCCATCTCCGCCGCCCAATCGACGCACCCGAGTCCCTAGGTGAGTTCGCCGTGACGCCCTCTCTCCCAAGCCAAACCGCGTCCAAAACCGAGCCCCCTAGCCCTAGATTGAAGCAGCGCCGCCGCTCGCCGCCGCCCGCCGCCGTCGACCTCGTCGCCGGTCATCTCCCGCCGCCCGCATCCATCCTGGCCACCCGATCTGATCTGGACGGCCAGAAACACCCCGTACCCCTTCGCCCCTTATCCGGTCCACCGTGGACCCGTGGGCCGAGTCCACGGCTCGGTCTACAGCCCCGTCAGCGCCACGTGTCTGACACGTGGGCACCACGTCAGCGCCGCGTCAGCGCCACGCAAGCCAAGCAGCCACGCAGCGCCCGTTTTGCAGAAAAGCCCCTCGGTTTTACCAAAATCAACCCGCAGTCCTGTGTAGTTCAAAAATAATTAGATATAGGTCCTTTTTCTTACGGTTTGAACCCTGAGCTTTTGAATAATTAAACCCGCTGTCCTAGGTTGTTTTATTTACGCGTTAGACCTTCTGTTTTTATACGTAATTACGTTTAGGCCCCTGTTTTCTCGCAGATAGGTCCCTGGTAGTTTAGTTTCTTTGCCAGCAAGCCCCTAGACCTTGTTTTAGCCCTAGATTATGCGTTTTAACTCCGATTTCAGTGATTCTTGCGCTCATGTGTTCGTAGTAATGCGTAGAATAGTTTTATTTCCTTTTTAGCCACTGTTTGACTTATTTGGTGTACTGTTCTAATTTATTTCACTTGATATGCATGTACCGGCTTGTTTGGATTGCGTGTTGGTGATTGTTGTTCGTGTCTAGTCGGTGAGCCGTTCGAGCCGTCCTTCGAGCAACACTTTGAAGAGCAAGAACAGCAGCTACAGTGCCAAGAGGAAGGCAAGTATAACATGAGAAATCCTTGATACCTATACACATTATTAATCACATACATTCATGCATGAATTAAACTGTTTAGGATATCCCTAGTACTTTGAGACTTACTTTCTTGCTCAATCGGGTTATGCATTGATGGGTAAATTGAGCTAGGCTTTATAACTTGCGCTTACTGTCTTTGGACAGTGATACTTGATTCTTCTTAATGAGGAATGGTTAAAACTTGCTTTTTAGCAACATGGTTAGGTAGCTGGAACATGTGCTGTGTGCTTTGTTCTCAGCAAACTCTTGTACTAGAATATGTGCTGTGTGCTTTATTCTAGACAATTCACGATCTAGAACATATGCTGTGTGCTTTGTTCTAGGCAACCTTTAATTTGGACATGTGCTGTGTTCTTTGTTCCATCCAACCTAAATCGGAACATGTGCTGTGTGCTTTGTTCATTAATCAACCTTTAAACTGGGACAATTGCTGTGTGCTTTGTTCTGGGCATCACTTGTTATGGTCTATCTTAAAGTGGCAACCTGGGAAAACAGTGCAACCACGGAAATCAAATGGGCTCTGGTCTTAACTAAGTAAATTGTATGATCCTAGCTTGTCTAAGTGGCTATCTGGCTTGACTTGGAGGAGAGGGCCAGAAGTGGTGGCCTTGGTCTGTCTCGGAAATGGGTCGATATTTACTTTTGGTGGGAGCAGAGAATGTTCACACTGTCACTAGCGGCTAGGGTCTCTTTTGAAAGGTTTCGTAGCGTCCCTATGCAGTCACACCAAAGGTAGTGTGATGAATGTGCCTGATCCGCACTGCATGGTTGGGTTATAAAGTTCTTTTGAGCTTTTACGCGACCAGTGGGGAAAGTGTACAACCTCTGCAGAGTGTAAAAACTGATATATCAGCCGTACTCACGGTTACGAGTGGCCTGGATCCTTTTTGACAGTGATCTTTACCCTGGTGATGTTTAAAATGCAAGGAACTGGATTGATGGTGAATTAAGAAATCTCTTATTTTGGGTTACAACTGGGATTTACCTATTACACTGTAGTAATTTGGTTAATGCTAAAATTGAACAATTAAAAGTGCTTACCGCAGTTAAACCGTGTCTAGCCTTTTAAGCCTTCATCCCTCGTGTTATATTTGTTAAGTAAAGTTGGTTTACTTACACTTGTGCTATTCAACAAAATCCCGGATGGGTAATCAGATGAACCTGAAGGTGTTGTGGAGTTCCCTGAAGATTTTCCAGACTTCTAGGCAGCTGTCAACCAGTCGGTGTCCTTGTGGGGTAGATGGAGCCACGAGAGTTTATCTTTTCGTATGAGTAAACTTTGATTAAAGACTTGAGTCTTATTTGTAATAATTCTGGATGCTATTCTTTTGTAATCGAGCACTTGATTTACTTTGATATTCTGTTATTCTAAAGCTATATGTGTGTGTTGGACTTCCTGGGTACACATATAGTAGCATTCGGGTTTATTCGTAAATCCGGGTGTGACAGATTGGTATCAAAGCAGTGTTGACTGTAGGACACGCAGCCTAGTTAGAATGGTCGTTTAGACTTTTCTTTTGCCCTTGTCTTTATTCCATCTAAGTTTTGATCTTGATTATTTTACTTATCCTTATTATTACTCCTTATTTCAATTTACTTTAATCTCTTGTTTCACTTTGAGTTATTTTATACAAATCTTTATTCTTATTATTCTATCTTATTCTATTACAAAATTTTTATTTATTCTCTTGTTCTCTTTTTTCTATAGATGGCTCGCACTAAGGTCACTCCGCGCAAGTGTGTTGGAGAGTTCTTGCCTCCCAGAGTTGCTGAGCATGCCCTGCAGTTCTTCAACCCTGATCCAGTTGGAGGGATAGAGTTGCCACCTGTCCAGAAGCCACCAGTGGAGGAAGCTGAAGAAGATCCCGAGATGGTCGAGATCTACGATGAGGAGGAGGACCAGTTCGTGCCTGTTGTTCCACCACCGGCGCCACCAGCTCCAGTCAAGCAAGAAGGTGCCACTGCCGGAGGAGGCCCAGAGGACCCCGAAGGCGATGGTGATGATTCAGATGGAGAGGACTCCGATTATGATGGCTCTGATGACTCTGATGATGATGAGGAAGACCACCCACCTCCAGCTAAAGAATGGAAGGTGGTGGAGACTACACGTGATGGAGGAGACTGCTACTTCCATCGTCGTCTGCTTCGTCTACTTCAGCGCCACAATGGACATGGCCGTGTCAGCGTGGACTACCGCAGTGAGTGGTGGACTCATCACCGCTACACTGACTTCTGGAAAACCACGGCTTGTGTTCGAGTGTCTGCCCGACTGCTAGGCGCCGCCAGGACTGAGTCAGAGCACCCCGCACTGGCTCCCAGGGAGACACAGGAGGCTGGCATCACTGATGCTGCTCGCCGGGCACTCTACGCCTATCGTGGACTCTACTTCAGCCTTGTCCGTGATGGAGCGGAGCGTTACATTCCACGTGTGCCCCGTGGGAGGAGGACTAGCAGGATCGCCAACCCAGGTGGAGAGCAGAGCGCCAGACTCGTGGAGACCGTGGGTTTTGCTGCAACCATCAACACGGAGTTCGATTCACTGCTGGATGAGCACTCCAGGATGTGGGAAGAGCTTCAAGCAGCAAGGCTTAGAATTGCAGAGTTGGAGCACCCCGGCGCTGAACCACCTATGGAGGAGCCGGAGTATCTTGCAGAAGCACCGCCCCGCAAGAGGACTCGTTATGGGACCTTTGCTAGCCGCACCACCATAGATGAGCATTAGTTGGTCTTGAGTTGTAATAAAAACGCTAGTCATGCGAGTTGAGTCGTTGAGTCGTTGAGTCGTCTGAGTCTTAGTGTTTGAACCGTGTTAATGAGTGCTTGATTTATTATTATTGTGAACTTGTTTGATTTGGATCTTTGTAATGAGTGTGGTGCATGTGAACCTATTGTTCACATACATCTAGAATATTAGTTTAGCTCGTTATTGAATAAATAGTGGGTTTCCATAATCTATCTGTCTCTTTACTTTGCTCCCATATCCTTTATCTGTTCTCTGTCTGCTGAATTCTTCCAAATCTATTTCTATCTTGTGCCTATGATCAGTCAGAATGGATTCATGTTATGGGATTGAAAAGTAACAGTGACATGTGTCTGTAACAGATGGCCAACCGGAGGAACGCTCGTGGAGGTCGTGCCAACCCAAACCCGCCACCGCCGCCACCTCCAGTGCCGCTCGAACAGCTGCTGGCCAATCAGAATCAGATGCTGCAGCAGATGGCTAACGCATTCGCAGCTGTACAGCAGAATCTGCAGAACCAGCCGCCACCTCAGCATCAGCCGCAAGTCAGAGATCGGCGTGGGGAGTTCATGAAGGGACGCCCGCCTGTCTTCACCCACGCCAGTGAACCACTGCAAGCCGAAGACTGGCTCAAGGCGGTGAATCGTCAGCTGGATATAGCTCAGTGCACCGACAGGGAGAAGGTGCTCTATGGTTCTGGACAGTTACAAGGAGCTGCCCAAGAATGGTGGGATTCATATCTGTACTCTCACCAGGACCCTGACCACATCACGTGGGCAGAGTTCAGTGAGCGTTTCCGTGCTCACCACATTCCAGAGGGCCTCATGACCCTGAAGCAAGAGGAGTTCCTGGCTTTGAGGCAGGGATCAATGACTGTCACTGCCTATCGTGACAAGTTCATTGAGCTATCTCGCTACGCTCCTGAGAACATGGCGGATGACAAGAAGAAGCAGAGGCAGTTCCTTCGGGGACTGAATGATGGCCTTCAGTATCAGCTGCTCACTCACACCTTCGACAACTTTCATGAGTTGGTCGATAATGCCCTAATGCTGCAACACAAGCGTCGAGAGATGGAGGACAAGAAGAGAAAGTTCCTCAACCAGACGGGTGGGAATAGCTCTCGCCCCCGTTTCAACCCGCAGTCCGATGGTCAGCCCCGCATTCAAGGCCCACCGAACTCGGGGAATCAACAGCAGCGCCAACAGTACCAGCAGCGCCCGTCTCATCAGCAACAGCAGCAACAACAGCGCCCGCCTTACCAGCAGCAGCAACAACAGCGCCCGCAACAACCCTACCAATAGAGGTACCAGCAACAGCAACCGCAGAATCAGGCGCCACGCTTCACTCAGAGCAACGTTGTGCCTGTAGCACCTGTGGCAGGCAGAGCTTGCTACAACTGTGGTGATCCCGGACACTACACCAATAGCTGCCCTAAGAGAGGCCAAAATGCTAATGGGCAAAACAACGCCCCAAGGAACAACGGTCAGAACCCCCAGCAGCCCCGCAACAATGGAGGACTGCAGAACGCTGTACGTGGCATGGTGAACCACGTGAGCGAGGAGGCAGCCCAAGGAGCGACTGATGTGGTGTTCGGTACGTTTCTAGTCAACTCACACCCTGCATCTGTTCTATTCGATTCTGGTGCTACCCATGCTTTCATATCTGCCCAGTTTGTGAAAAAGTATAGAATGACTATGCAACCCATGCCACATACGTTGATAGTTAATTCACCTGGAGGGGAATTAAGGGCAACATTAGCATGTCCAGATGTAAGTGTACAAATAAGGGGGTAGAGTTCCGTGCCACACCTGTAGTCCTGAATTCCATGGGAATTGATCTCATCTTGGGAATGACTTGGCTGCACGAACATAATGCCGTAATCAAGTGTGCTCAGAGGGCAGTGGAACTGACAACCAAGGCTGGAGAAAAGATTGAGTTTCAAGCAGATCCGTCTACATTGGGAACTTGTCAGATCAACCAGATGAAGGGAGCAGCCATGGAAGATATTAGAGTTGTGGGAGAATTTCCGGATGTCTTTCCAGAGGAGTTACCAGGTATGCCACCAGAACGCGACACTGAGTTTCTTATTGAGCTTAAGCCCGGAACCGCACCTATAGCAAAAAGACCATATAGGATGGGAGTAAATGAACTAGAGGAACTAAAGAAACAACTAAGGGAATTATTAGATAAGGGTTACATTCGTCCTAGTTCTTCACCTTGGGGAGCACCGGTGCTGTTTGTAGAAAAGAAGGATGGCACTCAGAGGATGTGTGTAGACTACAGAGCTCTAAATGAGGTTACTATCAAGAACAAGTACCCCTTACCTAGAATTGATGACTTGTTTGACCAGTTGAGGGGAGCTTGTGTGTTCTCTAAGATTGACCTTCGATCAGGATATCATCAACTGAGGATTCGCCCGTCAGACATACCAAAGACCGCCTTCACTACTCGGTATGGCTTGTATGAGTTTACCGTAATGTCTTTTGGGCTAACCAATGCACCTGCATACTTCATGTACTTGATGAATAAGGTGTTCATGGATTATCTGGACAAATTCGTGGTAGTATTCATTGACGACATCTTGGTCTTCTCAAAGAATGAAGAGGAGCATGAAGAACACCTGAGATTGGTACTACAGAGATTGAGGGAGCAACAGCTGTATGCCAAGTTTAGCAAGTGTGATTTCTGGCTGAAGGAAGTGTCATTCCTTGGACATGTCATCTCTAATGGAGGAGTGGCAGTTGATCCTAAGAAGATGAAGGATTTTCTTAGCTGGAACCCACCGAAGGACGTTAGTGAGATTCGGAGTTTCTTGGGAATGGCAGGCTACTATCGGAGATTCATTGAGGGATTCTCTAAGATTGCCAAACCCTTGACCGCATTACTAGAGAAGAATGCAAAGTTCGTGTGGTCCGAGCAGTGTTTGAAAGGCTTTGAAGAACTTAAGAAAAGGTTGACTACCGCTCCAGTATTGATTCTGCCAGATCTGAATAAGAGTTTCTCGATCTACGGTGATGCCTCTAGACAGGGATTGGGATGTGTACTAATGCAATAAGGCAGAGTAGTTTCATATGCTTCTCGACAACTCAGGAAACATGAGGTCAACTACCCGACTCATGATCTAGAGTTGGCAGCTGTAGTACATGCTTTGAAGATTTGGAGACACTCTCTGATCGGCCATAAGTGTGACATATACACGGATCACAAAAGTCTGAAATACGTGTTCACTCAAGCTGACCTGAACCTGAGGCAGAGAAGGTGGCTAGAGTTGATCAAGGACTATGACCTGGAGATTCATTATCATACAGGGAAGGCGAATCTTGTTGCTGACGCCCTGAGCAGGAGGAGCTACGCCAATATGATAGAAGTGGCTCAGATGCCGGATGAGTTAGCCAAGGAGTTTGAACGTTTGAACCTGGGAATGGTAGCTAACTTGGTGGAACTTGAAGTTGAGCCCACTCTGGAACAAGAAATTCGCAAGGCACAATTAGAGGATAAGAAGCTGCAGGAAATCGCAGAGCAGATACCGCTTGGTCACGCACCTGGTTTTAGAGTCGACGAACAAGGAACATTGTGGTATGGTAAAATGCTATGCGTACCAGAGGTGAAGCACATCAGAGAAGCCATATTGAGGGAAGCTCATAACTCAGCCTATTTGATTCATCCGGGCAGTACTAAGATGTATCTCGATATCAAAGAGAGATACTGGTGGTATGGACTGAAAAGAGGAGTTGCAGAATATGTTGCTTTGTGTGATACATGTCAGAGAGTCAAGGCAGAACATCAGAGGCCTGCCGGTTTACTGCAACCACTCCGGATACCAGAATGGAAGTGGGAAGAAGTTGGTATGGACTTCATCACCAGCCTGCCACGCACACAGAAAGGTTATGACTCTGTGTGGGTAATTGTTGACCGTTTGACCAAGGTGGCCCATTTTCTCCCAGTAAAAACCACCTACACAGGTGCCAAACTAGCAGAGCTGTACATGGAGAGAATAGTGTGTCTACATGGAGTACCCAAGAGGATTGTGTCTGACAGAGGTACACAGTTCACGTCGCATTTTTGGCAGAAGCTTCATGAGGCTATGGATACAGAGTTGAAATTTAGCTCAGCATATCACCCGCAAACTGATGGACAAACAGAGAGAACTAATCAGATACTTGAGGATATGTTGAGAGCCTGTGCTCTACAGTATGGGACTAGTTGGGATAAGAGCTTACCTTATGCAGAGTTCTCATACAACAACAGTTATCAACAGAGTATCAAGATGGCACCGTTTGAAGCCTTGTATGGTAGAAAATGCAGAACGCCGTTATTCTGGAATCAGACAGGAGAAAGTCAAGTGTTTGGACCTGAGGTTCTCAGAGTAGTAGAACAGCAAGTGCAGACCATCAGGCAGAACTTAAAGGCAGCCCAGTCTAGGCAGAAAAGTTATGCAGATGTGCGTAGAAGGGAGCTTAGTTTTGAGATTGGAGACTATGTATATCTTAAAGTATCACCTATGAAAGGAGTTCGCAGGTTCAACCTGAAGGGTAAACTAGCCCCTAGATATATTGGACCCTTTAAGGTGCTTGAAAGAAGAGGTGAAGTAGCGTATCAGTTGGAGTTGCCAGAAAAACTCTCAGGAGTTCATGACGTGTTTCATGTGTCACAATTAAAGAAGTGTTTGAGGGTGCCAGAGGAACAGTTACCTATGGAGGAATTGAATGTGCAGGAAGATCTTACGTATACTGAGTACCCGATCAGAATACTGGAGGAAGCAGAGAGAGTTACTCGAAACAAGGTGACGAGAATGTGTAAGGTACAGTGGAGTCAACACTCAGAGGATGAGGCAACCTGGGAAAGAGAAGAGGATTTGAGGGCAGAGTTTCCCAATCTTTTCCAATCTGCATCCGAATCTCGAGGACGAGATTCATCTTAAGGGGGGTAGGTCTGTAACACCCTGAAAATTAGGCCTAAATAAAAATTAGGATTTAATATATTTAATTATGAATTGTTCATGTCATTTAGGAATTAATTCAAATTAGGTTAGAAATTAAAAACAAAGGTAAGCGTAGAAAAACATGTTTGTGCACTCATGCCGATGCATATTTTTGTTTGATAGCAATTTAAATGATGGATGTTAAATTTATATTTGAAATCCTCATTTAATTTGCTTTTGAATGAGTGGTTAATTGTTTTGTCAGCGTTAAGTCTGTTCCAACCCCCTAAACTCTTGGCCTGGTTCACTTATGCCCCTCAGACTTTCCGGCCCAGCTCGCCTAACCTCCCTCCCCTTCTTCCCTTTCGGCCCAGCCCGGCCCACCGCTCGCGCCCCTCTCCCGCTCCCGCTTTCCAGCGCCGGAGACGCCCCAGCGCCAGGGCGCCAACGCCCGGGCCGCTGCCAGGCGGGCCCCGCTCGCCAGGGTCGTCCCCGACCTCCCGACCGAGTCGGAGTCGGAGCCGACTCCGACCGGGAGAGGCCGCCGCCGCGCAACCGCCCCGCGAGATCCGCGCGGGCCGTTCCCGTGACCGCCGCGGATTCCCCGAGCATATCCGCCTGCGCCCATGCCCTATAAAACCACCCCGGGGGCCCTTTCTCTCTTGTTTCCCGCACCCGAGACGCGCCGCCGCCATTGTTGCCGAGGTGAGCACGCCGCCGAGCTCGCACACCGCCGTCCGGTCACCCAACGCCGGCCCTAACCCCGTGGGCGTGTTCGCAGGAGCTTCCGCCGCAGCACCCCGCGTCCAAGAGCCCGAGCCGAGCCCCGGAGAGCCGACGACGCCGCCACCCGAACGCCGCCGCCGCTCTTCAACGCCGACGACCCATCTCCGCCGCCCAATCGACGCACCCGAGTCCCTAGGTGAGTTCGCCGTGACGCCCTCTCTCCCAAGCCAAACCGCGTCCAAAACCGGGCCCCCTAGCCCTAGATTGAAGCAGCGCCGCCGCTCGCCGCCGCCCGCCGCCGTCGACCTCGTCGCCGGTCATCTCCCGCCGCCCGCATCCATCCTGGCCACCCGATCTGATCTGGACGGCCAGAAACACCCCGTACCCCTTCGCCCCTTATCCGGTCCACCGTGGACCCGTGGGCCGAGTCCACGGCTCGGTCTACAGCCCCGTCAGCGCCACGTGTCTGACACGTGGGCACCACGTCAGCGCCGCGTCAGCGCCACGCAAGCCAAGCAGCCACGCAGCGCCCGTTTTGCAGAAAAGCCCCTCGGTTTTACCAAAATCAACCCGCAGTCCTGTGTAGTTCAAAAATAATTAGATATAGGTCCTTTTTCTTACGGTTTGAACCCTGAGCTTTTGAATAATTAAACCCACCGTCCTAGGTTGTTTTATTTACGCGTTAGACCTTCTGTTTTTATACGTAATTACGTTTAGGCCCCTGTTTTCTCGCAGATAGGTCCCTGGTAGTTTAGTTTCTTTGCCAGCAAGCCCCTAGACCTTGTTTTAGCCTAGATTATGCGTTTTAACTCCGATTTCAGTGATTCTTGCGCTCATGTGTTCGTAGTAATGCGTAGAATAGTTTTATTTGCTTTTTAGCCACTGTTTGAATTATTTGGTGTACTATTCTAATTTATTTCACTTGATATGCATGTACCGGCTTGTTTGGATTGCGTGTTGGTGATTGTTGTTCGTGTCTAGTCGGTGAGCCGTTCGAGCCGTCCGTCGAGCAACACTTTGAAGAGCAAGAACAGCAGCTGCAGTGCCAAGAGGAAGGCAAGTATAACATGAGAAATCCTTGATACCTATACACATTATTAATCACATACATTCATGCATGAGTTAAACTGTTTAGGATATCCCTAGTACTTTGAGACTTACTTTCTTGCTCAACCGGGTTATGCATTGATGGGTAAATTGAGATAGGCTTTATAACTTGCGCTTACTGTCTTTGGACAGTGATACTTGATTCTTCTTAATGAGGAATGGTTAAAACTTGCTTTTTAGCAACATGGTTAGGTAGCTGGAACATGTGCTGTGTGCTTTGTTCTCAGCAAACTCTTGTACTAGAATATGTGCTGTGTGCTTTATTCTAGACAATTCACGATCTAGAACATGTGCTGTGTGCTTTGTTCTAGGCAACCTTTAATTTGGACATGTGCTGTGTGCTTTGTTCCATCCAACCTAAATCGGAACATGTGCTATGTGCTTTGTTCATTAATCAACCTTTAAACTGGGACAATTGCTGTGTGCTTTGTTCTGGGCATCACTTGTTATGGTCTATCTTAAAGTGGCAACCTGGGAAAACAGTGCAACCACGGGAATCAAATGGGCTCTGGTCTTAACTAAGTAAATTGTATGATCCTAGCTTGTCTAAGTGGCTATCTGGCTTGTCTTGGAGGAGAGGGCCAGAAGTGGTGGCTTTGGTCTGTCTCGAAAATGAGTCGATATTTACTTTTGGTGGGAGCAGAGAAGGTTCACACTGTCACTAGCGGCTAGGGTCTCTTTTGAAAGGTTTCGTAGCGTCCCTATGCAGTCACACCAAAGGTAGTGTGATGAATGTGCCTGATCCGCACTGCATGGTTGGGTTATAAAGTTCTTTTGAGCTTTTACGCGACCAGTGGGGAAAGTGTACAACCTCTGCAGAGTGTAAAAACTGATATATCAGCCGTACTCACGGTTACGAGTGGCCTGGATCCTTTTTGACAGTGATCTTTACCCTGGTGATGTTTAAAATGCAAGGAACTGGATTGATGGTGAATTAAGAAATCTCTTTACTTATACTTAATTGGGGATATAACTGGGATTTACCTATTACACTGTAGTAATTTGGTTAATGCTAAAATTGAACAATTAAAAGTGCTTACCGCAGTTAAACCGTGTCTAGCCTTTTAAGCCTTCATCCCTCGTGTTATATTTGTTAAGTAAAGTTGGTTTACTTACACTTGTGTTATTCAACAAAATCCCGAATGGGTAATCAGATGAACCTGAAGGTGTTGTGGAGTTCCCTGAAGATTTTCCAGACTTCTAGGCAGCTTTCAACCAGTCGGTGTCCTTGTGGGGTAGATGGAGCCACGAGAGTTTATCTTTTCGTATGCGTAAACTTTGATTAAAGACTTAAGTCTTATTTGTAATAATTCTGGATGCTATTCTTTTGTAATCGAGCACTTGATTTACTTTGATATTCTGTTATTCTAAAGCTATATGTGTGTGTTGGACTTCCTGGGTACACATATAGTAGCATTCGGGTTTACTCGTAAATCCAGGTGTGACAGTGGGTGCTGGTGGCGTGCCGCTGTGACATTGCAACGCTATCAAACCCAAAGAAGAGAGTCTACTCTGTCACGGTTTAGGTGAACCCGCAATCCGGTGAACCACCTTGGTGGTTGACTACGATGTACGGGCCAACTGATGAACAGTGCAAACCGCTATTCCTAGATGAACTGGTGGCCGTTCGGGATGAATGCAAGGGACCGCGGGTGGTGGTGGAGAATTTTAACCTCATCCTGGACCCGAGCGACAAGAATAATGTGAGGGTGAACCAACATAACATGGCGCGATTCCGCCGCACAGTCGATGCCTTGGAGCTCAGGGACATACACCTACACAGTCAAACATACACATGGAGCAACGAGCGCGCCAGCCCAACACTTATTCGATTGGATTGGGTGCTAGCTTCGGTTGATTGGGAGGATCTATACACAACTTGCTTCCTCCAGGCTCTTGCCGCTGATGACTCTGACCACTGTCCGTTGTTGCTACTCACTAGTGCTGCCATTCGTGGTAAGCCGAGATTTCACTTCGAGATCCACTGGACCAAGTTCGAGGACTAACTTGAAACGGTGCAACAGGGCTGGCACTGCTTGAACGAAACTACTAATGCATTCCGTCGGTTGGATTGCCTTCTGAGGAATGTTGCTAAAGAGCTGCAAAGCTGGTATGTGAAGAAGATCGGCTCTGTTAGACTGCAACTCCAAATTGCCAGGGAAATTACGTTCCAACTGGATAGGGCGCAAGAGCAACGGCAGTTGGCGGCTCCAGAACGTGAGCTCAGAGGTCGGCTTAAAAAACTGATCCTAGGTTTGGCATCGTTGGAATGCACCATAGCTCGGCAAAGATCGAGGCTACTTTTCCTCAGCGAGGGCAACGCCAACACTAAATTCTTCCACCTGCATGCCACTGGAAGACGCCACAAGAAGCACATCACCAGGCTCTGCGCGGCGGGTGGTGTTTCGGTTACCCCTGACGATATGGCCGAGGTGCTCTTCACATACTTTGACGATCTGCTGGGATGTGAATGACCAAGGCAGAGCACTCTCAATCTAGAGGCGCTGGGCATCACTCCACGATTTCTCTGAACTGGAACTTCCATTCACTGAAGACGAGGTGTGGCAAGTCATACGCTCTATGCCGCCAGACAAATCCCCAGGGCCTGACGGGATGACAGGGTCATTCTACTGTTCGACTTGGGAGATCGTCAAGCCGGACATAATGCATGCGGTGAACGTGTTCTTCGTGGTGGACAGAAGAGGATTCTCTGCCATAAATGGTGCATTGATGACCCTAATTCCCAAGAAGCCAGATGCAAAATCACCGGGAGACTACCACCCGATCAGCTTAATACACAATTTCCCAAAATTGCTGTCCAAAGTACTTGCTAATCGCCTGTGCGCAAGAGCCGGGGAACTGGTTCTCTGTAACCAGAGCACCTTCTTGAAGGGGCGCTCAATCCTTGACAACTTCAAATATGTTCAGAGATCAGCGGTGATGCTCAGGAAGAAAGCGGTCCCCAAGCTACTACTCAAGCTCGACATCTCCAAAGCCTTTGACATGGTCAGTTGGCAGTTTGTTCTTGAAGTGCTTCAAGCGTGGGGCTTCGGATGCAGATGGAGAGACTGGATATCACTATTACTTTCAACGGCTTCTACCAGAGTCATGCTGAATGGGCAACCAGGCCAACCCATTGAGCACCGGAGGGGCTTACACCAGGGAGACCCTCTATCGCCTGTTCTGTTCGTATTAGCGATGGATGTCTTAAACAGGCTCTTCATCAGAGCTAGGGAAGACGGGATCATCCAGCCAATGGGTATACCGTCCATCCAGCACCACTGCAGCCTGTATGCTGATGATGTGATCCTCTTGCTCAGCCCATCGGGGACAGAAGCACGCGCGGTTGCAAGAATCCTGAAGCTATTCGGGGATGCCTCTGGCCTGCATACCAACGTGGCCAAGTGCTCCATTACGCCAATCTTTGGATGTGGCGATCGCCTGACTGAATTCCATGAGGTTCTACAATGTGCCATTGAGCAATTCCCCATCAAGTACTTGGGAGTACCGTTATCCACCAGATCACTGCCTAAATCAAGCTACCGACCAATTATTGAGAAGATGGCCGCTAAACTACCACCATGGCAGGGACCACTGATGAACAAAAGTGGTCGGCTAACTCTAATCAAATCGACCCTATCTTCGATGCCTACCTATCTACTGATGTCAGACAAATTGCCACCATGGGTGCTGCAACAAATGGACAGCATCAGAAGGAACTTTCTCTGGACAGGGAAGGATAAAGCGGTCAGGGGGAAAAACGCAGTGGCGTGGCCTACTGTGTGCCGCCCGACAACGCACGGCGGACTGGGCATCGTCGATCTGAAGCTGGCAGGGTATGCTCTTAGAACCCGATGGCTTTGGTTGCAACGAACGGAGGAAGATCGGTCATGGTCTGCATTATGCATAGAGGTTGAGCCACAGGTCAGAGCCTTCTTCAAAACATCATTAACTGTTCTGATCGGCAATGGACAGCGTACCATCTTCTGGGAGGACTACCGGGTTGAGGACAAATCCATTCAGCACTTCGCGCCGAATGTATATGCCATGGTTCCGGCCAGAATCAGGAAGAGGCGCACAGTGGCGCAGGCGATGCAGAACAGAAGCTAGACGGTGGACATAATAGGCGGCCTATCAGTCCCGATGCTCATGGAGTACATTGCGCTCTGGCACCGCCTAGCAAGAATGTAGCTTCCACAAGACAGGGAAGACACGTTTAGATGGCGATGGAGCGCCGACGGTCAGTACACGGCCTGTTCGGCTTACATACAATTGCATGAAGGAAGCTTACGAACGCAGGGGTCTAACCGGATATGGAAGAACTGGGCGCCCCACAAAGTCAAGTTCTTTACATGGTTAGCAACCAAGAAGAGGCTATGGACGGCGGACAGACGACGGCGACATGGGCTAGAGGCGAGGGACGTCTGCTGGTTATGCGACCAGGAATAGGAAACTTCAGACCACTTGCTAGTGAACTGCAGCTTTGCCAAGGTGATCTGGTTTCAGGTGATGGATCGACTCGGCGGCAACTGCAGCTTCGGTCCAAACCGACAAGAATTACAGGATTGGTGGGCAAGGTTAAGACATGACTTTGAAGGTGATAGGCGAAGAGGATTTGACACCCTGTTCATGCTCGTCATATGAAGCATCTGGAAGGAACGAAATGCCCGCCGGTTCGATCGGAAGGCAGCAACTACCTCTGAGCTGTTGCAGAGCATCTCGTTGGAGGGCCAACTCTGGATTCAGGCTGGAGCATGGCATTTAGGTTGTCTTTGGCGGGAGTAGTCGCTTACTCTCCGGCCTCGTGCCGCTTGATGTCTGTGTTCTTTCCGCTTCTTCCGTTGTTTTCTGTGCGTTTTAGTTCTTGGTTCCTTCAGCTTTTCTTTCGCCTTTTCGGTCGCCTGTCAGGCCTGGCTGTGGGTTTCACAGGTTTGTTTCGCTGTTCTGTGTTTCATCTTCTTAATACAATGAAGCGCAGCTCTCATGCATTTTCAAGAAAAAAAAGTCAGAGAAGTTCCTTTACACCGACGAGACCACAGGTCTCTCCGTCAAGAATATCAGGAAATATCTTTCCGGATCGAGGATGTTGTCGACGAGTTCATGTACAAGCTTGAGGTTGTAAAACATGGAGGATTCGCAGCCAAAGATGAAGAAGAGATCAAGCATCTTTGGCCAATCTCAGTGGTAAGTTGTCACACCCAGTTTTTGAGGAATAAAACCAAGTAAATCACATGTGCGCCAGGATCCGTTCACACACACATGATGACATCATTAGCAGTATCAAACCAATGTATAACGAAAACAAAAGAGAGTTAAGTAACATTATTACAAGCCACAAATAATATCCTTAACAATAATAAACGTCTCATCTAAGAACTGATAATAGATCCATCCACAGGCAGTCGACTGGTGGAACGCACACCTAGAACTCGTCAAACTCCTCGATGTAGTCTCCACAAGTATCACCCTCTGAGCCGCAGATAAACAAGTTTGAGTACACTTATGGTTGGTACTCAGCAAAGTGGAGTAATAAATAAATATGACATGCAAGGCTTAAATCAAGGATGGCAATAGGCTATAGCATTAAGCAATTTTAGTTGGTCATGTTTTTAGTTAGCAAGCTTAACCAAGTATAAGTATATACCAACCCAAATAAAGTATAGAAATAAATGCTCAACAAGTAACCATGATTTAATTCAACTTCAAGTTTAATTATCATGAGAGGATCCAAGCCGCTCTTAACCGTGAGCACGGCTGATATATCAGTTTTACACTCTGCAGAGGTTGTACACTTTACCCACACACAATGTATTCTCATATAGCCTGAGGTCATGAGTCTCTTCAACACTTCCTTAGGTGAGGGGCCAGAGAAACATTACATGATCTTTACAAAGAATTATTAACATGAAACAACCCGCTAAGGTTTCAAGCCATAGCAAAGCATAACCTTTTCTAATCGCCGAGTTACTTACCAAAGCATACTCCCAAGAGATCCGGCTATACCCCATCTATGCTTCCCCTCTTGCCCTTTCGGTAAGATTATTACAAGTTAACTCTTCTAATTAATTAGCCATGACCAGAGCCCGTTAGTTATGTGGTTGCACTGTTTTCTCGGGTTGTCACTCCATGTTCCAATTAAAAGTATGTTCTTGTTTATCGTCCAATGAGCATATCACATATTCATAAGTTCAGCATTAATGATCTTCCATAACCCAAGTGTAGAGCAACTAAGCAAAGCTACCCAACAATAATTAAATACCCAGGTTATGCAAGGAATAAGGTAAACAAGACTAGGCACATCCCTAAAATAGGTCCCATCAATATTATAACCATGCATGACATAAAAGTAAATGTGATAAATGTATGATTATCCTTGGGATAAGCATGATCAAGGACACTTGCCTTCTGCGAAAGGCTCCTGCTGCTCAGAGTCTTCAAAGAACTGCTCCTGCTCCTCAAACTGCTCTCCTTCTAAACGCGTCACACGATCACATACAAGAGGCAATACAACAAAATAAGAAACAATACACCAAACATATGCAACAGAACAAAACAACAGAATAAAACTACTGTACACGTCCTAGGGATCACGTGAGCGCAAGAATCACTTAATTTGGAGCTAAAACGTGGAAGATATGGCCAAAACAAGGTAACAAGGGCTTAACTGCAATTACCAGAACTTCCTAAGGGCTAGACAGAAAGATTCTAGGGGCATAAACATAAATACGTATAAAAACCTAAGGTCTATAGCGTAAAACAACCATGCTGGATGGCGGCTATGAATATATGAAAACTCGGGGTCCTAAACAGAAATAAAAAGGACTAAAGCATAAATATTTTACTCTACAGATGGACCGCGGGTTGAAAAAGGAAAAACGCAGGGGCTCTTAATGGAAAACACCACGGCTGACCGGTATGGCTCGGGTTGACTTGGATCTAAAGCCGTTGATCGACGATCGGACGGTGCTGATGCTTCAGCATCGCCGGCGGCGGCGCGGAACAGGACAGGCGGCGGCGCAAGGCGGCGCCGACGGCGAACCTCGCCGGAGTTGAGCGAAAACGGGCTACGGGGCACTAAATCGAACGCGGAAAGGTCCTAGAGGTAGCTGGGAACACCGCGAACTCACCTAGGTGGATCTAGACGACGCTCGGGCGGCGGTGGCGACGGGTCGGCGACGAGAAGGCTTCGGGCGGATCTGTGCAACCACGGTGAGCGATTTTGCACGGGATTTGGTCAAAAGATGAACGATCGAGCTCGATGTAACTTCCTTACGCGCTTGTCGAGCTCGGGGTGGTGCCTCTGTGGTCGGACGGGCGGCGACGGCGCCGTTCCGAGGCGGCGGCGTCGAGAAGCTCCGAAGGCGGCGCGGCTGCGAAGCTGGGGCACGAGCGGCGCTAGGGTTTGTTGGGGTGCGCGCGGGGCTAGGCGGCGCAGCTTTATAGGGGCTTAGGGAGGCCGGGTCTCGCGGAGTTGGTTGAGATACGGACGCGGCGCGGCAAAACGGCCCGAGCTCGGACTCTTCCTGAGTTCCGGTCGGACGGGGAAGATGAGTCCGACACGCGGGACCCACCGGCCAGCGAGACAAGAAGGAGGGGACGGGGAAGGTAAACGGGCCGCGCCAGGGAAATGGGCCGGGCCTCGTCGGCGGTTAACCGGACCAAGGGGAAAAAGGCCAGGGAGGTTAACCAGACCGAACGAAAGCTAAGGGAGGCTTTCTAGACTTAAACTGAAAACTACACAACTAACCAAACAAATGCAAATCAATTCGAATTTAAACAGAATTTAAATTCTAATTGACTCGCAACAGTAACAAAATCAATGCACCAGCATGAATGCAACAAAAACTTATTGGAACTAATAATTAATTATTAAATTGAATAAAATCCTAATAAATTTCAATTAATTCCTAGAAATTTATTTAAGCCCTAGATAAATCCTAGAAAAATTCAGAAGTGGTTTCTAAGATTTATTGTGATGAAAATTAGGGTGTTACAAACCTGCCCCCCTTAAAGTGAATCTCGTCCTCGAGATTCGGATGAACTTGCGAAGAGATTGGGAAATTCTGCCATCAATTCATCCTCTCTCTCCCATGTAGCTTCCTCCTCACCATGATGACTCCATTGCACCTTGCACATCTTAATTACTTTATTTCTAGTAACTCTCTCAGCCCTCTCCAATATTCTAACTGGATACTCAGAATAGGATAGATCATCCTGCACATTCAGATCGTCCAATGACAACTGTTCTTCTGGTACTCTGAGGCACTTCTTGAGCTGAGATATATGGAATACATCATGCACATCTGACAACTGAGCTGGCAACTCTAGCTGATAAGCCACTTCTCCCTTCCTCTCCAAAATCTTGAAAGGTCCAATATAGCGAGGTGCAAGCTTCCCTTTGACTTTAAACCTGCGCAACCCCCTAATTGGAGATACTTTCAAGTATACATAATCACCAACATCAAAAGCTAGCTCCCTTCTCCTAGTATCAGCATAGCTTTTCTGCCAGGACTGAGCTGTCCTCAAATTTTCCCTAATCACCTGCACTTGCCTTTCTGCTTCCTTAATAGCATCTGGCCCAAATACTTGCCTCTCTCCAGTCTCACTCCAAAACAATGGAGTTCTGCACTTCCTCCCATACAAGGCCTCAAAAGGGGCCATCTTCAGACTCGCCTGATAACTGTTATTATACGAAAACTCAGCATACGGCAAGCTCTTATCCCAACTCTTACCATACTTCAATGCACATGCCCTCAACATGTCCTCCAACACCTGGTTGGTTCTCTCAGTCTGACCATCAGTCTGGGGATGATATGCAGAGCTAAAATTAAGGCGGGTGTCCATAGAAGCATGCAACTGCTGCCAGAACCTAGAAGTGAACTGGGTACCTCTGTCAGACACTATCTTCTTGGGCACACCGTGATAACACACAATCCTGGTGAAGTATAACTCTGCAAGCTGAGCTCCATTATAGGTGGTCTTCACTGGAATAAAGTGGGCAACCTTCGTCAACCGATCAACAATCACCCATATGGAGTCATAACCAGACCGTGTACGAGGCAAACCAACTATGAAGTCCATACTAATCTCCTCCCACTTCCATTCAGGTATCTTCAGTGGCTGTAGCAGTCCTGCTGGCCTCTGATGCTCTGCCTTCACCCTCTGACAAGTGTCACAAATGGCCACATACTCTGCTACATCTCGCTTCATGCCATACCACCAATACCTCTCCTTCAAATCCTGGTACATCTTGGTACACCCAGGATGAATGGAGTAAGCTGAATCATGCGCTTCCCTCAGTATCATCTGCCTAATAGAATCAATAGCAGGCACGCAAATCCTATCTCCCAGCCAAAGCGTGCCTTGCTCATCTAGTCTGTATCCTGGAGCTCCTCCTTCTATCATACTCTGCTTAATTTCCTTGATCTTCGCATCATCAAGCTGTCCCTTCCGAATCTCCAGCTCTAATGTAGGCTCCACTTCCAGAGTCACTGCCTCAGTGTGAGCAACAAAACCAAGGTTCAGTTTCTGGAACTCCTCGCATAACTCGTCAGGCATCGCATGAGTCAGAAGGGTATTAGCATGCCCCTTTCTGCTCAACGCATCTGCAACTACATTGGCCTTCCCAGGATGATAATGAATCTCCATGTCATAGTCCTTGATCAACTCTAGCCAACATCGCTGCCTCAAATTGAGATCCTTCTGAGTAAAGATATATTTCAAGCTCTTGTGATCTGTATAGATCCTGCACTTATTGCCCAACATGTAGTGCCTCCAGATCTTCAGAGCATGAACAACTGCTGCTAACTCAAGATCATGAGTGGGATAATTCACCTCATGCTTCCTCAACTGTCTAGATGCATAAGCTATGACTCGGCCTTCCTGCATAAGAACACATCCTAAACCAAGTCTAGATGCATCACAGTATATATCAAAACTCTTAGTAATGTCTGGCATTACCAATACAGGAGCTGTCGTCAACCTCTTCCTGAGTTCCTCAAAACTGGCCTGGCAAGCATCTGTCCACACAAACTCCTTCCCTTTCTCTAAGAGCGATGTGAGAGGCTTTGCCAACTTAGAGAATCCCTCAATGAATCTCCTATAATAACCTGCCAAACCCAGAAAGCTCCTGATCTCGGACACACTCTTTGGTGGCTCCCAATCTAGCACCTCACTGACCTTGCCTGGATCAACTGCAATGCCACCATCTGTGATAACATGTCCAAGAAAAGACACCTCCTTCAGCCAGAACTCACATTTGCTAAGCTTGGCATACAACTGATGCTCTCTCAGCTTCTCCATCACTAGCCTCAGGTGCTCCTCATGCTCCTCTTCATTCTTGGAATAAATCAGGATGTCATCAATGAATACCACCACGAACTTATCCAAGTACTCCATGAAGACCTTGTTCATCAAGTACATAAAGTAGGCGGGAGCATTAGTCAAACCAAAAGACATGACTGTGTATTCATACAACCCATACCTGGTGGTAAAAGCTGTCTTAGGAATATCTGATGGTCTGATCTTGAGCTGGTGATAACCTGACCTCAAATCGATCTTGGAAAACACCTTAGCTCCCCTCAATTGATCAAATAGGTCCTCAATTCTTGGCAACGGATATTTATTCTTAATAGTTACCTCATTAAGCGACCTATAATCAACACACATTCTCTGTGTGCCATCCTTCTTCTCCACAAAAATAACAGGTGCTCCACAAGGTGATGAACTAGGACGAATAAAACCCTTATCTGATAATTCTTTTAATTGTTTCTTAAGTTCTTCTAATTCATCAACAGCCATTCTATAAGGTCTTTTAGCAATAGGGGCAGTGCCAGGTAAAAGCTCAATAATAAACTCGATGTCACGATCAGGTGGCATACCTGGCAAATCGTCAGGAAAGACATCCGGATAGTCACAGACAACGCTGATATCCTCCAATGAAACTCCCTTCATCTGATGAACTGTGCCCTCTGCTGATGAAGGTATGGCAACATCTACCTCAATCCTTTCCCCCTCTGGACTGGTGAGAAGTACTGATCTCTTGGCACACTGAATTACTGCATCATACTTGGCTAACCATCCCATTCCGAGAATAACATCAATCCCAGATGACTCTAGCACTATAGGATGAACCAAGAAATCTCTATCCAAAATTCTCAGTTTAACATTATGGCATCTATAAGATGATTTCATGTTCCCCCCCGGTGAATTAACTAGCAAGTCGCTTCTCATTGTGGACACGGGTATGTTATGTTTAGCAACAAACTGAGCAGTAATAAAACTATGAGAAGCTCCTGAATCAAATAAAACCGAGGCGGGGGCGGAGTTAACAAGGAACATACCAAGCACAACATCCTGAGCCTCCTGAGCGGTCTCTGCTGCAAGGTGATTCACCTTGCCCTGGGTGAACCTCTGCTGTCCTCTGCTGCCCTGTGGAGTCTGGTTCCCATTCCTCTGCTGGGACTGCTGGACCTGTCTGGGAGTGCTGCTGCCCTGACCCTGTGAAGACTGACCAGAACCCTTGGGACAGTTGTGAGCAAAATGACCAACTTCCCCACACCTGAAACAACCATGAGCGGGCGGAGTGCTAGGGGTAGCACCTCTCACAGGCGTGCTAGCTGGAGTACCCTGGCGACCCTGGGTAGAAGGAGTGCGCTGGCCCTGCTGGCTGGAGCGCTGGAACTGTGGAGCGGGGCGCTGAGGCTGCTGGAACTGCTGAGGCTGTCCACCCTGTCCTCCTGAACGGTACGGCGTACCCTGAGCCTGTGACTGGAAGTAGCGAGGGCGAGAGCTGCTGCCTGACTGACCCTGCTGAAGAAGCTTCCTCTTGTGGTCACCCATCTCACGGCGTGTGTACTCCACACCAATGGCCTTATCAATCAGCTGCTGGAAGGTAGGAAAAGTGTGGACCATCAACTGGTAGCGAATAGGAGCACTAAGACCCTCCAGAAAGTGATCCTGCCTCTTTGCATCATTGTCCACCTCCTCTGGAGCGTAGCGAGACAGCTGAGTGAACCTGTCCCTGTACTCAGCCACTGACATGTTCCCCTGCTTCAAAGCGAGGAACTCCTTCTTCTTTTGCTTCATCACACCGGCAAGAATATGGTGATCTCTGAAGCTGGTCTTGAACTGATCCCAGGTGATAGCATTACGATCTGCAGCAGCGGCGGCGTAGGAGTCCCACCAGTCAGAAGCTGCACCCTCAAGTCGTCCTGAAGCATACAGGACCTTCTCCCTGTCAGTGCACTGTGTGATCTCCAGCTTCTTCTCAATGTTCTTGATCCAATCATCCGCATCAAGTGGATCAGCACAATGTGAGAAGGTGGGCGGATGATGACTCATGAACTCACGGTGCCTGTCCCGTGGCTGATTCCCCTGTCCCCCCTGCTGGTTCAGCTGGTTCTGCAGGTTCGTCATGGCTGCAGTCATGTTCTGCAGAAGCGCCATCTGAGCAGCAACAAACTGTTGATCCATTGCTGGTGGTGGCACTGGGGGCTGCTGGGGACCGTGGCGAGGAACAGCTGGCTGATCAACTCCTGAACCAGACCTGGTGTTCACCATCTGAGCATTAGAAACATGAGATTTAGAAATTGATAGACGAACTGAATAAGATGGAATAAAGAATGCACAACAATATGAATACCAGATGTAATTACTTGTATAAGCAAGTTTTACAACATGAATATCATATAATTGACATAGATCATAAGGTTAAAGATTAAATCTCGTCTCCAGATTTAGACAGATTCTGTTAGTCCAACTAAAACAGATATAACTCTTAAACAGATCGTCCAAAAATAAAGAATTTTTGACAGAACAGAGAGTATGAAATTCTGAATCCAACCCAACAGGAATCAACTCATTTGGATTTCGGAAACTAAAGATATTAAAGAAACATCCTGGCTGTGTCAGAGGCTCTAGACAGATTCTGTATACTCCACTAAAACACAGGTATCTCTCTGCCAGAAAATCTAAAAATCGTAAGATTTTGCCAGAAAATATCTTATCAAATTCTGGTTCTAACCCAACTGGTTTCATATCAATCGGAGTTCTGTAGCTTCAGATATAATTCAAACAGTACAGCAGTGTCAGATAATGACGAGAGCAGAAATAAGTATAACGTGATTAAAGATATATAATGATAATGATTGATAAAGAGATTAAATAAACCTTAAGAACAGAACCCAAGACATATCCCAAACTAACTAAATTTATTGATTTAATAAAAAAAATGATGTTGTGTGGTCATCACTCCACAAAACACCGCAATCATACAAAACTCCAAATCACCAAGTTTAGCACACAGCAAAACAATCTCACACCTAAGCAAAATCTAACACACCACTAATTAATCGAACTATCGTTTATTACAAGACCCGAACAAGACTGAACTCCTATCATCCTAAGGATCCCTAATGATGGTCCTGCAAGACGAAGAACCAAAGCGAATCCTCTTGCGCGGCGGCGACTGAACATGAGCATGTAACTCGTCCTTAGGTGGTTGAGCATCTCCTCGACGCTCTGCCTCTAGCTCCTCAATCCTCTGATGAGCTGCTTCAATCCTAGCATATGCCAACTCTAGCTCTGAATGAGTGGCATCCAAGTTCTCACTGAGTGCGCTTGTAAGGCCAACCTGAGCATTCATGGTACCGCTCTCAATGGGAGGCGCTGTGAGCTCTACCATGTTACTCCCACTGGCTCGGCGCGGGTAGTGCCTGAAGAAAGAATTCGCCAGAGACGACTGATGGTTGTGAAGAAGAACATACAAGGCACTCCTTGCAGCGTCATCAATCCCAGCTGCAAAGGTGGTATGTGGAGAAATAGCCCTGTGTGCCCTCAACACCAAGAACTTCCTGGTGACCTCATCAAATGCTCTGACATGCACAGTCACGTACCACAGCTCAGGATAGCGTGAGCTTTGGTACCTCTCTCCAATGTACTCAGGTCTGATTGGGTTTCCCTCCTTCACCAGAATGAACCGGAGTACCCTGGGGAAGAACCCACTCCCATCAGTGGTGCGCTCTGTAGTCATCCACCTCGCAACGGGAGAATCATCTGAGTAGTTGTCCACATCTGAGTCTTCTTCATCACTGGAGTCAGGTCCATCATCATCCCCATTGTCATCACCTCCTGGATCACCTCCAGCTTCACCCTGTTGAGCTGGAACGTCAACAGGTACTTCCTCCTCGTCATCATCCTCCACTAGGACTGGTGGCACCTGAACTGGAGCTGGCGGCTGCTGAACTGGTGCAGCATCGTCCTGACGAACACACCTCCCTCCAGTCCTCTTGCGAGCGGTCTTCTTAGTCCTAGCCATCTTCAGAAAAGACCAGGCCACGTAAGCACAACTCTAAGAGGTAAGAGCAAAAACAGGTAGATAGAAACAAGACCAAGATATAAGATGAACAGAGTAAGGATAGAGCAATATAAGACAAAAATAAATTTTTGTTTAGCCAAAAGCAGACAGAGTAAGCAATAGCGGAAGTAAGAAAGGACAATTAAGGGCCTAAAAGACGACCATGCTAACTAGGCTAACGTCCTACAGTCAACCCTGCTCTGATACCACTTCTGTCACACCCGGTTTTTGAGGAATAAAACCAAGTAAATCACATGTGCGCCAGGATCCGTTTACACACACATGATGACATCATTAGCAGTATCAAACCAATGTATAACGAAAACAAAAGAGAGTTAAGTAACATTATTACAAGCCACAAATAATATCCTTAACAATAATAAACGTCTCATCTAAGAACTGATAATAGATCCATCCACAGGCAGTCGACTGGTGGAACGCACACCTAGAACTCGTCAAACTCCTCGATGTAGTCTCCACAAGTATCACCCTCTGAGCCGCAGATAAACAAGTTTGAGTACACTTATGGTTGGTACTCAGCAAAGTGGAGTAATAAATAAATATGACATGCAAGGCTTAAATCAAGGATGGCAATAGGCTATAGCATTAAGCAATTTTAGTTGGTCATGTTTTTAGTTAGCAAGCTTAACTAAGTATAAGTATATACCAACCCAAATAAAGTATAGAAATAAATGCTCAACAAGTAACCATGATTTAATTCAACTTCAAGTTTAATTATCATCAGAGGATCCAAGCCGCTCTTAACCGTGAGCACGGCTGATATATCAGTTTTACACTCTGCAGAGGTTGTACACTTTACCCACACACAATGTATTCTCATATAGCCTGAGGTCATGAGTCTCTTCAACACTTCCTTAGGTGAGGGGCCAGAGAAACATTACATGATCTTTACAAAGAATTATTAACATGAAACAACCCGCTAAGGTTTCAAGCCATAGCAAAGCATAACCTTTTCTAATCGCCGAGTTACTTACCAAAGCATACTCCCAAGAGATCCGGCTATACCCCATCTATGCTTCCCCTCTTGCCCTTTCGGTAAGATTATTACAAGTTAACTCTTCTAATTAATTAGCCATGACCAGAGCCCGTTAGTTATGTGGTTGCACTGTTTTCTCGGGTTGTCACTCCATGTTCCAATTAAAAGTATGTTCTTGTTTATCGTCCAATGAGCATATCACATATTCATAAGTTCAGCATTAATGATCTTCCATAACCCAAGTGTAGAGCAACTAAGCAAAGCTACCCAACAATAATTAAATACCCAGGTTATGCAAGGAATAGGTAAACAAGACTAGGCACATCCCTAAAATAGGTCCCATCAATATTATAACCATGCATGACATAAAAGTAAATGTGATAAATGTATGATTATCCTTGGGATAAGCATGATCAAGGACACTTGCCTTCTGCGAAAGGCTCCTGCTGCTCAGAGTCTTCAAAGAACTGCTCCTGCTCCTCAAACTGCTCTCCTTCTAAACGCGTCACACGATCACATACAAGAGGCAATACAACAAAATAAGAAACAATACACCAAACAGATGCAACAGAACAAAACAACAGAATAAAACTACTGTACACGTCCTAGGGATCACGTGAGCGCAAGAATCACTTAATTTGGAGCTAAAACGTGGAAGATATGGCCAAAACAAGGTAACAGGGCTTAACTGCAATTACCAGAACTTCCTAAGGGCTAGACAGAAAGATTCTAGGGGCATAAACATAAATACGTATAAAAACCTAAGGTCTACAGCGTAAAACAACCATGCTGGACGGCGGCTATGAATATATGAAAACTCGGGGTCCTAAACAGAAATAAAAAGGACTAAAGCATAAATATTTTACTCTACAGATGGACCGCGGGTTGAAAAAGGAAAAACGCAGGGGCTCTTAATGGAAAACACCACGGCTGACCGGTATGGCTCGGGTTGACTTGGATCTAAAGCCGTTGATCGACGATCGGACGGTGCTGATGCTTCAGCATCGCCGGCGGCGGCGCGGAACAGGACAGGCGGCGGCGCAAGGCGGCGCCGACGGCGAACCTCGCCGGAGTTGAGCGAAAACGGGCTACGGGGCACTAAATCGAACGCGGAAAGGTCCTAGAGGTAGCTGGGAACACCGCGAACTCACCTAGGTGGATCTAGACGACGCTCGGGCGGCGGTGGCGACGGGTCGGCGACGAGAAGGCTTCGGGCGGATCTGTGCAACCACGGTGAGCGATTTTGCACGGGATTTGGTCAAAAGATGAACGATCGAGCTCGATGTAACTTCCTTACGCGCTTGTCGAGCTCGGGGTGGTGCCTCTGTGGTCGGACGGGCGGCGACGGCGCCGTTCCGAGGCGGCGGCGTCGAGAAGCTCCGAAGGCGGCGCGGCTGCGAAGCTGGGGCACGAGCGGCGCTAGGGTTTGTTGGGGTGCGCGCGGGGCTAGGCGGCGCAGCTTTATAGGGGCTTAGGGAGGCCGGGTCTCGCGGAGTTGGTTGAGATACGGACGCGGCGCGGCAAAACGGCCCGAGCTCGGACTCTTCCTGAGTTCCGGTCGGACGGGGAAGATGAGTCCGACACGCGGGACCCACCGGCCAGCGAGACAAGAAGGAGGGGACGGGGAAGGTAAACGGGCCGCGCCAGGGAAATGGGCCGGGCCTCGTCGGCGGTTAACCGGACCAAGGGGAAAAAGGCCAGGGAGGTTAACCAGACCGAACGAAAGCTAAGGGAGGCTTTCTAGACTTAAACTGAAAACTACACAACTAACCAAACAAATGCAAATCAATTCGAATTTAAACAGAATTTAAATTCTAATTGACTCGCAACAGTAACAAAATCAATGCACCAGCATGAATGCAACAAAAACTTATTGGAACTAATAATTAATTATTAAATTGAATAAAATCCTAATAAATTCCAATTAATTTCTAGAAATTTATTTAAGCCCTAGATAAATCCTAGAAAAATTCAGAAGTGGTTTCTAAGATTTATTGTGATGAAAATTAGGGTGTTACATAAGTTTCATGTTGATGTTTCTAAGATAGTCACATAAGAGAGTGCATTTCTTGTCCACCATGGCATGTGCTCTCCACACGAAAACCGTCAGATGGAGATCCAATGAACCAAAAACTAGTACGAAGATAACAGCAACAAGAATCGAGCAAACGGCGGCGAGAACCCGTGACTCCTCTCCCTCCCGTAACTTCTGCTCCCTCTCTCTCTCGAGTTTGGCCGCATCCACCGGCAGAGTCCCGTGACTCCTCTCTCCCATCTTTTTCTTCCTCTCTCTTCCACCAAGATCCAGACCCTCTCTCCCTAAGATTCATGCATCTGCACAACATCACCATGATGCTCGACCCGTGACTCTCTCTTCCTTCTTCCAAGACTCTCTCACATCTCTATCATCTCTCTCCATCGACGGTGCGGTGGCGGGCGGCACAGCAGCCGCCGCGATTCTGGCCGGCACATCCATCCGGGGAGCAGGAGTCGCCATGCCGTGCTTCTGGCCGCACGTGCAGACCCGAGGCACGGTCGCCTGCAGCTAGGGAGGCGGCCACGGTCCAGTGCTGCCCCGCCGCCGGGGAGGCCCCAGGCTTTCCTACTCCCCTCTGGCAGCTGCTAATTGGACAATGCGCCGCTGAGGAGGCCCCAGTCCATCGTGCTCGCCAATGCGCCTCAAGGCGATCGAGCTCGGCGAGCTCATTGGAGGCTCGGTGCCGTGCTACTTATTGGGGCCTGCTTGCTGCCCGCTGCTCCCCTGGCTTGTGACACTATACAAACATGTGGCTGCAGGTGGTGAACAATGCCTTTGGCCATGTGCCGGCACGGTGGCGGCTTCTGGAGAAATGCTGAAGGACGAGTGCCAAGAGGCACTGCCATATGTTGTGGTTGCTGGTTGCCTGCTGCAAAATTTTCTCAGCAAATGTGGTGAGCCGATGCGTGAGGTGATTCCAAATGTGGAGGAGAAGCATGGAAGAGATAAGGTTCACAAGAAGTGCACATTCACGACAAGAAGTACAGTAAGGCACAGTAAGGATCAGAGGAGAGAGGAGGGATTTTTTGCTGTTGGTTTTTTTAGATTGTTCATACAGAATGTTTTTGCATTAGATTGTTCCTCTCAGAGAATGTCATATTGTTTCATCTGAGAGAATGTCAGATTGTTCATGTAGAATGTT
This sequence comes from Alloteropsis semialata, assembly GCA_004135705.1. NCBI lineage: Eukaryota > Viridiplantae > Streptophyta > Magnoliopsida > Poales > Poaceae > Alloteropsis > Alloteropsis semialata. The sequence goes on from CM014277.1 coordinate 15,546,161, forward strand.
TTGCATCAGATTGTTCATCTCAGAGAATGTTATATTGTTTTATCTGAGAGAATGTCAGATTGTTCATGCATAATGTCTTTGCATCAGATTGTTCATCTCAGGGAATGTCATATTGTTCATGCAAAATGTTTTTGCATCAGAATGCATCTGTCACAAAACTCAAACTCTGACACATCATTTTTTTTGGGACTAAACTCTGACACATCAAAAGTGGCTGACACAACAAAAGTGGAATCATTTTCTCTCTCACTAACGGAATCCATTGATGACGTTGGAGGGAGGACATGTGCCATGATGGGCACCGGATGTTTTTCGGTCACATAAGCAACAAAACAATAAAATACTGTTTGAAACTACCTCTCTAATGGATAGTTTCATTTTGTGGTTTCATAGGCACCCCATAGCATTTAATTTTATGGCTCAACAAGAGTTGGTATACGTGCATACAGCATACAGGGTTTCATCTAGATGAAACTGATGCATTCTCTCATTTCATAAATTTGATGTCATGTCATCAGAAGATCTTACATAACATGCTAATTAATGCGCATGAAACTCCTATGAAACTCCCACTGGAATGGCCTTAAGGTTTGGCACCGTAAGCCCACAGGCTCCATGACATCAACGCCGAGCATGAAGACGCTACAAATAGGAGGAACCGTTATGTCATCCCAGAAATGCAGACATACGCTCGTAGCTCTGAGTTCTCTGGCGATTCCACACAAGACACAACCATCATGGTGGAGGCTGTTGTGGGACTGCTGATCGGCCTGTACTCGTTGCTCTGTTCTCTGAAGATTCAAGTTTCTTTGCACGCGCTGCATTGGGGGTTCTGTTCAGAGGTTACTGACGGTCCTTGCTTGCATGCGGTGATTCCAAGAAAGTTCATTACAAGCTAGTAAATCATCAATAGCACACATGCACAGATGTTTCCATCGTCGAAACTATATGCAAAAAAATGGTATTCTTGATATTACCATCAGTCGCAGTATAATCTGCACAGAAAAGACGTTGTGAACTATGCAATAATTTTGTTTTTCCAGAGCTTTGTGTTCCCCGCGGGATGGTGACCCAATGATATATTTTTATATATAGCTTTGTTTTGTCCACAAATTTACCAAAAGGTGTGCTGGCTGATTCGGCACAACATCTGACACGGCATTGTTGCTCGCCAAATTATCAACAAAGTCTGGGCTGCAGCGGGTGCACTCTTCTTCTATGTTGGTAAGCTTCTGCTAATTTTCATCAGTTCAAAGTTTGCTCAATATTTGCTTGCAAATTAATACTGTTCTGAAGGAAGCTACTACAGAAATTTTTAGTTTATTTGTGAAATTTGTGGTTTGGCAGTTATGCTCATACACTTGAAAAACTTTGAGCTCTCGTGCAAAGCACGCAACACCTGAAAACCAGCATGGCGGAGGCTTTTGTTGGGTGCTGATCAGAAAGCTCAGCAATGCCCTGGCGAATGAGGCTGCAACCTATGTTGCATCCCAGCTTTCCAAGGAAGCTTCCGACCTCAAGAGTCTTATTGGTGAGATCCGCAAAGTCAAGGAGGAGCTGGAGAGCATTATGGCTTACCTGCATAGCATGGAGAAGTTCAAGGACACCGATGCGACCACTGGCATCTTCATCAAGAAGATTCGAGAACTAGCTTTCCGGATTGAGGATGTTGTCGATGAGTTCTCCTACAAGCTTGAGGATGACAAACACTTGGGATTTGCAGCCAAGACGAAGAAAAGAATTAGGTATGCTAATATTTGGGGTCGTCTAACTCTTGAGATTCGTCATATCAATGGTGAGCTTGAAGATACTGCAAAAAGAAGGGACCACTATGCCATGCCCATGCTACAAATGGGGATGTGCAATGGCAATGGCCATCATGTCCACTCTAGCAATCAAAATGTCTGTCTTCCTAAGGAAGAGGATCTGGTGGGTATAGAGGATAATGTAGACAAGCTAAAGCAGTGGCTCATGTGTGATTTGGAAGCAAGAAAAAACAAAATTGCTACTGTTTGGGGGATGGGCGGAGTTGGTAAAACTACATTGGTTGATCATGTCTATAAGATTGTGAAAAATGATTTTGATGCTGCTGCATGGGTAACTGTCTCAAAGACTTACCAAGTTGAGGACTTGCTGAAGAAAATTTTTAGAGAGTTTGGCATACCGGTTGATACTAGTAACATGGAAATAAGAAGCCTAGTTGCATCAATCCGCAGCTATCTTGAACGCAAAAGGTATATCTTGGTTCTAGATGATGTTTGGGAACAGGATGTATGGATTAATATCATGGATATATTTCCAAGTAACTGTATCAGCCGTTTTGTTCTCACATCAAGAAATTATGAAGTTGCATCATTAGCAACCGTTAACACTACTACAAAACAAGGATATTGTAACAGAATCTTGTAATACATTTATCAGTGTGTTACAAAGAATTTGTACAGGAACACAAAGCTATGTGTTACTGATGAATGTTGTAACACATAAGCTTGTTTTGTAATTTTGTGTTACAGATAATGATTATAGTAACACAAAATTATTGTTACAACTAAAATGATACAAAGATGGTACAATGTTGTAACACATAACTAGAAGGTGTAAAACGTGTCACAAATACATATTCTATCGTAACACAAATTGATGTTACAACTAAAATGTTACAAAGAAACAAATGTGTATATGTTGGGGCCATTGTACGTTGGTGCTAAATTCATAAAGGTCCATTTGTTGTCATAATGGAATTAACATGGCGCTAGCTTACAAAAATAAATACTATAAACTGGTGGCAATTTTATGTCTGAAACACGACAGTATGTATTATAACATACACAATTTCTAATGTTGCTCCTCTAATATTAGAGTCAATGCAACATTATATTAAAGGTGTCCCATTTATGCTACTACACTATGCTAATATGTCGAGTGGCTTTAACTGAATAATTGTTAGAGCCTTTAAATCAATCTATATATGACATATTGTAGGACCAGATTTTGTTTGCGATGAAAATATGACTTCCATCACCAATGTGGACCCAAAAATTGTCATGGACTTTGGTGTCATATTTATATTTTTATCACAATGCTGGCCCATCATAATATTTAACAATTTTTCAAAAGAAAAAGGTTGTTTTATCAATTATGGTAGCACTATGGCCCCGAGAACTCATTTTGATTATTAGATAATAAAAATAGAAAAAAAAGGTGAGCCGAAGGAATCGATCCACTGCCCTCCTATTTGCCAAAATAGTCTCAAGCCACTGTGCCACTGAGCTATCTTCGCATTGTGAGTAAGTTCTCGCACATTGTTTTATATACAGTATAAAACTAGCTTGGCTATTGTGGCTCCACTTGTTGGGCCAGCCCTACTGCAGTCCGGCTGAGCTTGTCTTTTCTATTTCTAAATCATCAGCAAAATTTCAATACAAATTAACGTTCCATCGACACCCAAATCTTCTCTAGAAATTATGAATTTGCTTGGTGGCACGTGTAATCAAAATGTGGAGATCATATGCATCCTCATTTGGGGGACACTTTCGTGTACATCTTTCTAGCCTTTCCTTTGCTCAATAGGAAGATGTAGACTTGAGCATTTTGCGGGCCGGACAAAAAAAAAGATTTTTTTGGGGCCTTAAAAACCTTGCCCATGCCCGTCCCATGGGCGGATACGGGCCGGGCCGTGGTAGGGCTCGGGGTTTCTACTCTTTTTTAATGAAAAAATAATTCATTTAAATAGTCCTGGCCAAGCTCAGGCTAAGAATTTTTTTTTCCAGGCTTCGCCTGCTCTGTCCATATCCATCCCATTAAGTATCATGGGCGTGCGAAAAATACATCCGGCTCAGGCTAGGCTGTCGAGCCAGGCCGGGCCACAAATGCTCAGATCTAGGAGGATGCAAGGTGGTTAACATCTTACATTATCTTTTTAAATGGATTTTTTAAAAAATTGTGTCTCATAAGTTTTTATTTAAGAAATTTGATCATAATTATTTGCTAAGAACATAGATTTCTGGATCAAAATGTATTTATTTTCTCTATTTGCTGGAATTACTTCATATTTAAATTTCACGTGCCATTGAAAAGATATTAAATTATAAAAAATATAGTTGAGTAGACACGTATGTGTAGATTATGTGAAAATTCCATTTAATTATATTTCAATTGCATATTTTGATAACCTAGTTTTCTTATGTACTTAATAGTATTTTTTAATAATATCCAAACCTTCTATTAAAATTCTGAAATTTGGTTGGGGACCAAAGTACATCCTTATGTCGCCTAAAAAAACCACCAAGAAAAGTTATTAAAATTGTTAGTTCTTGCTCACTTCATTATATTTTGATAGTCTTATTTCACTTTCTTGACCCTGGAAATCAACTCGGTCATCATCATATTATTGTTGTCGTCGTTTTATCCCGCATGAACCTCTCTACTTCGATGTGCTTTAAATCGAAGTCTATACAAAGCCTCTATTTTATCTGCAGTTGTCTACAATGGAATTAATATATGCATTAAAACCAACGCCACGCGCAAGGCCCATGAAAAAATAGCAGCCCATGCACCTTTCTCCACCAAATAGGACTATCAAATGTGAAAGGATTTTTGAAATAGGACAATCAAAAGAGAACCCAAGGACAAAAAATATTTTTATTAATGTACTTTCTAGAACCTAATTTAATCATATACGTCAATAGGTCAAGAAATATATTATGTAGAAATGAAATATATTTTGGAGCTCTAGACATCCCTGTCCCCACTTGCCAATGACTTAGGAGCAGTTACATAGCACCATGGCAAGCCACTTCAGCCCAAAATTTTTCCAGTCCCGCTCGCTGAAACTGTTTTCCCCCCTCTGATCCAATTCGATTCAACGCACTCCGCTCCTTTAGGCCACGACATGAAAGATATCTGGGCAGTTCTCCTCCAATGCCAAGCCGTCGCAGCCGGCCCGCCGCCGCCTGCAACCGCTGCTGTCCTGCGCGTCGCTGCTCACCATCATCGATGACCGCTACTTCCCATTGCAAGTCGCGACTTGCCCCTGTCCTCTCGGCATTGTGCTGCCAATCCTCACAGCCATACGCCCGCTCCGATGCGCTCGTGCGCTGCCGCCGGTCCTCGTGGCCGCGTGACGACCGTAAGCTTGTGTGCCGTCGCCGATCCTTGCCACTACGCGCAGTCTGCGCGCGTGCGGTTGTGCGCCACGGCCGGTCCTCGCTGCCACACGCAGCACGCTCGTTTGCCGTCGGTGGCGGCCGCCCGCCCGCATACTCATGTGCTGCCGCCAGCCACCGCACCTCCTGAAGTCCATGTGGTTGAGGCCATGCCCTATTTATCTCATCGTGCAGACCATGCAGCTTGGCCGCTATGATTACTGTTGATCCAAGGGGTAATGGAACTTTGGCCGCCAACACGCACATAAGGTGTTCGACTATATGCCTCAACAGGTAAATACAAAGTCTTAATTCGATTGTGATATGGCAGCATGCTACTCAATGAGATTGGTGTAACTCTTTGCAGCTAACTTTAGTACAATCTTTAATTTTCGTTCCAATTTATTTGTTGGCTCATGATCCTCTGTCCCCTTGGTTCTGGGGCATGTAAATTCCACGCCAGCTTTGACCTCATCTGCTAATCACAACCGGCTGCTCCCGTGTGGTTGCCCTTCAATAACTGCTAGGATTTTTTTGATTGAATAGAGTAATAGATATATTGCATTCTATATTTATGATTATTTGCCCTTCAAACGCTGTGTTCAGATGAGGGGACAAATTTTTTGCACCCTACTTTGACCACTAATTAGGGGTATTAAATAAAGTTAGATTACAAAACTACTTCCACAACCCCTGGCAAATTCGCGAGACGAATCTAATGAGGCCTTTGACCGCATGATTTGAGGATGATTACTGTAGCATTACTGTAGCCAATCATGGATTAATTAGGCTCGTTAGATTCGTCACGCAAAGTTGCACTCATCTCTAAAAAGATTTTGTAAATAGATTTCATTTAGTACTTCATGCATGCAAGATTCCTTGGGACAATTTTTTGTCCCGAGGCATCCGAACACGGCCAAAATCACACATATTATAGTATTATTGGAATTTTGGATATCTTGGCATTGTCGATGCATCCGTTTACTGAAAATTGAGCAAGGACCCGTGTTCTTTGTCAGGCAAAATGCATACAACAGCTGGTTTTAAGTACAAGACTTGCTTTGAAGGAAAATAGTTAATTTCATTGATACAGTTTATATATACTAACATATTTGAGCATCTATCTGTTGGTTTTGATTTCAGATCCTGCCCGTGGTCAAGCAGGGCCACCTCTGGCTTCAGAACGCTGCAAGTTGCAAGGGATGCAGCAGGTTCCACAGTGCCAATGTTCACCGATCTTTTGTAGTTTGCTGTATGAGGGGATCAATAGGCAAGGGATTTCAAGGAATAGATAGAAACAGTTATATATTTTTTAGATTTTAGTAATATGAATGAAATCATATTATGTGCACGGAATATGTTCTATGTGCATTGAGTCATATTTATTGATACAATTCAGTGTACATACGACCTATTTGTTGCTCACCGTTTGAATTTTATATTGTGCGACATGTGATGCTTCTCCAAATTTGGAATATAAGCAATTATTCTCTATTGATTTTATTTATCCAAATGTATTGACGGTTAGAAACATTGTGTTACTATAGATTAAAATTGTGTTACTAGGAGCTAGCGTAAGCTAGAAAAGAAAAGTGTTACTAGCTTACTTCGATCCATGTTGCTATAGACAAAAAAGGTGTTACTAGGGCACATGATAAGTAACACATCTTCTCACATAGAGGAACACATTTGTAAGTGTTACAGAATGGATGTAACACATTTTCTTATATATAGGATCACATTTGGTGTGTTACTACAACTTTGTTGTAACACATTTTTTCACAAACAAGAACACATATGTTGTGCTACAATAGGCTTTACTGTAGTAACATTGAAAATGAGAACACATAACTATTGTGTTACTATTAGTCACAGTAACACTTTTCTTGATCTATGGTAGCACAAACTGGTGTTACTAAAGGCCTGTTGTGTAGTAGTGTAACTCCATCATTGAAATGGAACCACTAGGAAAAGCTCACTCTTGGAAGTTATTTTGCTTTGGAGCTTTCCGGAATAGTGATGACAAAAGGTGTCCCTTGGAGTTACACAATTTGGCTGCAAAGTTCTTACGGAAGTGTGAAGGCTTGCCTATAGCTATCACATGTATAGGCCGCCTACTGTCTTGTAAACCTCCAACTTCCTCGGCATGGAAAAATGTGTATGAGGAGCTAGAGTTGCAGTCAACTAAAAATGTGATTCCGGGTGTAGACATCATTCTAAAAGTCAGCTTGGATGATCTTCCATATGAATTGAAGAATTGCTTCTTACATTGTGCACTCTTTCCAGAAGACTATGAAATGAAAAGGAGGAGGCTAATAAGGCATTGGATAACTGCTGGATTCATCAAGGAAAAAGAGAACAAAACACTGGAAGATGTGGCGGAGAGTTTCTTGAATGAGCTTGTAAACCGGAGCCTTTTACAAGTCATAAAGAAGAATGAATTTGGACGGGTGAAATGTTTCCGGATGCATGATGCGTTGCGCCATCTTTCCCTTGGGAAAGCGGAGAAAGAATGCTTCGGTAAAGTTTATGAGGGTTCTAGAACTTTATCAGTAGACGGCACACGTCGATTGTCAATACAAAGCACCAATGTTGCATCCTTGAGTCAATTTCATGAGACACATCTCCGCGCAATCCATGCTTTTACAAGTCACATTGATATTGACTTGTTGAGCCATATCCTTGAATCTTCAAATTTTCTATCAACTTTGGACCTGGAAGGTACTCAAATCAAAGTGTTGCCTAATGAGATCTTCGGCCTGTTTAATCTACGGTTTTTGGGTCTTAGATATACCAGTATTATCAATCTACCTGAGGCAATAGGAAGATTACAGAACTTGGAAGTCCTTGATGTATGCTGTACTGTTTTGCTATCTTTCCCAAAGGACATAACAAAACTAGAGAAGCTTAGGTACCTGTACGCAGGTGCAGAGACCATAGATGGAACTCTTGCACCTCTTGTTGGAACAAAGGTTCCTAGGGGCATAAAAAACTTTACTAGGTTGCATACTCTTCAAGGTATCAAAGCAAGCTTAGAGACAATATGTGATGTTGGAGCATTGACAGAGTTAAGAACATTTGGAGTCACCGATGTGACAAGTGAGCACTCCTTGAACTTGTGCAGAGCTATCAGGAACATGAGACATCTTGTACATCTCGACATCGCTGCATCAAACCAAAACGAAGTATTGCCATGGGAAGCACTCCGTTTACCGGAAACTCTCTCAAAACTTGGACTGGCTGGGCAGCTGGAAAAGAGACAGATGCCTCAGATCCTCACATCCTGGTCACACCTTAACGATCTCACTCGATTGACTCTAGTAAGCTCCAAGCTTGATGAAGACTCATTTTCTGGCCTTGTTATATTACGTGGTTTATGCTTTCTTCATCTTATTAGGGCATATGATGGGAAGAAGTTGTGCTTATTGGCTGGGTCATTTCCTAGACTCAGACATCTGAGATTACGGGGTGCTCCGTGGCTGAACCAAATCGAAATAGCAGAAGGTGCACTAGAAAACCTTGCTGAGCTAGAGCTTTCAAACTGCCCCGAGCTGAAGCGAGTTCCTCATGGTGTCAGGTTCCTTAGAGCCCTTGAGGAATTACGCTTGGTGGATACTGCAGATGAGCTTGTGGAAATGCTTAGGCAGGAGCATGAAGCAAATGAATGCAAGGAAGAACTTGCAAAGATTAGCCACATTAGAAAGGTTGTTATTACATCGACTGAGAAAAACTTTTGGCGAAGAATTGTTTCCACACAGAGGAATGAATTCACTGGCTGAAGGCTTGGATGCGAGCTTCTGCTCCCAGAGCCACATGTACAAGGTATGTGCGTATTTGTGCAGCTTCTTTTGATATATTTTGGTTGGGTCGGCCGCAACATATTATGTATCCCTCCTAAACATCTTGTCGGTTTAATTTTCTTCAGGTTGCTGCTGCCGTCGTTGCTCTGCTATAGCTTTTTGTTGGATCAGATCAGTGATTATGGCACATGCATCGGTCTAGCGACCGAGGAGGTTACTACTTAAGCAAATTATTTTGCAAATTAGCGCAAAAACTGTTGTGTTTCAAGTGCTCTGCCATGTCATCATGATGAGGCCTGGTGTTGATCTAAAAATATGAACTTGTGGCTGGTGCAGAGACAGGATATTGTGTTTAGTTACTGGTTGGAGTGGATTCTGGATTGGCTTATGTTCTTCATAGGTGAGGCATCTCCTTGGTCTGTAATGAACTTCACAGATCGCAGCCAATTCACCTCAATCAGCTCAGCAGCCACCTGGGGGTTCCGCAGTCACCAGAAAATGTGCATCCCTGCACAATCATTTCCTAGACATCCTCTGCCCAGAAATGAAGCTCTTTCCTCCATGTATTAATTATGTTTACAAGGATCAAATATTCGATTCATTGCCTTGACATCCTTCATGGGTGAGCCATCTCCCAGGTTTGTACTAAAAAAATAGGTGATGCCGGCAAGTTGCTGGAGGATTTTCATCAGGGACATGATTAGATAGCTCCCTGCTTCGATCAGGATTTGGCTAAGCCTCCGACACAGGTGCCTCTGGGTGGGTGGGGGGTCAGTACAAGGAGGTTAACTCATGCTCAGCCGCTGGCTTCTACTCTGCTTTCTCAGAACAGAGCAAGGGCGAGCACACTCCTCTGTCAGAGCAAAACTTTATTGTTTTAGTAAAACGCATCAGCAGTCTCTAAACTTGTGTATACAAATTGAGGTCCCCAAATTTATTAATTATAAATTATACTACATAGGTCCAAATCACGGGTTACACCGCCTACATGGCATGCTGACTTGTGTAGTGACATGGACCAAACACGTGGGACCCGTTTGTCAGCCCCATCTCCATCATCCCCTTTGAAAGGCGGTGTGCATGAAGCTTTGAGACACCGTGCCATGGCGGCAATGACAGGGCTCCGCAGCAAAAGAATGCATACGGCATAGTGTTGGATATGGTCCGAGTTCTAACGCGAGCTTTGTGGGGATGTCTGGAGAGCCCACAGTTCAGGCCGTATGATTAGCGGATTTATTTTCGCGTTTAATTGCAGTCAGTTCTTTTCTCACTATATATACATGTTGTAAGCCACATTGTATTTCTACGTTGCAACTCTCATTATAGAGAAGATCGCTGTTTGTCGCCCATGGTTTTACCAAAAGGGTTTTTCATGTAAAAATCGTGTCTCATGTTCGATTTTGCTTTCATATTATTTGCTAATAAGTGTTATGAAGAGCCATACACGAGATAGAGGAAAAATTAAGGTGCTGTGAGGAGCCTGTTCATCGCGTGGCCACCGAGTAGGCGTTTTTCGGATCCGCGTCCACCAGAGCGTTGCCGTCTCAGTTTCCAAGGCGAAATGGACGGAATGTATTCCGTGTTTCCTGCTCGAAGCTAGCGAATTCCATCTTCCGGTAAACAAAAACGCTGTGGCATCGTGCAGGCGTTGCCTTTTTGCTGCTGGTGTTCCCGGCGGAGAGAACGAAACGTGTGATTCAGTGGTGTTTTGCTACACGCATTTACTCCTGCTGCGTGAAATCAAGATTCAATGGTGTTTTGCTACACGCACCCGAAGAGGCTATCAGGAGGTTATTCAGTTTCTGCTGAACATACACACAAGTGTACCAGGCTGCAGGTTTTGTGATAGGGTTACATAGTTGCGTACCTAGATTTATTTACTACAGATTAATTTTTTCAGCTTATTTCTTCTAATGGCTTCTACGAAGTACTCCCTCCGTATCACAATTAGAAGATGTTTTGGACAAGATTTTAGTCAAACATTGGGAATATAAATCATGAATAACTTTTAATTCGTTGAGTTTGGAAATATGAAAACCATATGAATAGATTTGTCTTGAAAAATATTTTTATAAAAGTATAAATATATTATATTTTAATAAATATTTTTTAAAAAATAACAAGTCAAAGTTACATTTTGGTGACCGTGTCGTTGTCCTAAACATCTTCTAATTGTGATATAGAGGGAGTATGATATTTCACTGCTGGATTGAGATACAAGGTTCGCACTATGGCAAGTCAAAATGAGAGTTGTTTTTAGTGTAAGCTGATTTAGATGATACGCTTGAAAAATTCGGAAGCAAAGATTCAAAGTCTTGGACCGATGGTGAGAAGAGAAAAGATCGTAAGGCCTTGTCTCACATTCATCTTCATTTGTCAAATAATATTTTGCAAGAGGTTTTGCAGGAGAAAACCGCGGCTGCTTTGTGGCTCAAGTTGGAGTCAATTTGCATGTCCAAAGATTTGACAAGGAAGATGCATATGAAGATGACCAAGTTGCAAGAAGGTGGTTCTGTGCCTAACCATTTTTCGATCTTTAAGGAGATCATTGCGGACGTACAGTCTATGGAGGTAAAATATGATGATAAGATCTGAGTCTTTTTCTTTTGTGCTCACTATCTAGTTCTTTTGCAAACTTCAGAGATACCATATTGTATAGTCGTGATACTCTAACCATGAATGAAGTTTATGAGGTATTGCAAGCCAATGAAAAGATGAAACAAATGGTATCTTCTGAAGGTTTGTAACACCCAAATTCCATCATGTAACAAATTATAGAAACTTTGTTTAGGTTGATCTTAGGTTTAATGAATTTATTTTCCTTTATTTAAATTGTGGCCTTAATTACTTGAACATTAAATAATTAACTTTAGTTCAATAAGTGTTTGATGCATTTCATGCTTTGCATTTTGTTTTTGTTTGTTTGTGTGATCTCAAAATCCTCTCAAATTCAAATCCCAAGTCAAACTCCTATCAAATTCATCCAAATCCAAATTCAAACAAATATCAAACCCAAAACCCTTTCCCTCCTTTTCCTTTTCCACCATCTGGCCCGGCCCAAGCCACCACTCCTCTTCCTTTTTCCCCATCGGCCCATCGGCCAGGCCCAGCTCACCGGCCCACTCGGCCCTCTCATCTCCCGCACGCTCCCTCCCTTTCCCTCTCACTGGCAAACCGGGCCCGCCTGTCGGCGCCCCTTCTTCCTCCTCGCGGCGGCCACGGCCGAGCCGCCGGTCTCCTTCGCGCGCGCACGCAATCACCGCGCCCCACGTCTCCGGTTCTACCGCCCGCGCGTCCCAGGATTCCCTCCCCTCTCTTCACTCCCGCGCGTCAATTCCCCGTTTCCTTCCCCTCTTTACTCTCTGCAACGGTCGCCCGAGAGCTTCAAGGCCATCAATGGCCGTGTTTCCGCCCGCTCTCGGTTCCCCATTCCCCCGAACCCCTGCACACCCCCTCAAACCCTATAAAAGCTCGCCCGAGTTTCTCCGCGCGCGCACGCTCTCACTCACGCAACACCCACTCCAAAATCAGCTCTCAACCGTGCGCAATTGCTCGTCGGAGTTCACCGTCGCCGCCGTGAGGTAGGCAACGCCGCCGGCTCGGTTCATTGCGCCCCGACCTCCTTTGACCCTCTCCATCTTGTTCGCTCACTCACAGGAAGCCCCGGAGCATCATCCCGATGTCCAGGAGCCGCAACCGACGCCGGAACACCCCCTTCGCCATCCACCGAAGCTCGCGCCCGCTGTTCCTCGTCGCCGACCCTCTTCCGTCCTCCAATCGGTCTCAAAGAGCCCACTGGTGAGCTCGCCATGTCCTTCCGAACCTTCCCGTGCCATTTATTCACGTCCTAGTGCACCGGAGCGCCCTACGGCCGCCACTCCGGCGAGTCCACACCGCGGACGCGGCGGCGCCGTCGCGTTCCGAGGTCACCGGCGCCTCCTTTTATTTCGCGCCGTCCGATCTTGAATCAAGGGTCCAGATGCATCCCAGCATACCGGTCAACCATGTCAAACCGCCGGTCGCCGGCCATTTTGCTAAAGAGACCCCCGGTTTTGTCCTAATCAACCCGCAGTCCATGTCATGTGTAAAATATTCATACATATGCCCTTATACTTTCTGTTTAGGCCCCTGATCTTTTGAATAATCCAACCCGCCATCCTTTTCATGGTCAAATCACTTGCTAGCCCCTCTGGTCTATGTTTATTTATGTTTGTGCCCTCGGTTTTTATCAAAACAGTACGCAGACTTTAGTTTTAATTGCATATAGGTCCCTGCAACCTTGTAACTAGTGTAGTTTCGTTGTTTTAAATCCGTTTTGGGCGATTTTCGCGTCCACGC
>CM014277.1:15560442-15589364 GCA_004135705.1 Alloteropsis semialata
TATCCGAATCTCGAGGAAGAGATTCTCTTTAAGGGGGGTAGGATTTGTAACACCCAAATTCCATCATGTAACAAATTATAAAAACTTTGTTTAGGTTGATCTTAGGTTTAATGAATTTATTTTCCTTTATTTAAATTGTGGCCTTAATTACTTGAACATTAAATAATTAACTTTAGTTCAATAAGTGTTTGATGCATTTCATGCTTTGCATTTTGTTTTTGTTTGTTTGTGTGATCTCAAAATCCTCTCAAATTCAAATCCCAAGTCAAACTCCTATCAAATTCATCCAAATCCAAATTCAAACAAATATCAAACCCAAAACCCTTTCCCTCCTTTTCCTTTTCCACCATCTGGCCCGGCCCAAGCCACCACTCCTCTTCCTTTTTCCCCATCGGCCCATCGGCCAGGCCCAGCTCACCGGCCCACTCGGCCCTCTCATCTCCCGCACGCTCCCTCCCTTTCCCTCTCACTGGCAAACCGGGCCCGCCTGTCGGCGCCCCTTCTTCCTCCTCGCGGCGGCCACGGCCGAGCCGCCGGTCTCCTCCGCGCGCGCCCGCAATCACCGCGCCCCACGTCTCCGGTTCTACCGCCCGCGAGTCCCAGGATTCCCTCCCCTCTCTTCACTCCCGTGCGTCAATTCCCTGTTTCCTTCCCCTCTTTACTCTCTGCAACGGTCGCCCGAGAGCTTCAAGGCCATCAATGGCCGTGTTTCCGCCCGCTCTCGGTTCCCCTTCCCCCGAACCCCTGCACACCCCCTCAAACCCTATAAAAGCTCGCCCGAGTTTCTCCGCGCGCGCACGCTCTCACTCACGCAACACCCACTCCAAAATCAGCTCTCAACCGTGCGCAATTGCTCGTCGGAGTTCACCGTCGCCGCCGTGAGGTAGGCAACGCCGCCGGCTCGGTTCATTGCGCCCCGACCTCCTTTGACCCTCTCCATCTTGTTCGCTCACTCACAGGAAGCCCCGGAGCATCATCCCGACGTCCAGGAGCCGCAACCGACGCCGGAACACCCCCTTCGCCGTCCACCGAAGCTCGCGCCCGCTGTTCCTCGTCGCCGACCCTCTTCCGTCCTCCAATCGGTCTCAAAGAGCCCACTGGTGAGCTCGCCATGTCCTTCCGAACCTTCCCGTGCCATTTATTCACGTCCTAGTGCACCGGAGCGCCCTACGGCCGCCACTCCGGCGAGTCCACGCCGCGGACGCGGCGGCGCCGTCGCGTTCCGAGGTCACCGGCGCCTCCTTTTATTTCGCGCCGTCCGATCTTGAATCAAGGGTCCAGATGCATCCCAGCATACCGGTCAACCATGTCAAACCGCCGGTCGCCGGCCATTTTGCTAAAGGGACCCCCGGTTTTGTCCTAATCAACCCGCAGTCCATGTCATGTGTAAAATATTCATACATATGCCCTTATACTTTCTGTTTAGGCCCCTGATCTTTTGAATAATCCAACCCGCCGTCCTTTTCATGGTCAAATCACTTGCTAGCCCGTCAGGTCTATGTTTATTATGTTTGTGCCCTCGGTTTTTATCAAAACAGTACGCAGACTTTAGTTTTAATTGCATATAGGTCCCTGCAACCTTGTAACTAGTGTAGTTTCGTCGTTTTAAATCCGTTTTGGACGATTTTCGCGTCCACGCGATCGTCTTTGCATGCTTTTTAGTTTAAGGTGTTTGTTCTGTACTTTTAGTACTGTTTAGTGTACTATTTTTATTTATTTTGTTGTATGTCTTGTGTGATCGTGTAGAGAACGTGCCGTTCGAGGAAGATCAGGAGCAGCAGCTGTTTGAAGAGGACCAACAGCAGTTTGTTGAGGAAGGCAAGTGGCCTCCCTCTACATGAACATTCTTTTTGTCCCAATTACATTCATGAAATTCACTTTTACTTTACTGTTATGCATTAATTTTGACGGGTTATCCTATTAGGACATGACTAGATCTTTTTACCTTGAACCTTGAATCACCTGGTTATATCATGGATAGAAATGCTTAGCTTGCTTAAACTTGGGATGGTTCTGTTACCTTTTATGCAATGTTAATCATGATTTAATTATGTTGTTATATTCTTGCTTAATTACAAGATCATCATGATTAATTGGAACATGGAGAACCACCCAAGAAAACAGTGCAACCACAGTGTCACATGGCTCTGAACTTAGCTAATTAATTAGACTTGGGGTTGGCTAGTAGTCTTACCGTAAGGGCAAGGAGGGGGCCGGTGAAGGGGTCATAGCCCGGTCCTCTTGGAGGAGTAGCCTTTGCTAAGGTACGGCCTCATTAGGGAGGGTTATGGACCTCACCGCTGCCGAAACTCTAGCGGGCTGCTAGTTAACTTTAGGTCTTTGTAAAGGCTTCGTAGTGAACCCTCGCCACTCACCAAAGGAAGTGTTTAAGGGCCTTGCAAACCCGGGCGACAAAGGGAACACGAGCTGTGGGTAAAGTGTACAACCTCTGCAGAGTGTAAAACTGATATATCAGCCGTGCCCACGGTTAAGGGCGGCTTGGACCCTCACATGATAATTGAACTTTAACTTGATCTTAACTTGTGGTTCTTGGTCTTTTGGTGGTAATTTTGGGTTATCCTGCTTAATTTTGGGATGGTATAAACTTACATCTAGCAACTAGGTGCTTGCTAATAAAACTTGATCAACTAAAAGTGCTAACCGCATGAGCCTGAACCCCCTTTGATGGCCTTGCATATTCCCCCACTTGTTGAGTACCAACCATAAGTGTACTCACCCTTGCTAAACAACTGCTGTTCAGAAAATAACAATGATGTGGAGTACTTCAGCGACTTTGATGAGTTCTAGGCGCGTCAACCAGTCAAGTGACTGTGGATGAAGTCAAGGAGCTGCTTTATCGTATTAGGTTGTCGGTGAACGTTTAAGACCTTCGTGTCTATTTACGTTGAGTGTAATAAAGTTATGTACTCTCTTTTGTACGCTTTTGGAACATTGTCTTTTGATATATTCACTGATGACGTCAACATATGTGTGATGAACGGATCCTGGCACACATATGCGATGCATTCGATTTTGTCCTTAAAATCGGGTGTGACAAGGTTCAATTTCCAACGAAGAAGTTTTGGCTGCTCATGGTAGGACACAAAAGAAATCAAATAATAGCTATAGAGGCAAAAGTTCAAATGGCTGCCGAGGCCGTTCAAAGTCGAGAGACAAGGATGATAAATTTTGCAATTATTGCAAGCAAGACACCCATTATATATTTGAATGTCCTAAGTTGAAGAAAATAAGAATTGGCACATATAGACCGAACGGAAATCAAATGATGAAGATAATGCTTATGTTGCTTCTACTGATGGTGATGAATGGATTCTTGATTCTGCTGCTTCTTTTCATATATACATTAATACAGATTTGTTCATCACTTATGATTCTGTCCAAGGTGGTTTTGTTAGAATGGGTGATGATAGATCACATGAGATTATTGGCATTTGATCCATTCAAATTAAGATGCATGATGGTATTATCAGAACTTTGACAGATATGAGACATATTCCAGATATGAGTAAGAATCTCATTTCTTTGAGTACTCTTGATGGCAAAGCGTACAAGTACTCTGGTGGAGACGGAGTTTTGAAGGTGTTAGAAGGTTCTCTTATTCTTATGAAAGATGATTTGAAGGTGATGCCGTTGTAATTTCTAAAACATTATCTACTTTTGATGCTACTAATCTTTAGCATATGTGTCTTGGGCATATAAGTGAGCATGGTTTGGCATTGTTGAGCAAGAAGGGACTTCTCGATGGACATAGCATCAACAAGTTGGATTTCTGTGAGCATTGTGTGTTTGGCAAACACAAAAAGGGTGAAATTTAATACCTCAACTCATACAAGTAAATATATTCTTGATTATATGCATTCTGATTTATGGTGACCATCTCGCAAGCCTTTTCTTGGTGGTGCTCGTTATATATTGACAATTATTGATGAGTATTCTAGAAAGGTATAGCCTTATTTTCTGAAAGATAAATCAGAAGCTTTTTTAGCATTTAAAGAGTGGAAGGTTATGATTGAAAAGCAAATTGTAAAGAAGGTTAAGAAGCTTCATATTGATAATGGGATGGATTTCTGTTCTAAGCAATTTAATGTAAATTGCAAGTATGAAGGCATTGCTAGGCCCTATATTGTTCCTTACACACCCCAATAGAATGGTGTAGCTGAGCGTATGAACAAGACTATCATTTCTAAGGCACGTTGCTTGTTGTCTACTTCTAGTTTGAATAGACATTTTTTGCTAAAACTGCTTCCACTGCTTGCTATCTTGTTAATCATTCACCTTACATTACTATTTATAAGAAAACTCTAGTCTGATTCTCCAACTGATTATTTGAAATTGAAAGTTTTTGGTTATATTGCTTATACTCATGTTGATAATGGTAAATTAGAGCCTAGAGCTATTAAGTGCATCTTTCTTAGTTATCAACCTGGTATTAAAGGCTATAAGTTGTGGAATGCACAAACTCGAAAGGTTATGATTAGTATGAATGTTATCTTTAATGAATATTCTATGTTACCTGACAACCTATCTACTAGTGCTCTTGTTCAGCAGAAAACAAATGTGCAGGTAGAGCATTTTATTGATGTTGAGAATACACCAGATAATGAAAATGTTGCTGTCCAAGATGCACCTATTGTTCATAATTCACCAATTATTGATGATCCATCAATTTTTAAGCATTCTTCTCCACTTGTGTAGGCTCCACAACATTCTATTGTTGTTGATAGGGCCAGAAGGGCTCCTAAGCCATTAAAAAGGTGAATTGAAGAATGCAATGTTGCTTATGCTTTGAGTGTTGCAGAAGAGATTGAAGGTAACTTATAACCTTCTAATTTATTCTAAGACTATTACATCTACTGATGGAAACAATTGGATGACCATTGTGCATGATGATATAGAGTCGCTTAAAAAGAATGGTACTTGTGATTTAGTACATTTTCCCAAAAATAAAAGCATGTCCGTTGCAAATGGATTTTAAAAGAAAGGAGGCTATTTCTCCAAGTGAGCTAGCAAGATATAAAGCAAGGTTGGTTGCTCAAGATTATAGCCAAATTCCAGGTATTGATTTTACTGATGTCTTTTCCCTAGTTGTG
The DNA here is from genome assembly GCA_004135705.1 of Alloteropsis semialata. Taxonomy (NCBI): domain Eukaryota; kingdom Viridiplantae; phylum Streptophyta; class Magnoliopsida; order Poales; family Poaceae; genus Alloteropsis; species Alloteropsis semialata. The sequence goes on from CM014277.1 coordinate 15,565,554, forward strand.
AAGCATAGTTCAATTCGCACATTGCTCATTATTCTTGCTATGCATGATTATGAACCTAAACAATTAGATGTTAAAACTGCATTCTTGCATAGGGAGTTAGAAGAGAACATTTATATGGACCAACCTGAAGGTTTTGTTGTTCCTAGAAAAGAAAACCTTGTTTGTAGATTAAAAAAATCTCTTTGTGGCTTGCAGCAATCTCCTAGCCAATGGTATAAGAGATTTGACTCGTTTATGCTCTCTCATGGTTTAAATGGTCTACATATGATAGTTATGTCTGTTCAAAAATAGTTAATGTTTAGCTATTTATTTGCTTCTTTATGTTGATGATATGTTGATTACCGCAAAAGATAAATCAGAAATAGATAAATTGAAGGCACAATTGAATAAAGAAGTTGAGGTGAAGGACTTAGGTGCAGCAAAGAAATACTTGGCATGGAAATTATCAGAGATAGAAAATCTAGTAAGTTATACCTCAGTCAGTGAGGTTATATTGAAAAGGTTCTTCGTCGTTTTAATATGCATGATGCTAAACCAATGAGTTATCCATTAGCTGCACATTTTTTATTATCTACAGCTTTGTGTCCAAAGTCAGATGAAGATATTGAGTACATGTCTAGATTTCTATATTCCAGTATAGTTGGTTCTCTTATGTATGCCATGGTCTATTCTCGTCTTGATTTATCTCATGCATTGAGTGTTGTTAGTAGATACATGGCTAATCCTGAAAAGAAGCATTGAAGAGTTGTGCAGTGGATTTTTAGATATTTGCGAGGTACTTCTAGTGCTTGTTTGCAGTTTGGGAAATTTAGAGATGGGATTGTTGGTTTTCGCAATCCAACACACCACGGTGTAGAGAACGAAGAGAGGAACTCCGTGGTGGTGTCGGTTTTCACCGAAAGTCAAGGGTTTCACCGAAAAAATTTGCCGGAGTTCAACGAAGACCAACATTGACTTTTAGATGTACAGAGCTACAGGCTTCAACTCGAGAAAATGATTTCAGATTTGGCATCAGCGTGTCGAGACAAATGTGGACCTATATATATAGGTAGGGTTCGGGGTAAAGATATTTCCAAGTTGACTTTTGGATTTTTGGAAATTCTGAAATTATTTTCCAGGAGCAAGAATAAATCCAAAAAAAGTCTGGGCTTGTTTTTAATGCATGAAAAATATCCAAAAAATTCCAAAACTTCCAAGAAAAGTCCTGGAGATAGATTTGGATAGGAGGAAGCCAAATAAAATATTTGGAGCTCGTAGAAAGGTCTCTAGAAGCTTTGAGAAAAAGGACTTAGCTCTAGGAAAATAGGAACAAATTCCAGAAAAGTCCAAAAAATTCCCAGAGGAACCTAAATGATTTCTAAGGGCGCTTAGAACACTAAACACTCAAGAAACATCACAGCAATAACACAACAACCCTGATTAAAACCTATGTTGTTTTAATTTAATTCTAAGAAACCAAAATTTTCCTGCACTAGCTAGATTCCCTGTTAAAGCAAAATAAAATGTTGGAAAATTTTAGAAATTCAACAAAATCATTGGATTACTTGTTCTTCCTAATCGCATCTGAAATTTTAGGGTGTGACATTGCCACAGTGAGGGCTAATTTTCTAACATGCCTCTTGATTAGCCCCTGCCTGTGCGGAAGTGTGAAGGTATTTGCTCCTATTTGAGATTAATCAAGGCTAAGTAACGTCCATATCTCTTTGAGATGCACCTGTGTTTAACGGCGAACCAGCATGACCGAATCATGCGTACGAGACCTTTGCCCTACCTTCTACTCTGTTTCCGAAACAAGGCAAATGTTGGCACAGCTCCACATTATTGCTTGATTGCAGCGTTGGGGGCTTAGTGGATCCACATTATTGCTTGATTGCAGCATTAGGGGCTTAGGGGCTATTTGTTTCTTGCGTATTTTCTCCGTTTCAAATTATAAGTCATTTCAATAATTTTGGAAAGTCAAAGCATTTCAACTTTGACCAAGTTTATACTACAAAATACAAACATTTATGGTATCAAATAAGTATCATTAGATTGCTCATTGAATATATTTTCATAGTATATCTTTTGGTGCCCTATTATTTTTTGTAATTCTCTCAATAATTTTGGTTAAATTAAAAAGGTTTGACTCTCCAAAAATGTTGGAACGACTTATGATTTAGAATGGAGAGAGTATGTGGCATCAGTGAAAGGGGAAAAAAAAAGGCAAGAATGATCACACGGAACGGCCTACGTCAGCAGCCTGTTTCCACATCACACGGAATGACCGAAACATAGACATTTGATGTGCTGCATCTACCCTCTGTTTGTGACTTTCCCCCCTTTTTCGCATACTCGTATAATCTATCACGCCCCACTTGTTAGCCGTCGACGTAATCGCAGGTGCTTTTTGTAGAAAAACCACCGTACCTGCTACCACATTAGGACCTCTTAGGTCAGATGGATCAAAAATGAATGGACATTAGGTGTTGCACAATGACGGCTATGATGATGACCCTTGCACCAATTAGCTCTGGTTGAGCTTCATTTCTACAGCATACATGTACCAAAAGATGCTAATTTGGTTCTGCACAACTCACCTTAATTATTATGGAGTAAAATACAAGTCCGGTCCTCAAATTTGTCAGGGTGTGTCATCCCAGTCCCTAAACTTATAAAACCCGGTATCCAGGTCCTTAAACTTGCCAAGGTGTGTCATCCCAGTCCCTAAACTTACAAAACCACAAATCCAGGTCCTCCAACTTGCCAGAGTATGTCATCCTAGTCCATACAACAATTAAAAGTGGTTTTGAACAATGTTTTCAGTTCAAAAACAAATCTAAAAATATTAAATATAGTTTTCAAATGATAAAAATATCTCTAATCCTCCAAAATTTCCAAAAAAAAAAGATACTAGAGATACATCGGAGCAAGGGAGCCTAAATAAAATAATTGGAGCTCATGAGAACATCTCGTGAAAATTTTAGGCTTCCCGTGCTCTAATGTATATCTACCATCTTTTATGATTTTTTGGAGGTTTATATATATTTTTTATGGTTTAAAAACCATATATAGTGTTTGTTGGTTTTTTTTAAAACTAAAACAAATATGGCATGGCTCAAAACCACCCTCAAAACCACTTTTAACTGTTGCATGGAACGAAATGACACACTCCGACAAGTTCGAGGACCCAGATTTCTGGTTTTATAAGTTTAAGGACCGGGATGACACACTCTGATAAGTTCGAGGACCGGCCGTGTATTTTACTCATTATTATGCTTATACATACAAACTGGAGGAAACAAAACCACTCTGGCCGCTAGCTGACTCATTAGTCTGTGCTCACAGGATGCAACTGCTCCGACTCTGTCGAAGTTGATCGTGACTCCAACACAACCAGCAGGTCAGTAACGCATGCGTTCTTGTTCTCCGGCTTCTCTAATTCAGGTAAACCTCCATCAAAACTTACTATATATTGAGCTGAAAGCTAGCTCGAGCTGACTTGTGAAATTTGGGGTTCAGATTTTTGGCGTGCACTTGAATATTGAGCTCTTTAATTTTGGCAATTCTGCGCAACCATCATGGCGGAGGCTGTTGTGGGAGTGCTGACCGGCAAGCTTGGTGCGGCCTTGGCGAAAGAGGGAGCAAGCTATGGTGCATCCATTCTGTGCAAGGAAGCTTCTGCCCTGAAGGGTCTCTTTGGTGAGATCCGCAAAGCAGAGAGGGAGCTGGAGAGCATGAAGGCCTACCTGCGTGACACTGAGAAGTTCAAGGAGACCGACGAGACCGCTAGCATCTTCATCAACAAGATCCGGGAACTATCTTTCCGGATTGAGGATGCTGTCGACGAGTTCATGTACAAGCTTGAAGATGACAAGCATGGAGGATTTGCAGCGAAGATGAAGAAGAGGCTTAAGCATGTCAAGATATGGCGCCGTCTTGCTCTTGAGCTCCATGATATCAATGCCGAGCTTGAAGTCACTGCAAAAAGGAGGGACCGCTATGTCATACCAGGAATGCACAGATATTCTCGGAGTGGCGACCATCATGCCGAATCCACCAACCAAATTATGTGTTCTTCAAGGGAAGAGGACCTAGTGGGTATTGAAGAAAATGCGGCCAAGCTCAAGGGCTGGCTAGTGGATGAATTGGAAGAAAGGACCACCAAAGTTACCACAGTTTGGGGGATGGGTGGAGTAGGTAAAACTACTTTGGTTGATCACGTCTACAAGATTGTGAAACTGGATTTTGATGCTGCTGCATGGGTAACCGTATCCAAGAGTTACCAAGTTGAGGACCTGCTGAAAAAAATTGCTACAGAGTTTCGTATCTCAATTAATTTCAGCAATATGGATATGAGAGGAATAATTGACGTCATCCGTAACCATCTTGAAGGTAAAAGGTTTCTCTTGGTTTTGGATGACGTTTGGGGACAAGATGTGTGGATAAATAATATCATGCATGTCTTTCCAACTAATTGTACTAGCCGATTTGTTCTCACATCAAGATTGGCTGAAGTTGGATCATTGGCAACCGGTAAATGTGCAATTGAGCTGCAACCGCTACAAGAAGATCAATCTTATATGTTGTTTTGCAAGCTAGCATTTTGGAATAATAATGAAATAAGGTGCCCTGTAGAGTTACAGGACTTGGCAGCAAAGTTCTTACAGAAGTGTGGAGGCTTGCCCATTGCGATTGCATGCATAGGCCCCTTACTGTCTTGCAAACACCCAACTTACTCCGATTGGAAAAATGTGTATGACAAGCTAGAGTTGCAGTCGAGCAAAAACACAATTCCTGGTGTTGATACCATTCTGAAAGTTAGCTTGGAGGATCTACCTTATGAATTAAAGAATTGCTTCTTACATTGTGCATTATTTCCTGAAGACTTTGAAATGAAGAGGAGGAGGTTAATTAGGCACTGGATTACTTCTGGATTCGTAGGGGAAAAAGAGAACAAAACACTGGAACAAGTGGCAGAGGGCTACTTGGCAGATCCTGTAAACCGGAGCCTACTACAAGTCGTGAAAAACAATGAGTTTGGACGAGTGAAATGTTGCCGAATGCACGATGTCATGCGCCGTCTTGCCATTGACAAAGCAGATAAAGAATGCTTCGGTAAAGTTTATGAGGGCCATGGAACATTTTCGGTACGTGGAACACGTAGACTGTCAATACAGAGCACTAATAATATTGTACCACTGGATCAGTCCAATGCAACACATCTCCGTGCAATCTATGCTTTTGCAAATTCTGTGAATATTGATTTGCTGAGGCCTATCCTTGGATCTTCAATGTCATTGTCCACATTGGATCTGCAGGGAACTAAAATCAAGATGCTTCCTAATGAGGTATTCACCTTATTTAATCTGCGCTTCTTGGGCCTTCGGAGAACTGGAATTGAGATTCTACCAGAGGCCATTGGAAGATTGCAAAACTTAGAAGTATTGGATGCATTGGGCACTTGTATGCTATCTTTACCAAAGGATGTAGCAAAACTAAGAAAGCTTAGGTACCTATATGCGACTGTAAGGATCAGTAATGGATGCTTTGGCCATCAGAGTGGAGTCAAGGTTCCTCGGGGCATAAGCAACCTCTCAGGGTTGCATGTTCTGCAAAATGTTAAAGCTAGCACAGAGACTCTATGTGACGTTGCAGCATTGACGGAGTTACGGACATTTGCAGTTGACTGTGTGACAAGTAAGCACTCGCTAAACTTGCATACTGCTCTCCTCAGCATGACCGCTCTCGTCAGTTTGTCAATCACCATGTCGAACGAACATGAAGTGCTGCCATTGGAAGAACTCTGTTTACCGGAAACTCTTTCTAAACTTTTGCTGACAGGGCAACTGGAAAAGAAGCGGATGCATCATATTCTCTCATCATGATTGCACCTCAACAACCTCACTCGTCTGGGTCTCGCATTCTCCAAACTTGATGAGAACTCCTTTCCTAACTTAATGGTGTTGCGCAATTTATGCTTTCTTGCCCTGATTAAGGCTTATGATGGAAAGGCACTATGCTTCTCTGCGCCGTCATTTCCTACTCTGAGAAAACTAGAGATATGGGGTGCTCCGCAGCTTAACCAAGTTGAAATAGGTAAAGATGCACTGGGAAGCCTTGTTGCGCTGGATTTTGTAGAGTGCCCAGAATTGAAGCGCCTCCCTCATGGCATTGAGTACCTAACGGTCCTTGATGAATTACATATGAGAAATGCTGCAGATGAGTTTATGGAGATGCTTAGGCAGGAAAGTGAAACAGATGAATGCATGGAAGAACTTATGAAGATTAGCCACATTAGAAAGGTTATCATTGAATCAACTGAGAATAAATTTTGCCGAAGAATTGTTTCTGGAAAAGGGAATGAATCAACTGAGAAAGGTCATCATTGAAGGCTTGGATGGTAGCAGCCATTCTCGGAGTTCAGTACAAGGTATGAGTTTTATGCAACTTCTTGTTTGTTGGCCCAGCGGCGACAACATTATCACTCCTAAATGTTTCATTAGTTTCATTATCTTCAGGTTGTGCTTCTGCCTGCCTTGCCTTTGTTGCTGCTTTGATTCGGTGGTTCAGGTCACCGGTTTCTTAACATGCATCAAGCTAAAGATGGAAGGGCCTGAATTCAGCACGGGTGCAGATTGCAGAACAGGATCGAGAGTGCCAATACACAATTACTTGAATAAATTAGTTTGTAAATCGAATGCAAACACTGTTGTGATTTAAGTGTTCCACGTCATTTGGGCTTGTTGTTGATCTGAAAATAAAAAGCTTGTGGAAGTTAGCAAGCGCTTGCTTGGGCTTCTGTTTATTCTCTGCCTTTGTGGTCGGAATGGACTGGCTAGATGCCCTTCATGGGTGAGGCATCTCCCATATATGTAATAAACTTGTGAAGTCTTTACTTCTCCATTTGTTGGACGTACCTTGAATTTCGTGATTAATTTTCTGTTGTGCGTGGCCAATAATTTTAAATTTCAATATGTGATTTGTTCATAAATAAGTTGTCCGGATGAATGGGATATAAGGTGGGTAAATTATCCTATAAGTTGCTCCAATGGAATTATAATTTTAGCAATTAATCGTCAAATTTGTGTCTTGCATTATAATTTTTGTAATTAATGGTCAAATTTGTCGGGAAGGATACCCGAAGGTCAGCTTAGCTTGTGAACCCAGCCGAAGGTCAAGTTTTTGTGATGGCTCAGATCGGCTGATCTCATGTGTTATTTTGTCCATGTACATTTGCCAAATTCAAGCCGCTGTGCCATCTATGATCCATCTCTTGTTCAGACTCTATTGGCTTGGCTTTCGTGCTCAACCACATCCATCATTTGCGCGTCTATTTTTTTTTTCAAAAAAACACCTTCGCGTTCATGGTGCTCACTTATGCACATACTACTTGGCAAGATAGCTAGCTAGCTCCTCTTGCCTCTCATGATCGATTTGAAAATTTTCTTGTGGACTGCTTCTAGCTTACCTTCCATTCTTCCTGGCGCTGTCACGTAGCCATCGACTGTTCTCTTTATTCCCCTACCTTGCTATTCAATCACGTACGTCCAAAACAATAAATGAGTATCCCCTACCTTGATCTTGAATCACGTCCAAAACAATAGATGAGTATCCAAATTCGTACACGGAGTTCTGTTAACAAGGACTCTTTTATGGAGCCTTTTCTTAGCTGTTGTCCAAAATCATAATTTAAGCTCTACTTGCCATGGACTCTTTAATTCAATTTAGACCATTGGATGTTCATTAAAATCAACCGCTCATATTCTTATTTTTTCTAATTAACACTGTAATTTCTTGACCCTCTTGGCAAATGTGGTGGCTTTTTTTAACACTACAATAGTAAGGTAATGGATTCTCGACGATTAGAAAAGTCTTGCGATGTTGTTTGTATTAAGTAATGCTTAATGGCATTTTAATATGAATATGCTCGTGGCTTGTATTAAAAATAATTTCTTGTTTAGCTAATATATTTATATCAAATGCAACGAATATGTCCCAAATGGCCAGCCCATATTTTCAAGAACTGTCAGGAAAATGCATTTGCAGGGAGGACGACCCGCACTTGTAATAAAACATCTTTTTTAGCTGCAAATTAAAATCTACTCCCTCCATCCTAAAAAAGATGACATTTTGGTTTTTCTAGATACATTATTTTTGCTATACATCTAGACATACAATGTGTCATACATAGAAAAACAGTATATATAGAAAAGCTAAAACGTCATCATTTTAGGGATGGAAGGAGTAGCACTTAGCATGGTAGTCGCAACTAAAAATTTCATTTCAACTGGGCCAATATAAATTAATTATGTAGTATTGTAATCCTCTACCAAACTACATTACGTATGACAACCAATTACCATACCGTTCCTTTTTATCACAATGTGTCACATTTAGAAAGTTCTCCAAACTAATACATATATACGAAAATCCATGGCTATTTTGTCATCAAATATGTTATCATAGACATGCATGGGATCTGTAGCGGATCTAGAACTTTCTTGGAGCCAGGGCGATCCTCTCGGCTTCGCCCGTGAGCGGGTGCATCCGCACCACTGTGTTGAATGCAAAAATCATCAAATTTGATACTCATCTATTGTTTTGGATACTCATCTACAAAAATTCTAAAAATCTTCCAAAAAATTATTAGACGTTATAAAGTAATAATGACCTTTTTTACTTTGACATAACATGATGCTAAATTTAGATTTTTAATTAAAAATTATTCTAAAAACTGTATGTAAATTATCAAGTGAGCTGTTTACAATAGAGATGGTATCTAAAAATCTTAAGACTTTGTACACAAATACTATAAATCAAAAGATACCATTTTATTTTTATTTTGCATAATAGTAAATATAGATTTTTAATTAAAAAAATTCTAAAACCTATACTTAAATTGTCAGTGAGCTATTTACAGTCGAGATGGTTTTCAAAAAATTTAAATCTTTATAGACAAATACAATATATCAAAAGTGACCTATTTTGATTTGATCTGACGTGATAGTAAATTTAGACTTTATTTTTAAAATTATTGTAAAAGCTATATTAAAATTGTCACATGAGCTGTTTAAATTCAAGATGGTTTTCAAATATCTTAAACTTTGTAAACAAATACTATAAATCAAAAGTGACCCATTTAAAAAAACTATATTTAAATTGTCAAATGAGCAGTTTACACTCAAAATGGTTTCCAAAAATCTTAAAACTTTTTAAATAGATACTATAAATAAATTGAGATCCATTTTAATCAATAGATTTTAAATTGTCGAGTGAGTCGATAAACACTAACGATGGTTTTCCAAAATCTGAGAACTTTACAAATAGATGGGATAAATCAATAGAGGTCCATATTTCGTTAATCTAGCATAATAGCTATTGTAGATTTTAAATAATTTTTTAGAAACTTTTCTATAAATAAAATATTGTCTATTGAAATAATTGCTTGGCAGTAAGATTAGGATGTCTATGATTTGTATTGCTCGTAGTAACCCATGGGCATGAAGCTAGTACAGTAAAAAGTAAGAGTGAAGAATGATAAGTACCATCACCATGTCTCAATTGGAGTGGTCATTGGTGCAGTAAAACGCATGGATCCGAATCTCCTTAATGTTGGAGAATCCATTGTCTTGTATTCTACAAGTAGTGACAGTACCCTGCGCCAAAGTAAATTCTCCTGTCCCACCAACAATAGCCCATTCACCTTCTTGATTTCCTATGGCCTTAAGACTGGACCCATGGAACCTAGATCTAGAGCATTAAAGAATCCAGTGAGCTTGCATGGATGTAGAAAAATTTAGGCCCAATCGAGATGGCTATATTTATATATAGGGCAAGGTTCAGTGTACTTAAGACCGTTTCACAAAAAAAAACATATATTTAAAACCAAGAAATGTGTGTCAAACCTTTCATCGCTGAACACTACGCTGCTCCAGTGGAACCAGCCATCATGGTTCATACTAGTCTTGGTATGCAGGCCTTGTGCACGTGCAACAATCTTTTTGCCAGGGCCAAGACTATCATATATGGGATAATCATGAACATTGGTGTAGCCAAACATCTGAGGCTGCATTGGATCAGCTATATTTACTTGGTTATAATCTGGCCCACTGATGATCTGGTACATATACAATATGCGATGGTACACGTTTCTGAGGGAGTGTGAATTTACAGGACTACTCTGTGGATTAGCCAAGCAATGGCCGCACACATTTGTAGCTGCATTGGAATAAATGTTTGTCATCTTGTCCTGGGAAGGCTGCAAATAATGAAGGAGCTGAGTTTCTAAGTGTTCAATAAATATTAGACTGTAGAACAAATTAAAGAAATTGGAAAGAAATAAGGGTATTCTATGTGTACTCCTTGCCTTCCTTAGTGTTATTAGTGCAAGGCAACCAGCACTAAAACAGATTAGCAGGATAATAAGGATTCTAAGAAAATATAAATGAAACTAAATTGACTTATATATATTTACATGAGCCCATCACGATTTACAAGTTATTCAAATGTAATGAAACTAATTAATATCTATGTGGTCCTTCTATAATTTTATGTTACACCTTCTGTTTGAGACTATAAGGCATATTTCATGTTCTTAGGGACAAGGCTTTAACCAATTTGTGTTAGCAGATTCGGGCTAAAACTACTTGTTAGGGATGAAAATGGTAGAGATATTTTTGTCTCTCCTCCGACCGTGAGGGTTCATATACTAAATGAATAGTCCGATATTCAAATTTGGAAAATCAATATCTGAACCTAGGTACTCAAAGTTAGATATCTTATATATATTTAACACATATCAATTTTCATTTTATATCCAACACATTTGACACTATCAGTATCCAAATCCGAGCCGAGAAAAAAATAACTATTTGTATTAAAATTCATACATATCCTTTGTATCTACTCCGTACTACTTATGATTATAATATGTATTCAGTATGTATCAAAATATAAGGTGTACTTTGTTTTGTTTGGACAACCATTTTACCCACAGTTACTCTATTAGTAATTGAGTAGTTTTTGTGACACATAAATGATCTTTAAGAGATTCGTACTCAAAAGTACTTATGTATATGATTTTTTATTACATAAGTGGTATATTAGTTGAGTACATTTTTTCAAAATATGCTTTATATATATTTCAGGACAAAGGAGAATCATATAAACAACATACTAAATGTAGTAGTGTAATTATTGATCAACACCATGCCATAATGAAATGAATTTCTATTTGTAAACACATGAAGAGGGAGTAATTTAGGCAGTCAAGTTAAAAGATGACCGAATAGATATGTGAACATGTGGAATACATTTGTTTAGAATGACTAATCGACATTGTGATGTCCTTGTCCTTTTGGGTAATACTAGCTAGATGAAAAGCTAGGTAAAGCATGCATATAAACGCATCAAACATTCATACTATATATCAAAGGGAAATGCATATGTAAGGCGGGAATAGCTATCAACATTCTTACTCTTTTGCCTCAGTGGTAGCTAGCTAGGGAAATACATACCTTAGTATCAGTTGGAGTGATCGGTGCACAGCAAAATGCATGGATATGAATTTCCTTGATGTTCCAGGACCCACTATCTCGTATTCTACGTGTGGTAACGGTACCCTGCGCAAAAGTAAAGTCTCCGGTCCCTCCGACGATAGCCCATTCACCTTCTTGATTTCCAATTGCATTAATGCTGGACCCCTGGAACCTAAATCAAGTATAAAAAAAAATCTAGTAAACTTACAAAGGATGAACAAAAAATAAAGTCTATGCCTAGCTATATGTATCTATCCATCCACCCATGCTCAACGTGTATCAAGTGAAAAATGAACTGGTTTTGGAAACCCGGGGGGTTAAATAAACAGTTTTACAGTTCAGAGATGTCTGGCGGCCATTGCTGATGGTACAGGTCAGTGATTTGAACTTTTTTATTTTTAACAACTGAAATAAAAGTGATTTAAAAAATATAACACCATGTCTTCTTAGTTTTTTTTTTGTGCCATTGCTCTCTTTTGATATAATTATGTTTCTTTGCAAATGGTATATAGTCCCAAGGTCCAATCCTTTTGCACACGAGGGCCATGCAACATATTGTTTTATAAGGGTGTTCTTGAAGGTCTTTCACAAGTCTGCTTTAAGCACACCATTTTCTTCAACTTTGTTGGATTGAACATAACCAGTTTTAAACAAATAAGCAGTATCTTGGTAAACAAAGGAACAAATAACATGTGCCCATTGTTTGCCAATGATGTGTGTATTACCAATTATGTTCAATACATCATGTTGCACAAAGGTTCATGAAACAAACCGTTTTACAAGGTTGTGTTTGAAGGTCTTCCACAACTAAGATTTAACCACACCATTGTTAGACACTTCGACAATGAGCTTAAGCAAATTTGAAGAAATTAGCACTACTGCAGAGACCCTCATTCATACTAGAGTGAAAACCTCATTCGTGCTAGTGATCAGACCGGCACCATGAAACCGATGCGAATGGGGATGGTTATTCATACCAGCGTCAAATTAAAGCCAGCACATATAATAGATAATCATGCCAGCGGGCAATGGCATTAGTATGAATAAGTCATTATCCATGTCAGTGCTATTCTGGGAAGGCAAGGATAAACAGAATAGGAATTTCAAACAAAAAGAGAAAAATAAATTATCTAGACCTAGAGAACCACCTCGAGCTACCCATCATGGCAGTGTGTCACAAGTCATAAGTCACACGTTTTTCATGCGTAATATGCACGTAAGTGGTATCCAGCCTTCAAACCCACAACCTCCCCTCTCGCAAGAGTGTTAATTACCATCGCACCTATACGTCGTACCCGCATGCTGTCTGAAACTTGAACCTATTTTTTGGGTATCCAAGTGGCTTCAAATCAACAAAAAAGTTTCAACTAGAAAGTTGTAGATCTCATCAACACATACAACTTTGATATATAAAATTTGTCTACATCCAAGGTTGAATGCAAAAGTTACGAATTTCTGAATCCAATCTAAAAATCAAACTGTATACATGGAACACTTATTTGTGCCACGGCGCAATTTTGAGCCGGCGTGAATAATGGAGTATTTGTGCCAATGCAATTTTGTGTCGGCATGAATAATCTTGAGAGTATTCTTAACAGTGCAACTTCGAGTCAATGCGAATAATAGAGCATTCGTACTGGTAAAATTTTGAGCCCTCACAAATAATAGAGTATTCTGAGTTTCACACTCTTTTGTTTCTTGTGCATCGAACAATTGAGTCAATAATATTTGTTTATTTTTTCTTTTATTGTTAATGATGTGAAGATGAATTGTATTATGCATTTGCCCTAATTGGTTTTACATGTTATATTGGCTTTGCTCTAAGTCAAAGTTCTGTAACTTTGACTAAATTTATAAATAACATAACAACATACAATGCCAATCATATATACAAAATATATTCTATAGTGGATTTAATGAAATAAACTTGGCATTGTAGATGTTATTACATTATTATATACACTTAGTCAATGTTTGACCACTTTAAAGTAATATAACATGTAAAAAAAAGATGGACTAACTAGCACAATAGGAATACGTTAATATCTCTACCGGCCTGTCTTTATAGAACCAGCGAAAATAAACTAGTATCCATCTAGTACTCTACACTGTGCCGGTAGTTGACAATTGGTTATTTTGGTCAGCTTTAATGCCGGTACAGATACTCACCCTCATGTGTGTCGTTAGATAATAGCTATTGAAAAAGTGTAATAACAGTCCATGGGATCGAAGACAAAATTTTCATAGAAGGCAAAATGTTCAAAGTATTTATGATCAACACTAAGCTAACAAACCTTTCGTAGTCGAATGCTATTTTGCTCCAGTGGAACCAGCCATCATGGTTCATACTAGTCTTGGTATGCAGGCCTTGTGCGCGTGCAACAATCTTTTTGGCAGGGCCAAGACTATCATATATGGGGTAATCATGAACATTGGTGTAGCCAAACATCTGAGGCTGCATTGGATCAGCTATATTTGCTTGGTTATAATCTGGCCCACTGATGATCTGGTACATATACAATATGCGATTGTACTCGTTTCTCAGGGGCTGTGAGGTTACAGGACTACTCTGTGGATTAGCCATGGAAGGACCACACACATTTGTAGATGCATTGGAATAAATGTTTATCCTCTTGTCCTGGAAAGGCTGCAAAAATATTGCATGTAATTAATATGTATATACTTAGATCATTATGTTACTACTAATCAAACATAGCCATTTACAAATATATAAAAGAAAATTTGTGATCATATTTTCTGTTTTGTCATATATATTGATCCATTGGTTAATAGTATTGTTCTAAGTTCATATTTAAACTGTTTTGCCTGTACAATCAGGTAGATAGCTACATTAGGTATTGAGATCGTATCTATATTGTTATAAATCATTATACCATATACATACATGTAGCACCAAAAGAATGTTACATGCTTACAACAAGTACAGCGGAAATAAAAAAAAACACTCCCTCCATTTTTTAATACATGCCGTATTACATTTGTTTTAAGTTTTTGAATAACCCATTTATTTTAAGTCAAACACTACGGGAAACCCCGCATTTGCCGAGTGCCTAACCCTTCGCCGAGTGCAAAATTTCGGGCACTCGGCAAATACGGGATATGCCGGGTGTAGGAAACAACACACTCGGCGAAAAGTTTACACTCGGCAAACCCAAGCTTTGCCGAGTGTCAAACCCGGAGCACACGGCAAAGATGGCTTTGCCGAGTGCCCGCAACCTGGCACTCGGCAAACGCAACATGGCCCACCTGCCAGGCCGCCGCAACTTTAAAGTTATTTGTTTTAAGTCAAAGTTATGCAACTTTGACCATATTTATAGAAAATATAACTACATAAATCATATGTACTATCAAAATATATTCTATGATCGACTCAATGAAAAAAATTTGATATTGTAGATGTTATTATATTTTCTTATATTTTTGTATAAACTTGATCAAAATTGGGAAAACTTTGACTTAAAACAAAGCTAATAGAACATGTAGAAAAACCGGAGTGAGTTATGCTTGAAAAATGTAATCTCACCTTGGTTTCCATTGGAGTGGTCTGTCCTGTGCAGCATACTGCACGGATACACAGATCTCATTTATGAACCCACTGTCTAGTTTTCTAGATATTGTGATGGTTCCTTGTGCGAAAGTAAATATTCCTGTCCCACCAACGATAACCCATTCTCCTTCAATCTTATTTTGATTTCCAATTGCCACAAAACTAGACCCCAGGAACCTAATCCAGTAAAGTGAAACAATCCAATAATAAGCTTGCAATATAATTGATGCACAAAAAATCAAGTTGGAGAACAAGTTTTGTGCATGCATGCAAAGCCACATATTAATATGCCTACAAGTATTTCTACCGAAAATAAGTGGTATAACGTAACAGTTATAGAAGGGACGATGTCCAATAATTGAATGAATACTATAAACACATTAAGAACCAAACCTTTCATCGCTGAACACTATACTACCCCAGTGGAACCAGCAGTCATCATCGTTCATACTAGTTTTGGTATGCAGACCTTGTACACGTGCAACAATCTTTGCCCTGGGGTCAAGACTATCATAGATGGGAGACTCATGAACAATGGTGCAACCAAACATCCCAGGATGCTCTTTATTTGCTATATTTACTTGGTTATAGTTTGGTCCACCGATGGTCTGGTGCATGTAAAGTGTGAGATTGACAGTTCCCTGGGACTGTGGGGTGAAATGAACATTTAGTGGATTATCAATGGAAGCGCTGCCCACAATTGAAGTTGCAGCCGAGGGGTTCCCTGGGACCGTCTTTTCTTTGGACAGCTGCAAACAAAAGAAGCAATAGCTCTCCTTTTAGTGTTAATACAAAAACTTTAATGTGTTACTGTAGAGGAAAATAAATAGAAGACGGTACTCTAGAGCATATATAATTATCTACTCCTTATCTTCTGTAATGTTAGGCCAACTGAAAACGATACTAACTAGTGAGACATACACTATCAAATATTTTCAATTCTTTTTATACGAATCTTTTTAAATATTTTTCAATTATTTTTATATGAATCTGTTGTTGCACACTGAAATGTTTTGTGGTTGTTCCTTATGTGCTACTAATTCAAGAAAGGTATTACAAAAATAATAGAAAATAAAAAAATAGTGCACAAAAAATAGATTATGATTGTGCATTGTTGCATTATCACCTGCGGTTCGTGTCATTCTCATTGTCGGCTCGTCCTACAAACTGGTGGTGGAAATGTTTTCTAATTTTTTGAAGTACTGAAACATTATTTAATCAATAAAATAGAAAATTGTTTAAAATCATGTGAAACTCCTCCTTGGTAGCTTACTTACAGTACGACACATGCCGAAGCTGTTTTCAAGTAATATGAGAAAAATAATATTTTTTGCATGTGCAAACTTCAAAGTTTGTCTTCAGATGTATAAGTGAGCATGAGAGATGTATATATTTGAGAGATGTATATATTTGAGAGATGTATATATTTGAGAACACTATAGAGTTAATTTTCTTAAAAAATGTTCAATATTTTATGAGAAGGTTATACACTCAAAAAGGACTTCATGCAAAATTTCATGTTTTTTTGGATTAGGTTAGATATTATTATTACTTTAGTAGGTAAAGCTATAAATAAAAGTGTGAATTATCCATAGTAAACTTTTGATTTTTCATATATGATATGATCATAACTAGGACATATGTATTTAGATACTATTTTTACAGAATTTGTGAGAATAAATACCTTTAAATTCATTTAATCCTTTGAAAATAGAAAATCATTTCAAAAAATTCAAAACTCATCCATGTGAACTTACATACAATATTACACATGTAAAAAATATTCCATATAATATGAGCAAAAATAATGTTTTGGGTCATGCAAACTAGTGGAGAGATGCAATCCTTTTATATTATCCTTTTTAATCTTCTTAAATTTCTAGAGGTCACACGATCTAATTGAACTCAATTTTTCATAGTTCAAAGAAAAACATCACAAAAATAATAAAAATAATAAAAAAGGTGTGCAACCCGTCGGTGAAAATGGGATTGTCATAGTGTAAATGATGATCGCATGTGGTTCTTGTTACAAATCGTTGGTGATAATCATCCCGTTTTGACCAGCGATTCGTTTTACAAAGCAGGAGTGAAAATAATTGTCACCTGCAATTCGCGTTAAGTTAGTAGTGAAAACTATCCCCTGTGGTTCCGTTTAAAGTAGTGGTGAAAGTTAAATGCCGACTGAAGAAACAAATTATGTAGTAGTGTTGGTGCCTTGAAAATGGTGTACACGTGGGGAAAGTTGCAATACAATGCCACATATGAACCCCAGCACTTCTCAAGAGCAATATCATTGGTCCACAAGCCTTCTGATACAAGATACCATATTTGAAAATTCTTGTTACGGCCGTTGGGTAAATGAGAACTCCATGTAATTTTGAACCATATTATTACAAAAAAGTAGTAATTTTACTACATTTTATATATACTATATTTCAAATGTTTAAAGTGTAGACGCAGTCAAGAGTAAGATAAAAGAATGTATAAGTGATCATTGGGACGCATTTGTGAAGTTCAAATTGTTCGAAGAAAGTGAGGAAACAACTGCACGGAACAAAAAGATGCTAGCAAAAACAAATACTACCATAATCTTGTGGCAGGAGGTTAATTACCAGATGACGGTTAAGAATTGTAAGAAGATGGAAGATGGCCTAATTGCAAGAGGCATCATGCTGGTGACTTTGGAATGGCCAAAGCGAGCTAGCAGTTGGTATTACTCTCATGGCAGCACACGAAATCTCGACGACGGATCGTGCGTGTTCAACCAAAAAATAATACACGCGGTCCAAAGGATTGTTGCTGCAATAGAAGCTATAGCCAAAGGTGAATTCCAGCAATCACTACGGGAAATGGCCAGTTCGCCATGTGTCTCAGGCACACGGCGAAGGCCTAAAACCACACGGCAAATAGTTTGCCGTGTGTGGCCCACGGCGAAGCCCCGACGGCGGCCAGCCACGACGGCGAAGCCAGCTTCGCCGTGGGCCCTTTGTCGGGCACACGGCAATACGTTTGCCGTGTGTCAGACCGGGCACACGGCAAAAAAGACGGCGAGACGGCGGGGGACGGCGACAGGAGACGGCGACGGTGGCGTGGGCCCACAGAGTTCGCCGTGTGCCCCAGGCAAGGCACACGGCAAAGTTTCATGGTTTGCCGTGTGCCTTTGCCCAGGCACACGGCAAAGTTTCAAAGTTCGCCGTGTGCCAAGGCAAAGGCACACGGCAAACCATGGCCAGTTCGCCGTGTGTCTCAGGCACACGGCGAAGGCCTAAAACCACACGGCAAAAAATTGAAAAAGCACACGGCGAAGTCTGGCACACGGCAAAGCTTCGTCCAGAACCATCAGGTTTGGTCCCTTCGCCGTGTGCCATGGCAAAAGCACACGGCAAAGGCCTTCTTTGCCGTGTGCTACACACGGCGAAGTGACCAAATTCACCATTTTTTTGCTATTTTTTCACGTAAAAAGGTCCCCTCTCAAACAAACATCACAGACATATATTTCATGACAAGCAGCATCACAGGCAATTGATATAGCATCACAGGCAATTGATATAGCATCACAGGCACATAATATAAACATTCACAAATGCATTATACGTTTGACAAGTTCAGAAATCCAAAGTATGTCACAAGTTCATTATTCCAAAGTTCAAATTCACGGTGCGGGGGGGTACGGTGGCGGGTACGGCAGGGGGTTATCCGGCGGGAACAACTGCTGCGGCTGTAACGTCGGTGAGATGCCTGGCGACAAGTCCGGCGTATTCGATGCCGCGGATTGGTTCTGCAATATTGAGAATAGATTGAATGTACAAGGAATTCAAGTCTCAAAATTTAATCTAAGTCTCTAAGTGAGTAAGTTTATATATTCTCTAAGTTTCTAATAATTGAAACGAATATACAAGGAATTCAAGTCACTCACCGCAGGAGTTTCTGGAGCCGGAGCCGCGGGGAAGACCATCTGCGGTAGGGGCAGGGGCTGACCAATCTGAACAGAAAGAGCTCGAATGTAGTTGTACATCGCGCTCAGCTGCTGCTGGTTCTCGGCGTGCTGCCTGGCCTGTTCCTCCTCCCGTATCCGCCTCTCTTCGGCTATCGCCGCCGCTATTGCCGCCTGGTGTGCTTGCGCCTCTAGCTGGGCCTACAATTTTTCATCACAATGTCACAATTCAAATCAAACATATATAGGAAATGAATGAACAATGAATAAGACATAAATAACCTGAAGTTCTTGCACTTGGAGCTGTGACTGTGTCAGGCGTGGGCGTATGGCCGGGCTACTGCTGGTGCTCCTGGCTCGAACCTGGGGGAGAGTGGGAGTACTGGCCGTGTCTAGAATACCGTCGCCCATGTAGTACCGGCCATGTTTCTTGCCTCCTCCCACCCTCATGACGAGCTCTCCATCCAGGTCATGGGCGCTCGGATCCCACTCTGGCCCATGGACCTGTCGTCCCGCCTCTGTGTACTCGGTGATGCGGGTGTGGATGGAGGGATTGGAGTACGCCGAGGGCGGGTCGTCCGGGTTGTAGGTGACCTCAGACGCCTTGCCCTTGTGCGCCATAGCCCATCCCATGAACTGGGAGCACTCAGCGCCTTGATGTGCTGCGGACTGCAAAACAAAACACCAATTTGATGACAAATGAAGCAACATTGAGTAGTTTGATGACAAATAAAGAAAATGAACCATCATACCCATTTAGCCCTGTATTCGTCGTTGGTACGGCTGCCTTGATGGTGTGCGGGACCTGGCATCAGCAAACGCCGCTCTCGGCCAGCGTTGTGCTTCTCCTCCCACTCTGGTGTGAACCACTTGTCCACTATGCGTCCCCAACACACCATATCATTGCGGCACCACCACGCAGGCACCTACACGTGATCAAGTCAATGAAACGTAAGAATATCAAAAGGTTCGCCGTTCTTAAATCTGAAAATATATGAAAAAATACCTGCAAGTACTGCTCCCGGGTCAGCTTCAAGTTTCTGGCGGCTTCTTTATTTATCTTCTGGCCCATGAACAGAGCGCCGAAGTTGATGACACACTGCACTTGCGCCTCGTAGTGCATGTCCTTCACCAGCTTCACGCATCGGTTGTGAGCCACAACCGCCGCACGGGCCTCGTACCCATCCGCACACCTGTAGAAATCCTGCATATAAACACGATGTATCTAGTCATTATTACAAATGAATGCCATGTATTGAGTAGTTTAGTGCGAGGAATACTTACCCACAGCTCGGCCTTGACCCGCTCCGCCTTGTTAGCGAAGATCCTTCCTTCCCGATCGACGTGATCTGGGGCGGTGACGTAGTGGTCCCACGTCCAGGCCGGCTCCTGCCTTCCGCCAAGGTTGACCAGGCCCGGGAAGTGCTCCCTGCACAAAAGGCCGAGGATGCCGTTGACCTTGCGGTTGTGACCACATTCGATGAGTACTCGCCAACCCCTGTCAAAAATGATTAAGATGATATATTGTGAAATCATAAGGTATTGAAATGAAAAGGTATTGATAACATGTAAATTTACTTACGCTTGCCCAGAGGGTTGAATCATTGGGCGGGAAGCAAGAGGTATCGGCCTATCCGGAAGTCTCGAGGGACCTCGCAACCAGACAGCCGGGATAGCCCCTGTCGTGGCCTCCTCCTCCTCCTCCTCCTCCTCCTCCTCCGCCTCCGCCTCCGCCTCCGCCTCCGCCTCCTCCTCCTCCTCCTCCTCCTCCTCGGAAGGAACGTATTCGTCCTCCTGCCGCTGCTCCTGCTGCTGCTCCTCCTCCTCCTCCTCCTCCTCCTCCTCCTCCTCTGGCGAAGGTGGCTGTATAGGTCGACCCTTTCGGCCACCCTTGGGGCCACCTTTCCCTCGACCCTTCCCTCGACCCCAAGTCGAGGGCCCCGACGCAGAAGGGCTTGGAAGAGCTCTTCTGAAAGCAGACACACATTTTCGTGCTACACCGCCGCCCACCATCTTTGTTCAATCACCTGCAATTAAAAACAGTACACCAATCAGTATATATTTAAGAAAGAGTAACATAATTACAAAATAAACATCACATAATTAGAAACTAACATGTATTAAAAATAGTCATCTTGATCAGGATTAGCTGCATCATAAGTCTCATCATCACTATCTTGCATATCGAGTTCATATTCAGGCCCGTGCTCCAAAGGAGAACTGTCATCGTCATCAAGCCCTAATTGTAATCGCTCAAGTAATTCTAAATCCTTCGCATTATAAACCTCATCTCCAGCATCCTCGTCATGAACCGTTTCATCATCGTCTACTTCCATTTCGATCGCTCCGGTTAAGTCTATCTCAAAATGCCCTGGTAGTCCATCTTCTTGAAAGAACTCTCCGTCATACGTGTTTGGATCTATGTTATAATCTTCATTGTTAGGGACAGGTAGTTTGCCGTGTGGCGACACCTTGTACACAACGTCCCAACCCTGAAGACGTTTGTCGGTTTTGCACGGGTATGAGAGATAATAAACTTGTGTGGCTTGTTGAGCCACAATATAGACATCGTCTCCTGGATACACGGATGACTGTCGAATTTCGACTAGTCCAAGATTAGGGGTCCGTCGCACTTCGTTAGGATCAAACCAATGGCATTTGAATATGACCGGCTTAAGAGGTTTGCAACCATGAAACGTTAGTTCATATATTTCTTCAATTATGCCATAATAATCGACCCCATCATTAGCTGTCGTACAAACTCCGCTATTTGTGGTTCTTCGATTGGGACGACTCTGCTCGTGGCTTTCTGTGTGAAAGCGATATCCATTCACATCATAGCCGGAGTATGACATGACCCTATATGCACAACCATTGGCAATCTGTCTCAACTCGGGACTCATTGACTCATCATTTTGGCCCTGAAAGTAAAATCATGATAGTTCATGTTATTATTCGCACGTCGTAAAAAGTACGAGCCTTAGAACGACTGTACCTTATGTTTGAACCAAGAAATAAAATCGGGCGCAGAACCTCCCGCTCCATTTTTAAGAAGGGTATCAACTTGATGTGGTGTCGGTGCCCTATTTCTTCGCCAGAATTGATGAGTAAATTCTCTGTATGAACGAGAACAAGATTAAGAGGGGTTGGATACAAAATAATCGAGAACTAGTTTGTTAAGAACTTACTGGATGTAATTTTCCACTTCCGAAAGGTTGGTCAGCACATACATCATGATTTTGCGCAACTCTTCATGTTGCAAGGTCTTACGAGTGCCACCACTTGAACTTCCGAGTTGCCCTCTAAAAAGGCTGATGTTTGAATCATTTTCGTTGGCATTGTAACGAGGTAGTGGATTATGGACGTTCGGAAGAGTGTCACCATAGTATTTTGTTGTGAAATTTGACACCTCCTCAGTACAGTATGCCTCTGCAATGGAAGCTTCAATTTTGCATTTGTTTTTACATTTGGTTCGAAGAACTTTTTGTTGCCTCTCAATTGAATAGCACCAACGGGCCTGCACAGGACCCCCCAGTCGTGCCTCATACGGGAGGTGCAAAATCATATGCTGCATTGGATTGAAAAAACCGGGCGGAAAGATCTTTTCCAACTTACAAAGCAACACTGGAGCAAATTTTTCCATTTCTGCAACCACAGTCCGAGATAATTCCTTAGCACAAAGTACGCGGAAGAAATTGCTTAACTCTGCCAGCACAAGCCACACATGATCAGGGAGATAGCCTCGAACCATCACCGGAAGAAGCCGCTCAATCCATATGTGGTAGTCATGGCTCTTCAGCCCATTGATTCGCATTGTAGCTAAGTTCACCCCCCTTCTCAGATTCGCTGCATACCCATCAGGAAACATTAAAGTTTTGAACCATTCTAGTACTTCCCTCCTTTGCTCCTTCTTCAGTACGAATTCGGCTGGAGGCTTTTTCCATTTCTTGCCGTCTTTGGGAGGCGAAATGTCGTACTTTGGTCTATTACACATCCTAGCTTGATCCACTCTAGCCTTAACATTGTCCTTTGTCTTATCAGAAATGTCCATGACTGTACCGAATGTTGCCTCGGCGACATTCTTTTCAGTGTGCATCATATCAATGTTATGTGGAAGAAGAAGGTCACACATGTAGGGGAGCCTCCACAAGCCCGACTTCTGAGTCCAGGCATGTTCCTCACCATAACCCTCAAACCCACCACCTTCTTTGTTGACCTTGAGCGCGTCTAACTGCGCACGAACCGCGACACCTATCAGCATCTGCGGTGGGGGTTCTTCAACCATTACACCTTTGGTAAAGTTCTTAATGTCCCGTCTGAATGGATGGTCCATAGGGAGGAATTGTCGGTGCTTGTCGAACGAAGAATACTTGCCACCCTTCGTCAACCAGATGAATTTGAGAGCTGCCTTGCATACTGGACATGGGAACTTCCCGTGGACACACCAGCCGCAGAATATCCCATACGCCGGCATGTCATGCAGGGAGTACATGTACCATACATGCATTTTGAAGTTTGTCTTTGTAGCTCGGTCGTATGTCCATACTCCTTCATCCCAAGCACGGAGCAAATCATCAATTAGAGGCTCCATATACACACTCATATTATCCCCTGGATATCCCGGAATTATCAATGACAAGAATATGGTCTGCCGTTGAAAGATGACGCCGGGAGGGAGATTGAGGGGAATAACGAACATGGGCCAACAAGTGTATGGTGCAGCCGACATTCCATAAGGATTGAACCCATCAGTTGCCAGCGCAACACGTACATTACGAGCCTCCAATGCTTTC
>CM014277.1:15593179-15639366 GCA_004135705.1 Alloteropsis semialata
GTCTTCTGAACGCCCCCATAACCATAAGAGTCAAATGTAATAAAACTAATAGCTATTTCTACCAACAATGAGGGAGTGAGGTTGTGGATTCGGAGTAGGACCAAAATATGCGTGACTTGACACCAGCTCAGTAGCTCAGGGTAGCCTCCCGGTTTATAAATTTATTTTTGCTGATCTTTTTGTCAGATATTGTAATACAAGACAGTACGGCCGGAGTTGTGCGGCCAACAAGGATATTAGTGAGTATTGGTGTTGTTTAACCTATACTGCCAGCATGATGAAATTTAAGGGCTGGCTAAGGTACCAGGTGTTCTGTACTAGTGCAATTGGCCAATTTTCTTGAGATCATACATTTATCTGATAGATCATTCTTACTTACATTCTCAATTTGAAGATCCCCTTTCTTCCCTGTCAATATCTCTATAATTATAACACCAAGACTATATATGTCTGATTTGAATGTGATTAGTCCATTGTTAATGAATTCCGGTGCCATATATCCCCTGCATGGAAAATTTCCTATGATAAGCCCCTTGAGAGGAAAATGAAATTAAAGAAACATAGATAATTCATAACTGAACCCTAAAGATTTTGTGATTTAAGGTGTTTAGTTATCTTACATTGTTCCAAACACATTTTTTGTTTTTTCCCTACTTTTGCTTTCATCAATGAACCTTGACAGACCAAAATCAGCAATTTTAGGCACCATGTTACAGTCCAGTAGTATATTTGCAGATCCAGATGAACAGTTTTCTGCTGGTGAAGATAATGTAAACCCTCACAAATTCCCTTAATTATTTGATAGCGTGTCCTCCACTCAAGTCCTTCGGATGCATCTGCAAAGTGGATGCATATTTATTTAATAGAAACGGAGAATGTGTGATTGGAAAATTTGCATTCCATACCAATTTCATTCATCCATAAAATGGACAGTCCGTACATCATAAATTAGAGACTATGAATGGAGTGAGTGTATAATATACAAGATGGTGAACAACTTATATGATTCTAGAATCTCATAGCAGGCATTTATCAAGGGAAAGGGCATTTTCCATATGGAGGGGCTTTTTTAGTTTTCATATAAATGAAATGGAACAAACATACCACCGATATGTTTATCAAGACCCCCATTTGGCATAAACTCGAAGCAGAGTAACCTTTTTCGTACGTCTGCCATGACCATCTTCCCATCGTACTCAGCGATTTTCCCTTGTGTGTCAGCACAATATCCCAAGAATCGAACAATGTTTTTGTGCTTCACCCTTATCAGATTCCTAACCTCTTCGTTAAAGAACTTCTCGTCCATATCGACAGTTTGTGACAGCCTCTTCACAGCAATCGACCCGTTGTCAAGTAATCCCTGAAGTCACAAGCATCGTGTTGTCAGCATGAATATGAGCGTTTAGTTAATGTGATGTTGCGAGGGGTACCAACTGCAAATCCACCTTCGCCAATTTTTTGATCATCAGAGAAATTATTTGTGATGTCTTTCAGAAGTGATAGTGGCAGATCTATCGGATTTTTGTTCAAATCAAACAGCATTTCTGCCAAGAGACTGCGCTTATTGGCTTGAGAGTCCATTTGCAGTCACGTTCTCCTGTGCCCTCTTTATCTAAACAACTCATAACCTTGCCATTCAATAAAACAAGATCCAGAAATAATTACTGCATGACAGATAAATTTTATCATCAAGAATGCAAACGTTGAAAAGGATTTGTAGTAGTAACCTAATCTCAAGAAGATTGGAGCAACCTGTCTATTTAAAACGTAACAGCAGTGAATTGTTTTAACACTTCCTTTCATGACACACAAACTCTAAACAAAAATTTCCTGATGTAATTCCTTTTGAAACAAACCAAAATAAATTTTTAAAATGAACAAAGGAGTTCCTTTTTTTTGCATTACTATGTAACGAAATGTACAGTGTCACAGGGTTCATGGGACAACCTGGCGTTCCACATACTAGGGTCAGAGTACCAAAACGAGGAACGGGTTCAATACGGTTCATTAGCCGAATCAGTGCTTAGGACGGCACGTCGCTGGAACAACAGAGCCGTACGGTCAAATAAGAGAATGTTCACAAGCAAATAGACCTACAACCCAGGTGCTAGCGTTGTGAGGGCCGAAGCACAAACTCTATGGAGGCCCCATCATTCTGTCCATGTGATTGCTATGCAGCTACCAATTTGCACCATGTTCTCTAAATTATCTTAGTTGAACCAGCCGGTTTTTTGTTAAACTATGATTAGTTTGGTGTTTAGATGTTAGTTTGGAACTTTGGATAATAGGTTATTCTGATATTGATATGTTTCTCCATTTATTATGTCATATGTGATGTGTTTGCAGGGGCAGACCGAGGGCCTGGCGAACCCTGGGTGCCTGCCCGGGGGCTGCACTAAGGAAATGCACTGCATGCACAGTGAGTTCTTTAATTTTACGGTACTCCATACTACTCTATACTAGTGTTTAGGAAGTACTAGTACAAAAAGATCATACGGTTGAGATTAATTATATACTATTGGGGACTTTAACTGTAGTATGGTATTATACAACAAGTAGTATGGTAATATATGGGTTTGGGGAGAAAAGTAAATGGCCTAATTGAAATATTTATATTTTAGAAAATCACTTTGATCTTTGTTATATTTTTTTACATCTCCAATCTCTAATTGTAACCGATTAGTAAAAGATCTTGTGGGAGATAGATCCCTAGGTATGCGCAAGGAAAGTACTCGAAGGAAGAAAAGAAAGAAGTCGGGCGCCTACTAGGAATCTACCTTGTAATCTACTAGCACTCCCCCATTGCAACTGACTAGTACTTCCGCCCCCTAGATATATAAAGGAGGGCAGGGGTCCCTAGATCGGTAGAGTTGAAGAGAAGCATAGACTCAACTTGTACCTCATAGCGCAGGGCGAATATACAATACTCTAAACAAGACGTAGGGTACGCTAAATTGGGGTCCCGAACCTATATAAATCGTGTCTTGTGTCCCGCGTTTACCACCAGGCTCCAAGTCCGATGATCCCGCTTTCCTATCAATCTACTATCTTGGAGAACCCCCTCGGTAGGATGCCGGTGAAACACCGACAGATCTCGTGCACAGTTAAGCTGGACAAATAAATCCCCTTTAGCATGGCTCATCGACATCTTTCCAAGACACACAATAGGTGTTGGATCTGCTGATTGCAATATATGCCTATGCTCCACCAACCCTCTGTGTCCGCCACTATGTGTTTACGTACATATTGTTACAAAGTCACTTGTTATATCAATAAATGATAAACCACTTTGGACTGCTCTATATGCCGCTTGTTCTGGAGTTACTATTTGTATACACGATGGAGTATTGAGTAAAGCCAGAGCGTGAAGTGCTAAAGTTTTCTACATGGTGCTTGTCCTGCCCATGGCAAGAAATGGACGACGAGGTTTACGCTGTTGTCATTCTCTATAAAGCATGTCAGCTTGGAGTTCGAGGAGGTGTACACACACCACTTGTTCTGGCTGTACACATCGGAGTTTCTGATGTCACTCGACGGTTGAAAAGTGGAGTGATCGTTTGGAAAAATTACACCTCGGAAGTTCCGGTGATTGGGGTTGGTACATGGTGGATCATCACGTTCACAGTTTCTATATGACTATCCTACAACGACTATTCCAAAGTTTTGGGCTATATATATCATCCCTATTCGGCCAAGAGGCCAGAATCCAGGAGAAGAAGTTCATACACATTGACAATTTATGTAAGTGCATAATTGATCATCCAAATATGATTAGCATATGATTAGTGAATGATTAGTGCTAGGATAGGCCTAGAGGGATATTGCAAGGTGTAGATGCCTTGTGCTTGGTTCTAAGAGTGGCCGTCGTTGTAAGCTTGGTGTGCCAGCACGCTCGGAGTCTTGATGACTCGTTGGCAAGTTCTCGACCCACTGGCTTGGTGTGGAGCAACGATAACGAATTTTTGTGGGGGACGAGGAGACTCCCTTCTTGTCCTGGACATTGTCAATAAGAGCATTGTCTTAACGACTTGCTGATTATACATCTAGAGAAGCCACTATGGCGATCTTAAAACCTTGACCGGAAAGAAAGACTTGGTGACCGGGATATATGCTTTGTGGAGCTCCAATGTGGACTAGTGGTGGTTTTGTGCCAAGATTGTATTCGTTAATCCACTCCTTTACGTAGTATTTGATACTTGCGACTTGTGTGGCTTCATTTTCATAGAGTAGTATCTTGATAGAATTGACTCTAGGTTGCAAAAATATTTGTGGACAGGGTGCGAATACATAGTAGAATCTAGTTATATTACACATGTAGATAACATGTCTTAATTTACATTTGACCAATTAATGATAGAAAGTAGGTTAAGGTTTAAGTTTTCTAATTCACCCCTCTCTCTTTTAGACTAATATGAGCACCAATTTCTTTCAAATACCACGACATGTATATTACTATAGCCCCCGCTACTACACACAAAAGTACCTGGCCAGCCTCCACAAACCTACGAACCCTCAGACAACCTTATGGTCCGAATTCACAATACATGTTTAAGAGTGAGCCGTGACTCAACCAACTCGACTTAAACAATTTTAGTACAAGTTATTATAAGGTTGCAGTTATGCACGGCTCACTCTTTAACTTTTGCAAATATGATTTATGCTTTAATAACTCAGAAACACAATTTACTTGTTTGTTTGCCTATAAGATTATATAATTTCTCTTTAAATTTTGCAAATATGATTTATGCTTTAATAGCTCGAAACACAGTTTACTTGTTTGTTTGCCTATATAAGATTATATAATTTAGTAGGTTATCTTAGATTATTTTGGTGATTTAGGTTAGCCTTTTATTTTGTTGTCCACAGATCATAAGGTAAATTATACAAGCTGGAAAAGAAAAAGAAAAATGCCTGCATTGTGCTAGCGTCGATAAAATGCACAGTAACACACGGTTGCAAATGTCCTTTGCATCAAGCTGCAACAAGAGGGGAAATCCTCCAACTCTATAACAAAGGGGGAGCATAAGGGTGAGGACATGCTAATAGGGTTTTTAATTTTCTTCTGTGATTTTATTTTTTTGCGTCCATCCAATCAACAGAACTCGTGAAATCTCATCAAATTCAGTATTTGTTCAAATTTTGATGTTTTTAAATAAATGGTTATTAAGTTTCTATAGAAATTTCAGGTTTCGCTGTTAGCCGGGACACACCAATTTTAGCATTTTCATTCCTGTGACATAGTTGGTCCAATTCTTCGGTGGGCGGGAGATTTGGACAGCACTGACCACCTACACTAGGAAAGGACTCCGCAACTGCCTAGATGAAGGGGGGCCATATTCAAACGCTGGAATAGAAGTTTCTATATGTGGTTCAATTTTATCACTTGATATTATGTCCGAGAACAATAAAACTTCGGAAAAATTAGCATCGGACGTCCAATGGGAAATTTTTCCATCAGACACTTTGTCTCAAGGTCTAAAATTTCCGATGGGAAATTTTTCCATAAGACACTTCGTCACACGATTTAAAATTAACTACTGCAATAAAATATATCACCCTTGTAATAATAAAAATGTACTAAAAAGATCTCCACTGCAATATGAACATAAGGTTTAATGCAACATCCACAACGGAACATGCAGAAACAAATAGCTGCAATATTGATATTTATCTTTTGCAACATCTATTGTCGGGGTTGGAGCGTCCAATCCATGTGATAGGACATCCGATGAGCGAGCCTTGGTTAACCATAAAATTCCTCTTATTGAAAGAATTTTTGAACAGATATTATTGGGAAGGCAGCAAGAGCTGTAAAACGGTTCCATTAATATGGATCCAGAGAATCGATCTGCGTATAACGGAATATAATCCATGGGCTTATACGAACTATAGCTGGCTAGGACCGTAACCTCCCTGGGAAAGGCGTATCTAGCACATAAGGCATGGGCTCAGCAGAAATGTTTTCAGATTAACCAAGCAAGCTTTACTGTGCCATACAAGTCAGCAATAGTTACATGGATATAGAGAACAAGGTTAACAGAAGGTAATAATTTAAGATTTGCCAGCAGGAAATTAATAAACAGATGCATCCATGGTGTTTGGAGTTTCATCTACAATCCTGTGGCTGTGGGCAAATGAAGGCAAAAGCGATCGATCACTAACCTGGAAGATGGAGCCTTTAAGGCTTGAAGAGAGGAGAGAAGGCCGCCGCACCTCTCCCCTTGGTCGTGGTCTCGTGGACGCAGTCGCAGACTCGCAGACTCGCAGTGGGCTGTGGAATGAGCTTGAAGTTATAAGCAGATGGGGGT
Source organism: Alloteropsis semialata (assembly GCA_004135705.1). NCBI lineage: Eukaryota > Viridiplantae > Streptophyta > Magnoliopsida > Poales > Poaceae > Alloteropsis > Alloteropsis semialata. Next base: position 15,599,488 of record CM014277.1, read on the forward strand.
TGTTGGCTAGATATACACTACCAGAAAATGGCTTATCGGTCACCCTTTTTGGTACCTGTTTTTTATGACGCGGTATTAAAGGGTTTAATGGTACCGGGTCTAAACTTGGTAGGTCCTGAGGACCCTTTGGTACCGCTTGGTAACACCAACCTGTACCAAAGGGTCCTCCACGGGTTAACAAAAGGAAAACATCTGGGACTTGGTCAGCTGTGGTGTGTAGGTGGGATGGTAAGGAAGCAACACGCGAAACAAGAGGTCGTGGGTTCGAACCCCGCGCGCCGCACGCACGTATTTTCGCGTGAAAAATCGTGTGACTTGTGAGCCGCACGTGCGTATTTTCGCGTGAAAAATCGTGTGACTTATGAATTGCGATGTGCGCGTGTGTGGGAGCCTCCCCGGGATTTAAAATATTTTTTTGGCTTCAAAACCTTTGGTACCGCGTCGTGTTACGACCCGGTACCAATGACCCCCCTTTGGTATCGGGTGAATAACCGGTACCTATGGCCGAGGCCTTTAGTCTCGGTTGCGCGATACCGGTTCTAAAACCGGTACCTATGGCACTTACCAACCGGATTCTTAGATAAGAGCTTGAAATCCAATTTTTTAATCTTGACAAGTTCAGTTGGGACTTGTGAAACAAGCGTAGCTTAGTTGGTTAGGTTCCTTGTGATGGAACCTGCCCACCTAGGTTCGAGTCTCCGACTTGTCACGGGTGTCACATTTTCCTAGATTTATTTCAAGATTTAAACCAACACTTTTCTTTCTGTGGTAGTCGACGTGCACCTCGATATGAGGGTGCTCGTAGGGGTAAAGTTTGCGTGCATGTATGCATAGGGATGAGTGTCCGTGCGTATGAATGTCTGCGGTTGTAGTGATCATTCGCAAAAAAAGGTTCAGTTGAGACTCAACCCGATGAGAAAACAAATATCGAGAGTCGGAGCCATAGTTGGAGTCCACGGACCACATGGAACTGGTGGGACCCACATGTCTTGACAGAACAAAAGCCACATGTCAGGACAGAACAAAAGAAAAAAGCAATTTTCGCTTTATAAATCGGTAAAGATAAAGATTTAAATTATGGGCCTGTTTAGATTCGGTGAGAAACTTTGCGAAATTTACTGTAGCAATTTTAACCCAAAGATTACGAGAACTAAACAGGATCTAATTATAAAACTAATTGCACGTACGAATGGATGGGAAATCGCGAGACGAATCTATGAAGCCTAATTAATCTGTCATTAGAGATTGTTACTGCAGCACGACATTGTCTAATCATGGCCTAATTAGGTTTAATAGATTCTTCACACAATTTCACCCGGGGTTATAAAATGGGTTTTGTCAGTTATCCACATTTAATACTTCTAATTAGTATCCAAACATTCGAATTTACTGTAGCGATGAAAAAAGTTGCTGAACTAAACTGAACCTCTAGCATCCAAACATTCGAATTTACTGTAGCGATGAAAAAAGTTGCCGAACTAAACAGAACCTCTATATGCAATACAAGAATCGATATAGACTCCGTATACAATTGAGTTGACTGTATTATTTAAATTTTTTCCAGAGCTGATGAGCTGAACCAAGTCGAAATAGAAGAAGGTGCACTAGAAAACCTTGTTGAGCTAGCGGTTTTACGCGGCTGTTCATGGCTGACGTAAAGAAGGTATTACGCTTAGGTACAAGTCGTGAACAACCTCTCTTCCAGGTGGGGCCATCTCGTATCACACGGTGCGGGGCCCACATGTAAGTAATCTCCTCCCTCCTCCCTGCCTCTCTGCAGCCGCCGCTCTCTCCGACTCCCATGGCCGCCGCCGCCGCCGCTCCCGCTCTCTCAGTGGTCCGCCCCCTTCCTCCGCAGGCGCAGCACCAATCCCGTCCCTCGAGCTAGCCCCATCCCCAGGCCAAAGAAGCCGCCTCCTCTCTCCTGCGCGGCCGCAGGTACCGCAACCCCACCCACCCCCACCACCCGCGGCTGCAGCTGCGCCAAGTCAGAGTCATGGAGGGACCTATGCATCCTCAATGCCTGGATGGTGCGCGACTACAGTCGGCGCACTCGAGCCGGCGCTCCGGCCGGACAACGAACATGTGGCGTGCGACACAGATTTTGGTGGCGGTCTCAATGTGTGGCTCCGATGGCCTCTGCGTGTATTTGTGTTGCAGCTGAAGGCGATGACCGCAGTCCGCAGAGTTCCTCGCCCACCTCAGACCTCACTCACCGGGACAAGCTTTGCCGACACGCAGGCAGTTCTACGAGTACAGGCGGTCGCCACATTGCTGTCTTAGGGTGCGGCATTTCGTTGTCTGGGTGACTGTTACTGGGCACCCAACTGGCCTCTTTCCTTGCTCAGGGCTGTGGTTGAAGGTAAGCGTTGGTTCAAATTGTTGACATCTGCTCGGCTGGTATGATTGCACTGCTCGGCTGGTATGCTTACGGATTGTGATGGGAAGAAATTGAGCTTATCTGCAATGCCATTTCCTAGATTACGACAACTAAGAATATCGGGTGCTCCATGGCTTTGTCAGGTCAAAATAGCTCAAGGTGACTGAAAGGCCTTACTGTGTACTGCTTTCACACTGATGCCAAAGATTGGAGCACCTACCTCGTGGCATCGATTACCTTACTACCCTTGAGGAATCGCGTTTAGTAGACACTGCAGAAGAGCTCATAGACAAGCTTAGGCAGGAGAGTGAGTGAAACGAATGCAAAGAAGAGAGTGTGAAGGTTAACCCCATTAGAAAGATGTAACAACAAGGATTCACTGTGGTAATTTAGGGAGTTTATATTGATAGATTGGCGAACGACGAAGGATTCGTCGCCCAGTTCATCCGGCAAGCCGGCCAAGTCCTTGTTCTTACGAGTTCAACTCCTACAGCAAGACATAACCTTCCTTATAAACCTCTCTCCTCTCGCGTCGATACAACCGAGGCAAAACATTAACGCTTCCATTCTGGGCTGTTGTAGAGTGGGTTGGGCCGTCGGGTTCGCTTCATGTTGGGCCGCAGCGACTCCTCACTGGCGTCAATGGCCGTTGGCGCCACCAGCTTTCCACCATCTCTGTTGCAATACGCCTTCTTCCCAAGCTGTTCATCAGAAGCTAAACGGCTTGTCCCCAAGCCGGTGCATGAGGAAACCTGCTCCTCAACAGTTCTTCGTCTTCCCAAGTAGATAGAGAGATTGGCCAGGATGACCATTTGATCAGAACTTGACCAACATCACGATCTCCAAGCTTTTGAATACGTCTCTGCAATGCCACTTCAGGGACCTGGTAAGCAGCAGATAGGACTGGTAGTTGAGCACTTACCTGATGATGATCACCAACAACTTTCTTCAGGAGTGAAACATGAAACACCGGATGAATAGAAGTATGAGCTGGCAACTGTAACTTATAAGCCACCTTCCCAATTTTCTCCACAATTTTGTAGGGGCCAAAGTACTTAAAGGACAGTTTATGATTTGCCCTCTTATGAAGAGAAGACTGGACATAAGGTTGTAGTTTCAGAAACACCATGTCCCCGACACAGAATTCCCTCTCTGATCTGTGTTTATCAGCCTGATGTTTCTGTCTTTGTTGAACTCCGACCAACTGTTGTTGTAATAGTTGAACCATGAGTTTCCTTTCCTGAAGCAAGATAGTAAGATCAGGAAATGCACAAGAATTGACAACATCAATGCCAAGGTGCCGAGGTTTCTGTCCATATAAAACCTCAAAAGGAGTTTGCCCCAAACTGGAGTGGAAACTGGTATTATACCAGAGTTCAGCAAGACTCAACCAGTCCTTCCATTTCACCGGGCATGCACGAACAAAACATCTCAAGTAACCTTCCAAACATTGATTTACACGCTCTGTTTGGCCATCAGTTTGTGGATGATATGCACTGCCACTGCCTAGAATCCTAACATAAGCCGAGCGTTCCTAGGACTCACCGACTGCTTCTCGGTAAAAATACTATTGGCCGACGGTGTTGTAGTCCTTGACGGTGCAATTTAATCCCTTCGGCTATTTGATAGATTTGCCGACCGGACCTGTTATGCCCGATGGTTTAAATTAGCACCTTTGGCTAAGATTAGAACCGGCCAATAGTTTCTGAAATCCTCTCGGTAATTTTCTGCAGCAATGCTCCACATCGGGCCCACGTTCGGAGCCACGTTCAAAGGTCTGGTAGTTACCAGTACATAATGACCAATGCGCTGGCCATCTCCTTCGAGAGATGAGGCATTCACGGAAGGCAACAAGGGCTGGAATACTCGTGGCTTCAAAGGTGAGAACGCATTTTGTTTAATCTAAAGTAATGATGAATCTTTCTGTTTGTTTTACGAGAATACTTTTCGTTCGATAATATTGCCTTAGATTGGTTGCTGCCGACAAAGTATTTGCAAATTAAATGTTCTCTTTTAATTTTCTTGCGTCATTCTCTTAGTTTTGCATTACTTCTCTCTGTCTAATATATACTTTTTATTTTCTCTGAATCCAGAATAGTCTTGTCTCAAATGATCGTATCAAATGAAGCATTCAACAATTCATGAAAGGATCGGAGCACCCAAAAAGATTGATTTGCAGATTTTTTTTCTGTAGATTTTGTATAGAATGTGAGAGCATTTTTTTCGATAAAGAGAATGTGAGAGCATGTACTCTACAACTTAATACTATGTACTGATTCATTCATGAGAACATGGATGGGAAACCGTGTACTTGTTATATATCAAAGTTTCAGCATTTTAAGCATATTCCAGAATTATATGTGTTGTAATATTTCTCAAATACAAAAGGCAAACAAATTAAGTACGACAGTAAAATACTAGTAGAATTATTTATCTTTTAAAACGTTAAAACAAATGCCTTAGAGTGCAAAAACAGTCGGGGAATGCTATGGCTAACCAAAGGCTGTTTGTATGGATATCAAATGGCCAAGAGTGGACTGTTGGGCTTTTACTGTTGGCAAGATAACATCCACTCGGCTATTGGTGGAATGGCCGACCATGGATGGCCGAGGGGAGATGGCTGACGGTATACCCTTGGCTATTTGATTTACCGACCATATAGATAGATGGCCGACAGTTTTAAAACCGTTGGCTATTGTTGCAATTCTAGTAGTGTGCTCATCTTTAGAGTAGTCCCTGAAAGCTTGAACAACTCTTGCCATAACGTACTGGCCAACACCTTGTCTCTGTCAGATAAAATTACCTCAGGAAGACCATGTAGTTTGAAAGATGTGATAGAGGTACAAAGTGTGCATATTTGGAGAATTTGTCGACCACTACCATGACACAGTTGTATTTATGGGAAGGAGGGAGACCTTCCACAAAATCCATAGTAACCACTTGCCAGGTAAAGTTAGGGACAGGTAGTGGCTGTAACAACCCAGGATATTTAACTCTTTCAGGCTTGGCTTGTTGACAGACTGTGCAACTAGCAACTTTGTCCTTGATCATTGTTTTCATACCAGACCAGTAAAACATATGTTTAATCTTCTGGTAAGTGACTAGGAAACCGGAATGGCCACCGATAGCACTATCATGCAAAGCTTGAATAATCCTCTGCTGCATTTCTTTATCAGGGGAAACTAATATTCTTCCTTTGAATCTAATCAAGCCAGCTTGTAGACAATAGTCACCAGCAGTGTTTGTTGTACTCAGAGAAGCTAAAATCTTAGCAGTGTCAGGATACTTCACATAACTATTACTGATATCTTGTAACCACATAGGTTGAGAAGTAGAAACAGCCAACACCTCCAAATGAGTTTGAGGAGATATCCTGGACAAAGCATCAGCCACTCTATTCTCCACTCCCTTTTTGTAGCACAATTTGTACTGCATGCCTAATAGTTTTGTAAGGGCCTTGTGTTGCCAAGGGGTTGAAAGTCTTTGATCATCAAGATGAATTAAACTCTTTTGATCAGTCTTAATGATAAACTCAGCATGCATTAAGTATGATCTCCATTGTTCCACAGCTAGCAGAATGGCAAGACATTCCTTCTCATATGTAGACAACATTTGATTTCTGGGTCCCAAAGCTTTACTAATGTGTGCAATAGGGTGACCATTCTGTAAAAGTACAGCACCCACACCTTTTTCAGAGGCATCGGTCTCAATGGTAAATGTTTTGCTAAAATCTGGGAGAGCTAGCACAGGTGTAGAGCTCAGAGCAATTTTCAGGGCTTGGAAAGCTTCTTCATGTGCAGAAGTCCACAAGAAAATGGTGCCCTTCTTCAGGAGATTTGTGAGTGGTTTACTAATCTCCCCAAAATTTTTGACAAACTTTCTGTAGTATCCTGCTATACCCAGAGATCCTCTGACTTCTTTGACATTGGAATGCGTGGACCAATTCTGAATGTCCTTTACCTTGGAAGGATATGTAGCTACACCTTCAGCACTGATCACACGTCCCAGATAGTGTATCTGTTTGAGAGCAAAACTGCACTTGGATAGCTTGGCTTTGAACTGATTCTGATGCAACAACTCAAATACAGCTCTGATGTGTGTCACATGATCATCCCAAGTTTTGCTGTATATTAAGATGTCATCAATAAAGACTACAACACATTTTCTCAATAATGGTGCCATCACTGAGTTCATAACATGCTGAAATGTAGCAGGTCCACCAGTTACCCTATAAGGCATGACCTTATATTCATAGTGGTCACTGTGTCTCTGGAATGCTGTTTTATATTGGTCACAGGGTTCAACTAGTATCTGATGATATCCAGATCTGAGGTCAAGGGATGAGAACCAGACTGCTCCACTCAATTCATCCAAAAACTCTTCTAGAATTGGCATTGGGTAACTGTTCTTTATAGTTAGTGCATTCAATTTCCTATAATCTACACATAACCTCCATTCCCCTATCTTTTTCTTGACTAGTAACACAGGAGATGCAAATGGACTGGAACTCTCTATGATCATCCCATTATTCAGCAACTCTTGAACTTGCCTCTCAATTTCGTCTTTCTGTGCTGGACTAAATCTATATGGTCTCATTTTGAATGGTTGAGCACCAACTATAAAAGGGATAGTATGTGTGTGTCCTCCTAGGTGGCAGCCCTTGAGGTTTATCAAAGATAGTTGCAAACTCAGTTACCAACTTCTGAATTTTAGGGGGCCACTCTTCTTGGATCAATTCCGCTTTGGCAGAAAACAACTCCAAAGTGCACCAAATTCCATCTTCTTGTTCAAGAGCTCTGAGCTGAGCTACAGAGATGTTCTTCACTTGGCCCATTTGAGGTGTCAACCCTTGAAGTTTAATCTCTGTAGAGTTATCCCTGAATGACAACCACTTTTCTGCCCAATGAATTTGCATAGGGCTATGCTGCTCTAACCAGTCCATACCAATGATAATATCATAACAATGCAGTGGTAGAACTTTCAGATCCATAGTGAAACAGTAACCCTGTATATATATTGCACAGTGCTGAATCTCATGTGTACAGACTATGACTGACCCATTTGCCACCCTCACTTGTACTGGTTTGGTAAGAGGTGTCCAGCCAGGTATAGAGACAGCCATCTGTTCACTGATAAACGTGCTAGAGCTACCAGAGTCTACTAGCGTGATTGGTTTGTGACCATATAAATTTTCCAAGATTTTGACAGTTTTTGGAACCTCATGACCATCCACAGCATGTGCAGAAATAGACATCAGATCCTCACCTGAATCAGAATCTGCTTCAGTTGTACACATAGGTTTGTCAGATGGATCTTGCAACAATTGCCATAACTCTTCAACAACATGCAAAGCCACAGTAGGGGGGGCATTTATGACCAGGACCCCATTTAACACCATATTTATAACAGAGTCCCTTGGCTCTTCTGAAAGCTTTCATTGCTACTAGAATATCTTCATGTTTTTGCACTTTCAAAGATTCCACATGCTGTTTTTCTTCAGGACTTGCATATACAGGTTGCTTGACTTGTGGAGCTTGGTGCTGTGATGAAAACCGACTCACAGACTTGAGTGATGAACTCATATCGCACTTCTTGAGTTCTCTTCTATAGTACTCCCCAGTCAACTCCTCCTGTAAACATGCAAGAGAACTAGCAGTATCGAGATCTACTGGCTTTTGCATCATAACAGCAGCTTTTATATCATTCTTTAAGCCATCAACAAATCTATTAGTAACTAGTGTGGAACTAAAAGCAGGGTTATGAGCTCTAATCTGATGCACCAGATCATCAAATTGCTCAATATAATCAGCCACAGAGCCTTGTTGCTTAATATGGAAAAATTGCCTAACCAGATAATTGTGCTGGTCTCTTTCAAACCTATCAGCAACAGCTCTACAAAAATCTATCCAGGAAGAGTTTTGAACAAGGGATTCAACTGACTGTAGCCAAAAACCAGCCGTACCACTAAAATACATGGTAGCTAACTTAACCCACATGTGAACAGGAACAGCATAAAGCTCGAAGTAGGATTCACACTTCCTCTGCCACATCTTAGGATTTTTACCATCAAATTGGGGGAAATCAATATGGGGTAAAGCTGGGTTCCAATTGTTGAAAGCATAACTAGGCACAAAAACAGGATTGCCAGCAGTGAGAGATGCAGATTTGTGTTCAGAGGGTAGCGGCGCACCTTTGACCGGAGGCGGTGTCAAGGTGATGACCACCCCAAAACCAGATCCCCAGTGAACATGTTCGTCACGGTGGCAATTATGCCCAGAAGCCGCCTCCACAGAGGATTGTGCCAGATGGGCAGCACCGGGCTTCGTGAGATCGATGTGTTCGACGTCGAACACCTTGTACGCAGCACCTTGCTCTTGTTGCTACTTCGAGATCTTGTGGATCTTGTCACGGAGATCATCCACAGAGGCATGTAGATCTTCCACCCATGTATCAACATGACGGACCTTCGAATCAACATCATGTACCTTCGCATCGACGTCCTACTTCCATCCTTTCAGATCGGCGAACGACGCCGTGTGGCTTTCAAGCATGGCACAAATTGCCTTGAGAGTCGTCGCGATCTCTGTGACTTGCTTCTCCGCCTCCATCGCCTGCTTCTGGACGCGCGTCTAGTACTGAGGTCGGAGCAGGTTGTCAGGAGGATCCGCCAGGGTGTCAGCGGCGATGGATTTGGAAACAGAGTGCGATCAGGTGAGGTGGATTGGATTAACACTAACACTGAATCTGATACCAGATGTAACAACAAGGATTCACTGTGGTAATTTAGGGAGTTTATATTGATAGATTGGTGAGTGACGAAGGATTCGTCGCCCAGTTCATCCTGCAAGCCGGCCAAGTCCTTGTTCTTACGAGTTCAACTCCTACAGCAAGACATAACCTTCCCTATAAACCTCTCTCCTCTCGCGTCGATACAACCGAGGCAAAACATTAACGCTTCCATTCTGGGCCGTTGTAGAGTGGGTTGGGCCGCCGGGTTCGCTTCATGTTGGGCCGCATCCACTCCTCACTGGCGTCAATGGCCGTTGGCGCCACCAGCTTTCTGCCATCTCTGTTGCAATACGCCTTCTTCCCAAGCAGTTCATCAGAAGCTATGACAAAAGATTAGCGTTAAATTAACTAAGAGAAGTATATGGGGAAGAATTGACTGGTTGAGGCATCTCCAAGGTCTGTAACAAGAATTGTTGCGTCTTCAGTTTTCATTCGGCTGAAAACCTATCGCACTTTGGTTTCGCTGAACGTGGTATACTTTGGAGTTGGCGTTCAATTTCTTGCACGTCCTTCAGTTGGTTTGGTAAGTGTTTTTACTAACATGGCTAGCACATGCTGAATAAAGTATTTGTTTTATGCAGCTTGCTGGAATGGCGCTTATGCGGTATTAATATCATAAAAATCTGTTTACTTCTCATATATATTCTTTAGGACTGCTGCCTTGCTGGTCTGTTTCCTGGTTCAGTTCAATTGTGCCTTGTGCGTAGTGCTTTCATAGGCACGAATACTGATTAAGTGTTTGGTTCCTGTCTCTCTTTTTTATAGTATAAGGTTCTTCCACGTCTCTTTCAGGTAGCATAATTGATACCCGATAACTGCGAACTCTAATGGGTACCAACGTACAAGCAAGGTCGTTTAGATTTTAAGGAGAGTTCTAATCATGTGAGCGGTAGTACTATACTCTCAAACAATCAGTTCTATCGCTTTCTTCTAGTCAGTCGATAGGTGGAGTCTAGTTCTTGTGTCACATTTCATTTGTTCTAGCTACTGTTATTTCCTCTTTCTCTCTTTCTACTAGTGGAGAGGCACGTGCCACAGGCACGTATTTAATAAAGCTTAGTAATAAAATCATATATTCATAAAAAAAACTGTAGTATAAATAGTTTAATATTTATGTAAAATATGACCTAATGCAAAAATTTATTTTTTGAAAAACTAATAGACAAGAATTTCATCTTTANCCCCCTCCTTTCTCTCCCTCTCCAAATTTAATCTGCCTGTCATCCCTCTACCTCCCATCAATTGATCCTCCTAACTCCTTCCCTTTCCTAAATGGAACAAGTGCAGACGGGAAGAAGTTAGAGGATCCAGTGAAGTTTTTCTCATTGACCAAGAAATACTACTGAACTCCATTGTGGCAGGAGGAGGTGATTTCACAGCTACCTGACTGAGTTGCAAGATGCCATATTTCCTTCAATGAATCAATCTTTCTCTCTTTTGGGGCATGCAGCACTACACCGATGGAACCAACAACACACTGTATGCAACAAACAACACCAAACATGTGCAAATTCTCTTTCAGAACGAAGTGTGTGAGCACTGCCTACATGAGCAAAACATTAAACAAGAACAAAATACTATGAAGCTTAAGGAAATCTTTGAATGTGGCAAGGCCTCTACCTAAATATGATGCTTAAACCTCCTAGAGGAGTAACAAGTACAGCAGGGGCAAATGCATATGCCGTGAAGTTGGCTACCTCACCCAGAATCACTGCATGGTAAAACAAAATGATTAGGAAGAGTGTAGCTTCCAATCCATCATTATATGATGTTGCTATACCTGTAAGTATAGCTGCCAGAAATATCATTTAAGACTACATTGGTATTATAGCGGTGTCCTAAGCTTCAAATTGAAAAGAAAAAATAAAGGTAGTTTGATCAATAAACTAATGTCATGCTCTAGACTTCTTTTAAATGATTGATCCTCAGATGATATAAACACACCCATGCAGTGACAGGATTACAACAGAGAAGGGTAAGTTGAAACCCATGTTCAGTCTTTTTATAACTAAAGCATGAGAAATCTTCCAACATGTTGCTTTGTTCATCCGAACAGGTCAGAGTCCCTAGCTTGACAGCATTTAAAACAATAAAATAAATATTTTTAGGTGTACACATCAATGCTATCACAAATGCATAAACGCGGAATGGTATGTGCGCAATGCAATGTCATCCTATTTCATGGCATTGACAAGTGCCTCTGCCTCCTTCCGCAAAGAGCGCCATAGCTTTGACACATTTTGTCATCCATGACGCCTGTTGTGAAGAACATTGAGATGATAAGATGAACATGGCCCAAATGAACACAAGAAGTCAAGAACAGAGAAAATCATAGGCAAATATGAAATCAACTTGCTCATGTGCGAAGGTATAGATAAGTCTAATAAGCTATGCGTTCAAACACTCAGTAAGCCCACACTATGTTGTAACTGACACAGAGAATGGCAACTCATATCAGTGAGACTGGCATTTAAATTTTCAGAAAGATGCCATGACAGTGCAGCCAGAACTCATACTTGAAAAGAGTAATATTAAGAATGCATCACTAAGAAAGCTGAGACCATAATGATCATTGTGCCTTGGTTGTTCCAACAACTTTAAATTTACTTGTTCCAACAACGTTAAATTTACTGCAGAATTTAACCAACCTGGGCAAGATCTATCATGTTACAAGATCTATCATGTATGTAAAACCTTAAAGTATCTTGCTAACTCACATAATCTGGTGTCCATTGAGGAAACTGGTATCCAAGGAATTCAATCCATCGAGCATGTTTAACCAGAATTTTTTTTACATAATGTAGTATCTAGTGAGGAACTTGGCATTTAAGGAATTCTATGTATCGAACACTTTTTTTAAAAAAACACGTTTATCATAATCGGCAGCTGTGGAAGTCCATGAAATTTGCAAATTTGTAGGCTGTATATATAGGTTACTCTCTACTATCTATATCTTTACACTCACATTATTAGACTGACAGTTAAAATGTTTTATTATTATCAACATCATGGAATTCCAATCTTCACCACATTTAATGCAAAAGTTTAGAAGAGATCAATGATCTATGTGTATCTGCCTATACTGTTTTTGTGACTGAAAAAACAGTGTAATACTTACCTCTCTGATCTGCAAATAAAGAGTGGAAATCAACTATCATTTGCAAGATCAAATAGTTGAGCATGCACAAGATTTTCCTTATAGCTTCTGCCTGCAGACACCAAACATAGCTAAATGCGCCTGTAAACTGAAATATTTCAAACATTGAACATGTGAGCAAATGTTTCTCCAAACTCGCTTTCTTTTGTAGCCTTCTCCACTTGTATCCTGCACTGAGCAGCCCAGGCTTCAGAAAGCTTGTCTTTTTTTTTACCTGGATCAACATTACAATGTTTCAGATGCATTCAATAGAAGATTTAAAGCAGATGACTGTAACTGAATTGCCATGGACAACAAGACGACAAATGATAGAACTTACTTTTCAATGTTGATGCCTCTTATGATACCTGCACAAGTATATAACATAGTGTTATTATTTGCATGAATTCAACATACATATCAGAGAAAAGTTGCATTCTGAGTAGTTGTAACCACATGCCTGCATGCTCTATCACTACTGGAGAGATGCTCATCGGTCACGGTTCGTAACCCTCATAGGTACCGGTTCTGGAACCGGTACCGCGACACCGTGACTAAAGGGGGGCGGCCTTTGGTACCGGGTCCAGAACCGGTACCAAAGGGAGCCTTTGGTACCGGTTGGTAACACCAACCGGTACCAAAGGACCCCCCGCGTAGGCATGCGGGGGAGGGCCTTTGGTACCGGTTGGTGTTACCAACCGGTACAAAGGCTCTTTTGGTTATTTTTTTTAAATGTTTGATATTTGGGTTAGTTATATACAAATCTACGCGTCTACGTGTCTGCTCGTCATATGTCATATGTCGTACACGATCTTTCACGCAATAAGATCGAAGTCGTCGCAATTGTCAATTGATTTTGACCCGACTTTGATTGCATTTTTTTCGAACATTCACATATAAACATTTGAGATCGGCCAATACAAAAGTTAGAGCATTTAAAAGTTATTTACAATTCACGAGCAGAACTGGAAGAAGGAGCGGAAAGGGAGTCCAATTGAGCGATAGCGGTTCCGTCATGGTGGTACTCCCAGTGGACTTATAACTTGGTCCATAATGAATCCAAATAGTTGGTCCGCAATAGCTTTTGCTTTTTGTTTCATTGGGAGCACTTCATGGTAAAACATCCTCTGCATTAATCACAAATGACAACATTCATTCATATAATAAATAAATTTTGCATGTAATCATTTCTAAACAAGTAACTAATAATCATTCATTCATATAATAAATAAATTTTGCATGTAATTATAAAATATCCTAACACATTCATTTCTAAACAATAACTAATAATCATTTCAAAACAATAACTAATAATCATTTCTAACCAAGTAACAAAGTTTACATGAAATAACAAAGTTTACATGAATTAACAAAGTATACATGAAATAACAAAGTATAATAAATATATTCATAATAAATATACACTAATAATCATATTTCCATATACACTAATAATCATATTTCCATATACACTAATAATCTAATGTCCATATACACTAATAATCTAATTTCCATATACACTAATAATCTTATTTCCATATACACTAATAATCTAATTTCCATATACACTAATAACCTAATTTCCATATACACTAATAACCTAATTTCCATATACACTAATAATCTTATTTCAATATACACTAATAATCTAATTTTCATATACACTAATAATCTAATTTCCATATACACTAATAATCTAATTTCCATATACACTAATAATCTAATTTCCATATACACTATAATAGTTGGGTGTCAGGTTCTTCTCGGCATATTTCTTGTACATGTTTTTCTTCCATGTTTGAAATGCAGTACACATCGTCTTTAGAGCCCAATTTTTGACTCTTGCCTCTGAACCTTGAGGCACCGCGAAATGTTCTTGCAGACTATGGCCCATAGCATTTCTTTCTCTGATTGCGGCACGTATGTAGCATCATCGCAGGGTTTCTACCTCTGCAGGCTGATGGGCACGTGGTCTCTCACTAGAACACCACACTGATTGGCCATCTTTATAGCAGCTTTCTCTGGCGCAACTGGCCGACCATCTTCTGCCACATCAGTGATTACAAGTCTGCCCTCTAACTTCTTGGTCGGGCCACGTTTCGTCTTCTTCGATGATGAGGACCCAGAAGGCTGTGAGCCTGAGGGCTACATGTACGAGAAAGAAATGTATATATTAAGATTTCATGCTTGAACATATATATATTCGATATTGATAATATGTATACATATATACCTCCTCGGCCCGAACACTTCCAGCGGCAGGTTCTTCCATGCCATCACCTGACATATTCAGGTATTGGCTGCCATCGTCACCACCTGCCTCCTCGTCGACGTCGAGAAGGTTTGTGGCACGTGCACTGCCTTTTGCGATTTGTTCCATCATATACACGTTCATTTCCTCTTCTGTCATATCCATTTCATCTTCCGTCTATCAAATATACATGAAATAACAATTATATCAAATTCGATCAAATTCTATCAAATTCAACCAAATTCTATCAAATTCTACCAAATTCGATCAAATTCTATCAAATTCTACCAATTTCTATCAATTTCTATCAATTTCTATCAATTTGTATCAAATTCTATCAAATTCTATCAAAATTGACCAAATTCTATCAAATTCAACCAAATTCTATCAAATTCTACCAAATTCGATCAAATTCTATCAAATTCAACCAAATTCTATCAATTTCTATCAAATTCTATCAATTTCTATCAAATTCTATCAAATTCGATCAAATTCTATCAAATTCTACCAAATTCGACCAAATTATATCAAATTCAACCAATTACAAAGTAATTTCTAAAATTGTATGAAATTCTATGAAATTATATCTTATTCGATCAAATTCTATCAAATCCTATCAAATCCTATCAAATTCTATCAAATTATATCAAATTATATCTAATTCGATCAAATTCTATCAAATCCTATCAAATCCTATCAAATCCTATCAAATTCTATCAAATCCTATCAAAATTCTATCAAATTCTATCAAAATGCTATCAAATTCTATCAAAATTGACCAAATTCTATCAAATTCTAGGCAAATTCTATCAAAATTGACCAAATTCTATCAAATTCTATCAAATTCTATCAAAATTCTATCAAATTCGATCAAATTCTATCAAATTCTATCAAAATTGACCAATTTCTATCAAATTCGATCAAATTCTATCAAATTCGATCAAATTCTATAAATTTCTAAACATTTCATACTAATTTCTATTCTAATAAACTAATTTCCATACTAATTTCTATTCTAATAAACTAATTTCCATACTAATAAACTTATTTTCATACTAATTTCTATTCTAATAAACTAATTTTCATACTAATTTCTATTCTAATAAACTAATTTTCATACTAATAAACTTATTTTCATACTAATTTCTATTCTAATAAACTAATTTCCATACTAATTTCTATTGTAATAAACTAATTTCCATACTAATTTCCATACTAATTTCTATTCTAACAAACTAATTTCCATACTAATAAACTAATTTTCATACTAATTTCCATACTAAGTATCAACATTTCCATAATAATTAAGTATCAATTTTTCCATAATAATTATCAATATTTTTATAATAAACTAACATTTCCATAATAATGGTGGGTGCTACGCCCCAACCAGAATCTCAAGACCCCCCTCCGCCATTCAACCTTCCGCTTACCATGCCACCGGTGCGGAAGCGGGCGATTGCGTCCATGCAGTCGTCGGAGTCCTCCTCCTCCCCCTTCCTCCTCAACATAGGTCTGTCCCTTCCCCCTCCTCCCTCCCTGATAAAATTCTGAACAGTGAGCTTACATATTTAGCTTCTACATTGATGCATCGCTCTTGTGATTTTAGGCAACATTTATTTTTTTAGTGGTAGCAGTGAGCTTACATATTTAGCTTCCAACATTTATTATTTTCATCTGTTCTATGATCCAAGAAGTGGCCATAGTGCCAAGAGATGATGGAAGGAGAAGGTAGCAGTGATGTATACAAAATGGAGGTACTAGGGACGACACTGGGTGGAGAGAGGCATGCTAATTTGATCGACTCCCCTGTTTCACCCGTTCTTGGTCACCACTTCAGGTCCAATGGAGTCCATTGACGCGGCGTCGCCCTCTTTGCTTAGCGGGCTGGTGGCGAACTTCCTGCACGTCGCTGCCCTTCCTCGAGCACCTCCCCAGCGAGCAAGGCCCTGCTGGCGAGAACATCACTGGACGGATTTGTCGACCCCGAGGTGGGGCAGGTGGCGGCGGCAGCATAGCAGCATGGTATAAATCAAATCTGGTATGACCATCCCTTACATTTGGTTTTTGCCGGTGATTAACTGATTATCTTCATCTCAGCCTCGGGTTTCCCTTTACCTTGTTGTATCCTTATAGACATCATAGATCCGTTGGCAACACTCAAGATCAAATCAGATATAGAGAAATAGAAAAAGGACATATGCTTCACAGATTTTGACTGCCCAAACTGCAAATGGAAATTAACAAACAGCCTAACACATCGGGGAAATTAAATACCTTGCTGTAGGTGTACCTTGTTGTAGGTGTAGGACGATGTGCCACAGGAGGCATGTTGCCTAACAAGATTTTACTGCATATCAAACAGAGGATATTATATCATCCAGTTAACTGATGGACATCAAAGACAACAGTATAAGTGGCAAAAGAATAATTTGGGGAAGGAACAAATCAATGGAATTCATGAAGCTTTGTCAGGCAAAGGATGAACACATCGAATCTGAGAAATAAGCACAAATATTTCTGATCACTAATCTCATTGCATTTTCAAAGGAAAATCAAATAAAGAAATAAGCATGGCAATCTGACCCAATGAAACGTAGAAAAGCATCCGAATGGAAACTGTAACTATAATCAAATTTGATCTTGAGTGTTGCCAACGGATCTATGATGTCTATAAGGATACAACAAGGTAAAGGGAAACCCGAGGCTGAGATGAAGATAATCAGTTAATCACCGGCAAAAACCAAATGTAAGGGATGGTCATACCAGATTTGATTTATACCATGCTGCTATGCTGCCGCCGCCACCTGCCCCACCTCGGGGTCGACAAATCCGTCCAGTGATGTTCTCGCCAGCAGGGCCTTGCTCGCTGGGGAGGTGCTCGAGGAAGGGCAGCGACGTGCAGGAAGTTCGCCACCAGCCCGCTAAGCAAAGAGGGCGACGCCGCGTCAATGGACTCCATTGGACCTGAAGTGGTGACCAAGAACGGGTGAAACAGGGGAGTCGATCAAATTAGCATGCCTCTCTCCACCCAGTGTCGTCCCTAGTACCTCCATTTTGTATACATCACTGCTACCTTCTCCTTCCATCATCTCTTGGCACTATGGCCACTTCTTGGATCATAGAACAGATGAAAATAATAAATGTTGGAAGCTAAATATGTAAGCTCACTGCTACCACTAAAAAAATAAATGTTGCCTAAAATCACAAGAGCGATGCATCAATGTAGAAGCTAAATATGTAAGCTCACTGTTCAGAATTTTATCAGGGAGGGAGGAGGGGGAAGGGACAGACCTATGTTGAGGAGGAAGGGGGAGGAGGAGGACTCCGACGACTGCATGGACGCAATCGCCCGCTTCCGCACCGGTGGCATGGTAAGCGGAAGGTTGAATGGCGGAGGGGGGTCTTGAGATTCTGGTTGGGGCGTAGCACCCACCATTGTTGCCGCCTCCACCTTCGCCTCGACCGCCTCCTTGGCCTAGGGATGTGGTCTTGTGGACCAATGGTGGTCACCCTTGGATGATGAGTGATTGACAACCGTTGTGTGGTTTGATGTATCTCTTGGCTTGTGATGTGCAGGTGTAGGATGCGACATGGCGGTCGACGGCATGCGGTGAAGGTCAAGCGCGAAAAGTTCATGCCGATGGACCGAGGGCGGTGAAGGGTGAACGAGTAGGCTTGGACTGAGGGACCCGAGGAGTCCGGGCGGAGTCATGGGCGGTCCACATGGTGCGCNGCTTGCGTCGAGACGAAGCGAAGTCGTGAAGGTCCCGTGTCCGTCCGATGTGTCTGCGAAAAATTGGATGACTTTGCCCCTGCGGGGTATGTATCGACTCAGGGGTATTGGGTATTTTGGTCTTCTGGCCAAATGCCTATATGTATTGGGGGGCTGAAATTTTCAGCCATCTCTTGGGCTAGTTAGGAGGGGGGTTGCTCATTTGTTTGTGGGTGCCTTTGGGTGAGAGGAGAGAAGAGAGGAGAGGCTCTTGTTCTTGAGCTTTTTGCCATCCAAGTTTTGCAATACTTGTGAGTGGCTTGTAACCGGATATGGCTAAGTGATTCATAGTGATTTCATCCTCTTAATCTTGTGCCAAATCATTTATTCCCGGTGTTTTTCTTTTTTGGATTTTCGGAGGTATTTTCGGGGAATTTTTGTTCTTCGCGATTGAGCCGAAATCCCGTGAGATTTGTTGGGGGGATATGTTGCTAGGATCCTTGTGAGCATTTACCATGTGATTCCCCTTCAAAACCCTCTCGGATTTGGCTTGAATTTGAAGATTTCCCCAAAACCGAGTTCTTGCTTAGGGTTTCGGTTGTCTCCTAAATTCGTGATGAATACTTGAGCTTTTTGTGAGATTCTTGGTGGATCTATTAGCCCTTGAAGTTGTGATCACGTGGCTCAAGTATTGCGTCGTTTCGTAGGGTGTGGAGGATTTAATTTGGTTTTGAAGTCGTTCGTTCTTGCCTTCGGTTTGTGCGTTCCCTTCTGCTCTTCTCGGTTCTTCTGTTCTTCGTGTGCAGGTCGAGGGACGAGCAGCGAGCAGCGAGCGCTCGGCTCGGCCAACCGCGTGGGCCTCCAGCCACGCGCGGAGCGGCCGAGGGCGGCACGCAACCAGCGCGGGCGGCAGGCCAGCCCAGAGAGCAGCAGGCGCTCGGCCAGCTTCGCCGGCCCACTGCCACTCGCGGTGCGGCTGCCCAGCTGGGCTCGGTGGCATCTGGCCCAGCTGGGCGGCAGCGCGTGCAGGCTCAGGCTACCCGCACCGGCGTCCTGCGAAGGATCCTCCAGTACCGGCGTTGCGTTTTTTCCCCTGCAGCGGGGTACGCTGCCGCGTACTGAACCGAAGCGGATGGGGAGACATCCGCCATTCCTGGCGGGGGCAGAGGAGCGTGCGCGGAGAGAGAGAGGAGAGAGAGAGTGGCGGGCCCCACGTTTTCAACTAACTAAAAAATGTTATAACTCACAAACCAAAAAACCAAATTAAATTCCGATTGCACCATTAAATTCGTTGCAATAAATCCTTCAAAACAAGATCTCAGATGGATATATTTTGATAAAATTCATAAAGAAAAGAAAAAAAATGAGGAGAGAGATGATATGGTAGTTGGGATGGATGAATAAAATATAGTAGAGTTGGGATAGAGTATGTGATTTTGAGTATGACGGGTGCGGGAGAAGTTGGTTTAGAGTACGGAATCTCGATGACCAGGACAGGATATTCCTTTTAGAGGATGCATTTAAAGGACGACGAGTGCGGACAGCCTCACGGGAGACGTGCAGGCGGCAGACAGCAGCAGCTAGGCAATGCAGCGCAGCTGCAGCAGGCGACAGCAAGCCACTGGCCATTACAGGTTTGATTTATTTGTTTTTAATCATTGCTTAATCATTACCAATCATTACCAATCATTAGTTAAACATTGCAATTGTTGTGTTAATTAATATATTCCTTTTTAGCTAGTTTTTGTTTAGCTCTTAGGTAATTAATCTTTGCATGTTTAGCTAGAGAAGGTTAGTAGTGGTTTAGCTTAATTGTGCAAGCTTTTCAGTGTCTTGCTTTTGCTTCCGCATTACTTTGTGCCTCTCTAATCGTCTCAGAGATAAGCTTGTCACGAGTTGGCTTGTGTTATTTTGGCGATTAGGTGAGAAGAGTGTTTGGGGTTGTAATCGGGATATAGGCCTTGCTTCTCTGAGCGAGAATTTTTAAAGGCTCCCATTCACCCCCCCCCTCTGGTCGCCCGTTTCGGTCCTTCAATTGGTATCAGAGCTTTGGTTAAGGATCACTCCACCCTAACCGGCTTTGTGATCCACGGGGCGACAAGGGAAAGGGCGATTTTTCTTCCAGTTTTGGTTTTCGCAATTTGAGCTTGCTTCGGCTAATCCTAACCGGTGCTTTGAGCTATGGCACCAAGCTCTTCTTCTTGTGTGTCTTTGTCCTCAGGTTTGGATGACAACGAGAGGAGGAGGAGCACGAAGCTTGAGATGGATCAAGAAGTGGATGAGGTGTTGGATCTCCTCGAGCACTATGAGGATGGTGATCTCACAAAGAGCAAGTTCTTCCGCGAGCTAAAAGATATGAGTCAAGGTACGCTCACCAAATGCATCTTGTTTCTATGCAATCGAAATGATGATAATGATGTGAGAAACAAAGAGCTGTGTGATGCTTTGCATAGGAAGCATGAGAAGTTGAAATGTTCTCTTTCTAGGTTTAAATCTGGAATGTTTCATTGGAAGTCACTTGCTTCAACTCCTTGCAACTCTTGTGATAGATTGCTTAGAAGGAATAATGTTTTGAGTGCTTCCATTGAATGTTTGAGTCTTGAGAATGATATGTTGAAAGACAATGCTCCTATGCCATGTGTTTCATGTGAGTCTTTGCTTGTTGAAATTAATGAACTAAAATTGACTCACACCACATGTGTAGAACAACTTGAGTATGCTAGGGCTGAAATTTGTGAAATAAAATCTATGCCTTGTAGCACATGCTCTTTTGTGCTTGAAGAGAATGGTTGCCTTACTTCTTGTGCTAATCATGATACTTTGCTTGATGTGAATGATGATACTTGTTCATGTGGTCTCATTTGCACATCATGCATTGATTTGAAAAATGAAGTTTTGGCTTTGAAGCAAATGCGCGATGATATGAGCGCCAAGTTGGTTGAGCACAATGAGATGAGTGCTAAGCTTGAAAATGAGATTGATCTCTTGCGTACCACATATGCCAAGTGCATTGAGAAGGAGATGGATAATCTGAGAAATGCTCCATGTGGTACTTGTGATCGCCTCAAACATCAAAATGAGGTTTTGGTCATGAGATGCAAGAGTCTTAGTGCTAAGTCTTTGGATTCTCGCGATTCTTGTCATTCCGATGTTGGTGTTTCCAAAGTTGCTTCTTCCCAACCGGAGTTGACTTCTTGTGTTGAGCGTGAGTTTTTAGATGTTGGCACTTGTGCTAGTGCTTCGGATAGCTCTTCCATAGCTATTCCTAAGCTTGTGGATTCTTCTGGTGTTGCCCAAGGGATTTCTGGTGTCAAGGGTGCTTCTCACTTATTTGGAACTCAATCCCCAAACCAAAGTTTCATTGCACCTTTTGCAAGAAAGATGGGCATACTAATGAGTTCTGCTTTCGCCGTGTCAAACACGAGCGACGTGTGCGTGCCAAAGCTTTTAGGAAGCCACGTAGCCTTTCCCATGGCACGTGTGATCCTAATTTGGGCACCAAGATGGATAGTGTTGCTTCTTGCTCTAAGTCCCAAGGGACTTCTCACATGAATGAAAATGGTGATTCGTCCACTCGGACCGTGCCTTCAGATAGGCCTTTGTACCATTGTTCATTTTGTGAGAAAGATGGGCATCAAGAGAGCTTCTGCTATCGGCGTGCAAGACGCATGCGCCGTGCTCGCACTTCTAGGCCTTTGGTTGTTCATAGCCCTTCTCATGGCATGAAAACTTGTGAGCCTAATGTGAAGCCTGGCTTTGTTGATGGGTTTTATGACTCCTTCTCTAGTGGGTTAGGTCATGATCGTGGACATGCTTCTAGTTCTTCTTGTGTTGGTCCACGACATGGTTCTCATGGTGCTTGTGATGGTGGTTTTTCTCTTAAGACCTTGGGAGACCATTGCCTCTTTGCTAGTAGTAGCACTCGTTCTTCTTCTCGAGTTGCTCTTTCGAGGCATGCTTCTTCCAAGGGTGTTTCAAGATCTTTCCATTTGAACCAGCATTTGCATCATGCTAACCCATGTGACAAGTTGAGTGCTCTTTTTACTCGTGTGACCAAGTCTTGGGTTCCTAAGTATATGCTTGCTAACCCTTCGGGATCCAAGGCTCGGCCTTTGTACTCTCATGTGTAGGTACAGGACGCGGATGGAGAACATGAGCTTAAAGGACTTGATCTTTGGCTTCAGGTGATCAAGACTTGATGGTTCTCCATATCGTTTGGATGGCCCTCGAGTGGCTTTTGTATACTTTGTATAGTGAGCTTTCCTTTTGTACACACTTGTACTCATTTGTATACTGTCTTGCATGTTTTGTATTTGTATCAGGCTTTTATATCTTGTCTAGCATGTTTTACCTTTGCTTATCTTGTGGCATGCTAGCTTTGTAAATAACATGGTAGGATAGCCATTTTTTCATGTCTAGCATGTTGTATTGTTGCTTATCTTGAGTCATGCTAGCTTTACTAAATGACATGGTAGGCTAGCCACCTTTTCATGTTAGCATGGATGTTTCTTAATGTATATCTTGTCATGCTAGCTTGTATATATCTTGGCATATTAGTCTTTTGTGAGACTTTTGATGCAGGTGCTTCATTCTCAAGCAAGGTAATTTGGATAAGTTTGAGTCTCTCTCTATTTGATGGTGAATTTCTTGGTTATGCATCTTATAGTCGTGCTTATCATGTTTTTAACCTTGAAACTAACCAGATAGTAGAAATTGTGAGATTATATTCGATGAAACTATGCCTTGCACACCATCTGCCTTTGAGCTTGCAGATGAACATGGAATGAAGCAAAGAATCTTTTAGAAAGAGGATGAGCTTGTAGATGGTGGTGATGAAGATGAAGCTGTGATCGATCATCCAGCAGCTGCTGCACCTGTACCTTCTACTTCGACTACATCAGTTGATGGCCCAGACGCTACTTCCACTACACCAGGCCATCGACATGTACCACTACATGATCAAGTTCAAGAAGAAGACCAGGAGAATCCAGCTGCAGTTAAGGGGGAGGCTACCTTAGAGCGTGAGGCTCAACGACACTTTCAGCGTCGCCATCCACCTCAACAAATGATCGGTAACTTGCTTGAACGCACCATTTGGCTCTTGCTGCTTTTGTTGCCTCTTCCGTTTGCCTTCTGAGATGGGTTCTAGATGCTTTCTCTTGCATCACATTGTATCATATATGTCTCATGCATTTGCATTGCATGTATCATATTGCACTTTATACATCTATGCACTAGATGAGCTTCTCTTATATATCCTGAGTATTTGCTTATGCTCTTGAGAACTAGTGCATAGGATTGTGGTGATTTTGCAATGTGCTGGTTATGCTCTTGATGATATTGTCATAAGAAATCTTGTGAGCTAAGCTTGTTTTTATAAAATGAATCTTGAATGCTTATCACCCATGAGTAGTCTTTTGTCATGCGCTGCTCTTGCTTGAGATGCTAGGTTGTGCTAGCTTGTACTCGGGCGATTTATTCTTTGCATATGGCTTATCATTGTGCTTGCTTTGCATTACCTAGGGGGAGCATGATTTCTGTGCTTCACTTGTGTCAAGGGACACCTCATAAACCTTGGTTTTATATGTGCTTAATGAAAAATTATAAGTGATATAAAAATATAGAAGATAGCAAATAGTATGCATGAAAATGCTTTTATCTATGTTGCTCACTTAAAATCATCACCAGGTTGCTCTACTGTTACATGTGCTTGCCATAGAAGTAGGCTCATGGTCTCAGTGAGTTTGAAAATGAGTAGGAATGTCTTGCAAGTGTTAGCAATGATCTTATGTTGAGAATATGTCATCCTTATATGAGCTTTTGTGATCTAGTTTGACCTTGCTCGAGTTATCATGGCTAGACTTTTGCTCATGTGGTGATATCCTTTATAAAATGTTGAAATCTGAAATTCTGCTTGAGCCTCCTGATTCTATCATAATATCCTCATGTCGGCTATTTGTGCTTGCTTATGATCTGCTTCTTTGTGTTTTAGTTCATTTGTAGCATTTGTAAATGCTTTGTGATATATTTGAGAAGTTTGGTAGTTTTTGCACCCCATGGCATGCATTTTGTGCTCTCATGAAATCCTTGATGTTTGCATTGACAACAAGGGGGAGAAATTTATGTTGCATATGCTCAAAGGGGAGAGTTTATGGTATTGCATGCATTTTGGGGAGATAGAGATTATGCATTGCATTTAGAAAGGGGAAGTTGCATTTGCTCCTACATGCATTTCTGTGTAGCATGTTTTCAGGGGGAGTGCTTTTGCTCAGGGGGAGCTTTGTGCTGAGTTTGCATCTCTTTTGTGTGAGTTGCTTCTCTTTTGCTCTCTTGCCAGTTGCGTTGAGCTTTTACCTCTTCTTGAGGAGCCGGCGGTTGTTTGAGCTTTCGATCGTCACATGATTGGTGTTGAGCCCTTTCTGCCTCTTCTTGAGGGATCATGTGACTTTGTCTCAGTTGCGTCGAGCCGTTGCCCTTGTCTTAGGGGACTGAGACTTCTCATCTCGAGTGATCTTGTGTTTGCCTTTTGTCTTGGCTTTTGGATCACTTGAATGAGTTCTTCATTTTTCCTTTCTTTTCATCTTATTGTTTTTCAAGTCATTGTGTTGGGTGTTGTCAATGCACTCATCAAGGGGGAGATTGTGGACCAATGGTGGTCACCCTTGGATGATGAGTGATTGACAACCGTTGTGTGGTTTGATGTATCTCTTGGCTTGTGATGTGCAGGTGTAGGATGCGACATGGCGGTCGACGGCATGCGGTGAAGGTCAAGCGCGAAAGGTTCATGCCGATGGACCGAGGGCGGTGAAGGGTGAACGAGTAGGCTTGGACTGAGGGACCCGAGGAGTCCGGGCGGAGTCATGGGCGGTCCACATGGTGCGCGGAAGAGCAAGAGTACATGATGGGATGAAGACGTCGTCGGTCGAGTCAAGCGGGACGGAGGCGAGTCGAGTAGGCGGCCCGGGAGCGGGAGCGAAAGACTTGGAGGCGTCGGAGGCTTGGCGGAGGCCGGACACGCGTCGACATCGGTGAGTCATGTCGTGCGGCGGCGTGCAAGGAGGGTTTGGCGGTTTGGTCCTCAAAACCGGCCAGTAGCAGGTTTACCGGTTTGGGCCTCAAAACCGGGCGGTGGCAGGTTTGCCGGTTTGGGCCTCAAAACCGGGGGCGCGTCCGGTGCGGCCGGATGGCGAAATGGAGGGCACGTGGCGCCATCGCGAAGCTTGCGTCGAGACGAAGCGAAGTCGTGAAGGTCCCGTGTCCGTCCGATGTGTCTGCGAAAAATTGGATGACTTTGCCCCTGCGGGGTATGTATCGACTCAGGGGTATTTTGGTCTTCTGGCCAAATGCCTATATGTATTGGGGGGCTGAAATTTTCAGCCACCTCTTGGGCTAGTTAGGAGGGGGGTTGCTCATTTGTTTGTGGGTGCCTTTGGGTGAGAGGAGAGAAGAGAGGAGAGGCTCTTGTTCTTGAGCTTTTTGCCATCCAAGTTTTGTAATAGTTGTGAGTGGCTTGTAACCGGATATGGCTAAGTGATTCATAGTGATTTCATCCTCTTAATCTTGTGCCAAATCATTTATTCCCGGTGTTTTTCTTTTTCGGATTTTCGGAGGTATTTTCGGGGAATTTTTGGTCTTCGCGATTGAGCCCAAATCCCGTGAGATTTGTTGGGGGAATATGTTGCTAGGATCCTTGTGAGCATTTACCATGTGATTCCCCTTCAAAACCCTCTCGGATTTGGCTTGAATTTGAAGATTTCCCCAAAACCGAGTTCTTGCTTAGGGTTTCGGTTGTCTCCAAAATTCGTGATGAATACTTGAGCTTTTTGTGAGATTCTTGGTGGATCTATTAGCCCTTGAAGTTGTGATCACGTGGCTCAAGTATTGCGTCGTTTCGTAGGGTGTGAAGGATTTAATTTGGTTTTGAAGTCGTTCGTTCTTGCCTTCGGTTTGTGCGTTCCCTTCTGCTCTTCTCGGTTCTTCCTCTGTTTCCTCGGGGACGAGCAGCGAGCAGCGAGCGCTCGGCTCGGCCAACCGCGTGGGCCTCCAGCCACGCGCGGAGCGGCCGAGGGCGGCACGCAACCAGCGCGGGCGGCAGGCCAGCCCAGAGAGCAGCAGGCGCTCGGCCAGCTTCGCCGGCCCACTGCCACTCGCGGTGCGGCTGCCCAGCTGGGCTAGGTGGCATCTGGCCCAGCTGGCCGGCAGCGCGTGCAGCAGGCTCACGGGAGACGTGCAGGCGGCAGACAGCAGCAGCTAGGCAATGCAGCGCAGCTGCAGCAGGCGACAGCAAGCCACGATTGGCCATTACAGGTTTGATTTATTTGTTTTTAATCATTGCTTAATTATTACCAATCATTACCAATCATTAGTTAAACATTGCAATTGTTGTGTTAATTAATATATTCCTTTTTAGCTAGTTTTTGTTTAGCTCTTAGGTAATTAATCTTTGCATGTTTAGCTAGAGAAGGTTAGTAGTGGTTTAGCTTAATTGTGCAAGCTTTTCAGTGTCTTGCTTTTGCTTCCGCATTACTTTGTGCCTCTCTAATCGTCTCAAAGATAAGCTTGTCACGAGTTGGCTTGTGTTATTTTGGCGATTAGGTGAGAAGAGTGTTTGGGGTTGTAATCGGGATATAGGCCTTGCTTCTCTGAGCGAGAATTTTTAAAGGCTCCCATTCACCCCCCCCCTCTGGTCGCCCGTTTCGGTCCTTCAGGTCTGCCGCCGCCGTCGAAGAGGATGAGGGGTGCCGGCCATGACTCATCAGCCTGGGCCACCAGCCCACCACTTCAGCCTTGGGATGGAGCGGATTGGGGGTGGGGGGCTGCGCCATCGACGGAGAGGATGAAGAGAAGAAACACTGGATGATGCCTTATCGCCGAGCTCCAGTGGCCGCCGCCAACTCCTTCAAGGCGACGCAGATGGAGGGGGAGGCGCAGTTGGAGAGAGGCTCCAATGCGGTCCGTTGTGGCCACAAGCGTGCCGCCGTCGCCGTTGGCGGGCATGGGAGGTGTGGCGAAGGGCGGCGGGGATAGAGAGAGGAGGCAGATGAAGAGAACGGCGCTCTGATGATGTGCATCATGGAGAGGGATTAAGAGGCGAGGCGAGGGAAGAGGAGGCGGCGTTGGACGGAATCATGGAGCCGCCGGGAAGAGAATGGAAACCAGCCGTGATTGGCGGGGGAGATGCGGGGTTTATGGGTGGATACACGCGGGCGGGTAAGACGGAGCCGTGGTGACAAAAACAATCAAAAAACGCCGAAAGTATTTTCCTTCTATCAATTTTTCCCTCTCTCCCCTCCCGCTGTCAAGCTTTTTGAGCTGGCATGTGGGCCTATCTGAGAAAGTTGTGAGGGGTAAAGGTAGATAGCCTTTGAGTGAGAATTGTCTTGAAATGTTATTCTCTTTATAGTATAGATTTTACGAAAAAGAAAGTCGGTCGTCTACAGCCACCCATGCAGATTTTACTGAGAACATTTGGAGTTAGCAATGTGACAAGTGAGCACTCCTTCAAGTTGTGCAGTGCTATCGCGAACATGAGCCATCTTATCCATCTGTCAATCGGTGCATCAAATGAAAAATGAAGTATTACCATGGGAAGCGCTCCGTTTACCAGAAACGCTTTCAAAGCTTAAACTGGAAGGTCAGCTGGAAAAGAAGCAGATGCCTCAAATCCTCTCATCCTGGTCGCACCTTAATAACCTCACTATTTGACTCTGAAAGGCTCCAAACTTGATGAAGATCCATTTCCTAGCCTTGTTGTGTTACATGATTTACGCTTTCTTCGTCTTGTAAATGCATATGATGGGAAGCAATTGCACATATCTTCTCTGTCATTTCCTAGACTCAGAAAACTGAGATTGGGGGGCGCTCCACAGCTGGAAGAAGTCGAAATAATGGAAGGTGCACTAGAAAACCTTGTTGAGCTAGAGCTTTCATACTGTCCGGAACTGAAGTGTGTTCCTCATGGCGTCAGGTTCCTTAGAGCCCTTGAGGAATTAGATTTGGTTGATACTGCAGATGAGTTTGTGCCTGAAGCAAATGAATGCAAGGAAGAACTCATGAAGATTAGCCACATTAGAAAAGTTATCGTTGAATCATCTGTGAAAAAATTTTGGCGAAGAATTATTGTTTCCACAAATTTGAATGGATTCCCTGGCTGAAGCTTGGATGCTACCTGCTACTTCCAGAGTCGTCCATGTACAAGGTATGCGTTTATGCAGCTTCTTTATTGTTGGACCGGTGGCAACACATTACCCATTGTCACTCCTAAACGTCTCATTGGTTTCATTTTCTTCAGGTTGATGCTGCCTTTGTTGCTCTGCTTTGGTGGATCAGATATTCAGATCAGTGGTTTATGGAATATGGATCTGGCTAGCGACCCACGAGGCATAGGATATTTACTTAAGCAAATCACTCTGTAAACTAAGCACAAACGCTGTTGTGATTTAAGTGTTCCACCATGTTATTTGCGCCTGGTTTAAAAATATAAACTAGTGAGAGTGCTTGGTTTTTTGGGTTTCTGTTAGTCACTGGTGCTTGCTTTATATTTCTTTTTGAAATATGAAGTCATGACCTCATGGTGTCAGACTAGATTCTGGATTGGCTTGATGTACTGAGGCATCTCCCAGGTCTGAAAGACCATAAACTTGTGGAGTCTTTTTCGCTTTGTGTTTTGCTGAAGATACTTTGTATTTGTTGATGTTTCTTTGTTGTGTGCATCCAGAAATTTGAATTTCTACCAACAATTTGTTTACGAATAATTTAATCGGAACAAGTGGAATATAGTGCGTGTAAATTAGCCTAAAAGGCTATTCCTAGTTCCTACTCCTATGGCATTGTAATTTTAGCTGGTTTTGAGAAATCATTGTAGTGGAAACCAATGGACAATTTTTGTATCTTCAGGCTGTATCAACGTTAAATTTTTGATAGTTTTCATGTTCTTTTTATTAGTAATATAGAATATATATGACTTCATGTTTGCTAACATTTCTTCAGAATGAATGAAATGCGTCTTGGATATCTATAAGGAGGCAGGTACCTCGGCCGGCCAGGTGGCCACGTCGGCCGAAATTTTTTCGGCCGTCGGATGGCCATCCGACGGTTAGCCATAAGACATCTTTTTTCTACATTTAGACCCTCGCATTTCTAAAAAATCAAATTTCATCAATTATTTACGTTTAGACCCTCGTATTTTCGATTTTCCTATATTTAGACCTTCCAAATTCTAAGAAATCAAATCCCACCAATTATTTACGTTAGACCCTCGTATTTTTAAAAAATCAAACCCGCGGTCCTAAATAAAGGTGCCGGTGTTTTGTATTTAGACCCTCGCGTTTCCTCAAATTTTTTTCATCTATTGCCATAAGCCACTGGTTTTTCATATTTAGACCCTCATATTTCTCAAAAACAAACTCAAGGTTCTAGATATAGGTGTTGGTGTTTTGTATTTAGGCCCTCGTGTTTCGAACGAATCAATCTTATCCTACATTGAGTGGCGTGATCATTTTACAATTATTCCCTCGCATTTTAAAGAAATCTAATTGTGTTTCGAGGTTGCGTGTAACGAACATTTTCATTTAGACCCTCACGTTTCTAAAAAAATCTACCCAACACTGTCCGATCGCGTACCGACCGCTAGCGATAAACCGCCAATTTTTTACGTCCAGACCATCCCATTTCTAAGAAACCGACCCACAGTTCTAGATATAGGTACCGATGTTTTATATTTAGGCTCCCATATTTTCAAGTGAACAAGATTGTTCTACATTGAGTGGCGTGCTCATTTTTTAATTATGCCCTCGTATTTTTTAGAGAATCAAATCGTGTTCCTAGATTGAGTGTGGCATACTTTTTGCATTTAGACCCTCACATTTCTAAAAGATCAACCTAGATTGAGTTGAGTAGCGGGATTCTTTTGCAATTAGCCACTTGTGTCTATAAGGAACTGACCCGAGATTGACTTGAGTTGAAAGCACATTTTCCAATTAGCCATCGTATTTTTTAGAAATCAATCCACGCTCCTAGATAGAATGGTGCAGACATTTTGTGCTTAAACCCTCGCGCTTATACGCATTGTATGTAAACAATTACTTATAACCACTTCATTTCTCATACTTCATCCACAACAAAATTTTTAAATCATGCAAAACATCATGTGCTCCATCACGCGCATGGGCGCACGCCGTACCTCGGCCGGCCAGGGTGGCCACGTCGGCCGAAATTTTTTCGGCCGTCGGATGGCCATCCGACGGTTAGGCATAAGTCATCTTTTTTTCTACATTTAGACCCTCAGATTTCTAAGAAATCAAATCCCACCAATTATTTACATTTGAACCCTCGTATTTCTGATTTTTCTACATTTAGACCTTCCGATTTCTAAGAAATCAAATCCCACCAATTATTTACGTTAGACCCTCGTATTTTAAAAAACAAACCCGCGGTCCTAGATAAAGGTGCCGATGTTTTGTATTTAGACCCTCGCGTTTCCTCGAATTTTTTTCATCCATTGCCATAAGCCACTAGTTTTTCATATTTAGACCCTCATATTTCTCAAAAACAAACTCAAGGTTCTAGATATAGGTGTTGGTGTTTTGTATTTAGGCCCTCGTGTTTCGAACGAATCAATCTTATCCTACATTGAGTGGCGTGATCATTTTACAATTATTCCCTCGCATTTTAAAGAAATCTAATCGTGTTTCGAGATTGCGTGTAACGAACATTTTCATTTAGGCCCTCATGTTTCTAAAAAATCTATCCAACACCGTCCGATCGCGTACCGACGGCTAGCGATAAACCACCAATTTTTTACTTCCAGACCATCCCATTTCTAAGAAACCGAACCCACAGTCTTAGATGTAGGTACCGATGTTTTATATTTAGGCTCCCATATTTCCAAGTGAACAACATTGTTCTACATTGAGTGGCGTGCTCATTTTTTAATTATGCCCTCGTATTTTTTAGAGAATCAAATCGTGTTCCTAGATTGAGTGTGGCATACTTTTTGCATTTAGACCCTCACATTTCTAAAAGATCAACCTAGATTGAGTTGAGTAGCGGGATTCTTTTGCAATTAGCCACTTGTGTCTATAAGGAACTGACCCGAGATTGACTTGAGTTGAAAGCACATTTCCCAATTAGCCCTCGTATTTTTTAGAAATCAATCCACGCTCCTAGATAGAATGGTGCAGACATTTTGTGCTTAAACCCTCGCGCTTATACGCATTGTATGTAAACAATTACTTATAACCACTTCATTTCTCATACTTCATCCACAACAAAATTTTTAAATCATGCAAAACATTATGTACTCCATCGCGCGCATGGGCGCGCGCCAATCACTAGTGAACATAGGATGAATTTGAACATAGTTTAAGTGATTTCACAGTTTTATTTTTACACATATAATTTTCAACTATCTAGTAGTATAAAAATTCTAATTTTCGTAGTCTCCTAATAAACATATAATCAAATAGAGGTCTCCAAATCAACAAATAAAAATTCACAGACAACGATACATTTAAGTTTTACAATGCAGTCAATAGGGAGGACAACGACATGGTCTCCAAATCAACAAATAATCAAATAGATAAACTATTACAACTAACATTCAAATTAATGTATGAGAGATCTTATATTGCTTCCATTTGTATTTAGATACAACCACAATCAATAATCTGTAGTGCTTTTTACAGTATATGCGGGCGGGTGTGTACCCGCGGGTGAAATTTCAGACCCGCAGCCGCACCCGCGAATCTCGGGTTCGGGTGCGGGTGCACCCGCGGGTGGAATTTTGAACCCGCACCCACACCCGTCGGGTCCAAAACCCGCGGGTACCCGCACCCGCGGGTTGAATTGCCATCTCTAAGTGAACATGAAGGCAGTAGGCCTTTTCTCTTATGCAAAGTAAATCCCTTGCCACTGGGTTTCCAAAATCCAGATTTACGTCTTTGCTCAAGGTTGACGTAAAGACGGTACTACGCCTAGTCAAAAGTGAAGACTCAGAAGACGAACCATCTCCCTTCCATGTGGGGCCATCTTGTAGGACAAGGCGCATGGCCCACATGTAAGTAATCTCTTCCTCCTTGTTCCCCTGCTCTGCTCTCATCCCAACGGGCCGACTCCCATGGCGGCGGCGGCCGCTCTCTGCGCCCCCTCTACCTCCATCCTCCCCACCCCGACCCGTGCCTCTCCCCTCCTCCGCAGGCGCAGCGGTAAGCCCTTCCGTCGAGCTTGCCCCCCACCCCGGCCAAAGAAGCCGCCTCCTCTCTCCTGCGCGGCCGCCGCCGCCGCCACCCCCACACCCACGCATGCCCCCACCCGCACTGCCGCGGCCAAGTCCGGGTCGTGGAGGGACCTGTGCAGCCTCAACGCCTGGGTGGTGCGGGACTACCGCCGCCTCGTCGACTCCGTCGGCGCGCTTGAGCCGGCGCTCCGGAGGCTCTCCGACGAACAGGTGGCGTGCTGCGGGATACCACCAGTTGATGTCTTCTCGATACAGCTTTTGCTGGAGATTTTACTTTCTCGGTGTGGCTGATGGGGTTATTCGGGGATTTGCTTGCAGCTGAAGGCGAAGACCGTGGAGTTCCGTGCCCGCCTGGCCGGCGGGGAGACGCTCGCCGACGTCCAGGCTGGTACAGCTACTGATTCTGCTACCAATTCGAGATTTCAGTTTTGTGGGAGTCTCCTTTGGGTCAGTTGTGCTATTGCCTGATGTGCTCGTGCTTGTTTTCGAGTCCAGAGGCGTTTGCCGTGGTGAGAGAGGCGGCCAGGAGGACGCTGGGGATGCGGCATTTCGATGTCCAGGTGCCCACCTCTGCTTCCTCTTTGTCAAAATGGGGCGAGTTGGCTCCTGCGATTGAGGTCGTTTCCGATGGTGTATTTGGTGCAGATAATTGGTGGTGCTGTGCTACATGATGGGTGCATTGCAGAGATGAAGACGGGCGAAGGGAAGACACTTGTTTCCACACTTGCGGCTTATCTCAATGCGCTGACAGGGGAAGGGGTTCATGGTACTGTATGAAATCAGATCTCTGGAATTCATCCTGTTAATCTAGCCGACTTAGTTTGTTCCACTCCATTGAACTTACTTTGCATTTTACATTGCAGATCAATGCAAATGCATGATCTTAGCTCTCTTGTGTCATTTGTAGATAGTGCACTATTGTGCGTCCCAATGATCGGTCAAGTCAAGCTAGCTTAGTGCTTAATTGGTTATCTGCATAAGGCCAAGCTAGCTTAGTGCGATCAGAAGACCAAGGTGGTTCAGTGGGATTAATGGGTTGGTCTGTACAGGATGTGGGGCTTGTTCCGTTTTGCTGAAATTCATATTGGTATTCTGTTTTGTAACACACATGAGTGATCTTGTTGTTTAGTCTATTGCTTTTGATTCTTCTAGGAGATAGATTGATTAAAGCTATGTTTTGCAATATTCAAAAGAAATGATTTAAACGCAAGAAAATTAGAACTTTTTGTGTTGGATTTATTACCATGATCCATGCTTGTTGGCCATGCTTAATAATCTGAAGATAGCAAATATAATGATCTGATCCACATGGCACATCTGTAGTGTTAGGCTTTGCTTTAATTAGCTCTCAATGTCTTTCCTATTTTTTCACAATTAAGCACTGTGATCATTTTTTGTTTCAGTGGTGACTGTAAATGATTATTTGGCACAGCGTGATGCTGAATGGATGGGCTGCGTTCATCGCTTTCTTGGTCTTACTGTTGGTCTAATTCAGGTATATAAACTATGATGAACAAATCTATAATTACTGTATTTGACATTTTAGACCCCCTTGACGTTCTTACAGTAGTTTATAGAATTAGCACAGGTAAACTTATGACCATATTTTGCTCTTCTTTGTATATGGCATATTCATAGGCGGGTATGAAGTCAGATGAGAGAAGAGCCAGCTACAGATGCGACATTACATACACTAACAACTCGGTGAGATGCTGAATTGAAAATCAGCTCTTTTTTAATCTTATCTTATTGGTTGTCCAGCTTAGAGGACAACTTTTCTTGTGGTAGTTTGGTAGGATCTTGCTATAGTGAAATGCTTACAACAAACACAAACAATATCGATCAATGTGGACTTTACTTGCTTACCTTAGTTTTTTGTTACTATATGAGTATATGTTGAAATCTTTGATATCTCAAGGTTCTCAAAATTTGCACATACCCTGCAGGAACTTGGATTTGACTATCTCCGTGACAACCTATCCCGAAACAAAGAACAACTTGTTATGAGATGGTACATTCGAGACTGCTCTCACTTCTAAAAAATTGTAGTTTCCCCATTTTTGTTTTTTTAAATACTACATTATTTGATAGGCCTAGACCATTCCATTTTGCTATTGTTGATGAAGTGGACTCAGTGCTTATAGATGAGGGAAGAAATCCATTGTTAATAAGTGGAGAGGTCTGATCACTCATTCCTTCCTGAATCTGATTCCTCCAATGCTGTTTGAGTTTGTTGACCTATGAAATATGACATATTCAACAGCGTTTTCCTTATCTTCTTACTAGGATAATAGAGACGCAGCTCGGTATCCAGTTGCTGCTAAAGTTGCAGAACTTCTTATGGAGGGCGTTGTGAGTATTTCCTTATTGCTAGCTCACAGTTCCCAATATTATTTCTTTAAAAATGATTATTCACGTTGAATTATTCCTGCAGCATTACACTGTTGAACTAAAGGGCAATAATATAGATCTCACTGAGGATGGAGTAGCACATGCTGAGATTATTCTCAGAACAGATGATTTATGGGATGAGAATGATCCATGGGCAAGGTGCTGTCACTATTTGTTCTATGTAATATCTGTCCTTTTGTCTGATTATGATTATTTCCCCATGTGCAACTTTTGATAGCCAATTCAGCTATTGGGTTGCAGTTGCGCATATACATTCTGCCCTTTTGCTTAAAAGAAAAATACACGTGTGCAAGCAAGGGAGCAAATCAGACATGTCACAGTTCTTTTGTGCAGTCTTAAGTCATTTTGATCATTGTGCACCTCCTTTAAAATGGATGAAATTAACTGCTAAAAATAAATGTTAAATAGTGGCATCACATGAGAGGTGCAACCAACTTTCGTGTGATTTGGACATTCAGCATCCGGTGATTAACTATAACTTCTCTAATGTTGCAGGTTTGTGATGAATGCCTTGAAGGCCAAAGTGTTCTACCGTAGGGATGTCCAGTATATTGTTAGGGATGGAAAAGCCATCATAATTAATGAGGT
This sequence comes from Alloteropsis semialata, assembly GCA_004135705.1. Taxonomy (NCBI): domain Eukaryota; kingdom Viridiplantae; phylum Streptophyta; class Magnoliopsida; order Poales; family Poaceae; genus Alloteropsis; species Alloteropsis semialata. Next base: position 15,634,995 of record CM014277.1, read on the forward strand.
ACTATCTGACTTTCAGTATATAGTGAGTAATGTCTATCGTATCCTCTTAGTAATGTAACACATATTGACTATTAGTTCATTACAATTGCATGCTTTGGAAATCCTGTGTTTCGGCAATAATATTAGTTTTTCTCCAGCTAACTGGCCGAGTTGAACCAAAAAGAAGATGGTCTGATGGTATTCACCAGGCTGTAGAAGCGAAAGAAGGCCTAAAAATCCAGGTTACTATTGACTTACACACTGCCAGTTTGCATTGTTGAGCTATATATGACATTACATTTAGTTATTTTTGTCATCTTCTGAAAGTTTCTGGGGGTGCAATGCTAATTGCAATTTAATCAGGCAGACTCGGTAATTGTGGCTCAAATCACATACCAGTCACTTTTTAAGCTTTATCCTAAGCTTTCTGGGATGACAGGAACTGCTAAGACAGAGGTATGGTGTTTATTCTAGGATGCTTTCTGGATAACTTATCAACTTGTATCTATTCCAGACTGACAGGATCATGCTGGTTTTACAGGAAAAGGAGTTTTTAAAGATGTTTAAGATGCCTGTCATTGAAGTGCCCACGAATCTGCCAAATATACGGGTGGACTTGCCTATCCAAGCTTTTGCGGTGAGTCTTAAGTGGTGAATAAAGCATCACATCAAGTTTGCTCCCTTTGTCACAAGAAAAAGTTTGATTAGTTTTGTTGCTTCTGTAGACTGCAAGAGGCAAATGGCAATATGTAAGGGCTGAAGTAGAGGCTATGTTCCAATTAGGCCGCCCTGTTTTAGTCGGAACTACCAGGTGAATTCCATTTAATGTTTTGATACAAATTTAATCTTGTCACCACCATATCACATGCGACCAAGCCTAGGAAAATTTGTCATGCATATTGCTTCTTAGGGTATAATATTTTCATCTAGTATTTATAATACTTTAGGAGCTAATGAAACTGTATTCTGTGAAAGGTTAGTTTTGTTCGAATATGCTTGTTGTTAATGTGGGCAAGACAAATGTTACTAATTAGGGTTCTTCAACATGCGCTTCATCTTTTGTTGTTTATGCTGCTAGAAGATTTTTTTTAGCAACAGTACTTTTGGATGGAAACTTACAAAGTAGATAGCTAATTAATTTTTACCACTACTTTTTTCAGTCCCTTGGTACCTATTTATTAGAAAATAAAGAAATAAAATTGGGAATGATTTGTAGGAATACACCTTTGTTTACTTTGTAGAAAAATCTCCAAATGTAAAGGAGCAGTAATCATTCCCCTGCTATTTGCAGTTGTACAGCAGCAACTGATCCAATTTAGTTGGCAGCATCTTCATAAAATACCGATGAACTGATGAAAATAAGATTTTGAGATGTTTATTTTCAGCTTAAGAAGTTAAAAGATAAAATTTGGTTTTCATTTTTTTTTTGATAAATGATTTCCCTGCTTTTAGAAAGCATATAGTTTGGTAGTTTGGAGATTTCCATAGGATGGGTACCTATCTAGTGGCTGGCTGTTATCATAACCTAACTAATGAAGAAAAAAGAGTAACGAGGATGTCAGCTGTACTTGCATATTTTGCATGTATGGTTCCAAGTTCTACTAAAATCTAATCTCGTGTGGGTTCGAATCCACCTCCTTCAATAACAAGGGTTAGGCTTTTATCATAACCCAAACTCCACCTTTGTGGGAGCTCTCAGCACTGGGTAAACCCTTTACAGTTTTGAGTTCTGTGCTTTTCACACTAAACAAATGGTGCCTATATCTTTTGCAGTGTTGAGAGTTCTGAATACTTGTCAGATCTACTTAAAGCTCACGATATTCCTCACAATGTCCTCAATGCGAGACCAAAGGTCTGTGAAAATGTTGCTTTAGTTTAACTTCATGTCTTACTGCTTTCCATTGATAGAGCTAATTGCCTTATTCTTGGCAGTATGCTGCAAGAGAAGCTGAAATAATTGCACAAGCTGGAAGAAAACATGCTATTACAATTTCAACTAACATGGCTGGCAGAGGAACAGACATTATTTTAGGTGGTAACCCTAAGGTAAATTCATACATATATTTAGTACTGCTCAGCAGAATTACTTTTAGAAAGTTTATGAGTGAAAACTCAAAATAGCAGCATTGTTGAGTATTTTAATTGTTCATACCTAGCAGAAATATGATTTGTCTTTGTTTTTGACAGATGCTTGCAAAAGAAATACTAGAGGATAACATACTTCCTTTTCTGACCCATGAACCCGCTGATATTGACTTGGAAGGGGAATCAACATCCCACAAGGTGGTTCGTTTGGAGCCTTCTCTCTTGCCCTAAACTTTGCAGGGTGTTTCTCACTATTTCCCTGTATCATTGGTAGGGTCTCTCAAAAATAGAAATTGGTGCATCATCTCTAGGTCTGCTTGCCAAAGCTGCAATCATGGGTAAGTATAGAGTGTTATTGATTTGTTAACGTGTGGAAAATTTTATTTTTTGTTCTTTGTCTCACTCTTTCACGTATGCTTCCAGCAAAATATGTTCACAAAAGTGAGAGAAATGAATGGTCCTTTAGTAAGGCAAAATCCACTATTGCCGAATCTATAGAAATGGGTCAAACGATTGGAATGGAGAAACTACAAGAGCGTTTGGCGGAAGAGTTTGAGATGTACCCTCTTTGTGATGCAATAGGACTTGCTTATCTCAGTGTCTTAAAGGATTGTGAAATTCATTGTTCTGCTGAAGGTGCTGAGGTGAAGACATTAGGTGGGCTCCATGTAGTTGGGACTTCTTTGCATGAGTCACGCCGAATTGATAACCAAGTAAGATACTGCTGATGTAGCAGGAAGCACCTGTGGCATTGCATGATGCTTAGCCTTTTTCTATCATCTTGAGTCCTTGATTCTGGACTAAAACTAAAATTCTTAGCTGTCAGCAGTTTTTGAATATTTTATTTTCATTAATCATCTTAGGATGCACGCATCAATGTTAGCGTTAACTGGAACTGCATCACAAGAACCTGGCGAGTTCGCATATAGATTCTATTCATATGTTACTTATTCTTTTAATTATATTGTTAGCAAATAGATTTATGTATTAATGAATTTGTATGTTGTTCTATATCCCAGACAAACCAAGTAATCGATCTAAATATATTATACTATCTTTTTGTGCTTTTTGGTTTCATCTCTGACCTACTCCAACCTTGTGGGAGAAAGGCTTTATGTTTTTGTTGTTCTGATATATTGTTTGCTACCACACAATTAAATCATAAGCTTTGTTTTTTCCTAGTTGCGAGGCAGAGCGGGCAGACAGGGTGATCCTGGGTCGACTCGGTTCATGGTGAGGTATGTTTGTTCCCCAACAGAAATAACTTCGTCCTGCTAAATTGTTATAACTTCTTTATTATCTGTTATATCTTTACTTAATGAATTTCAGTGTCTAACTTTGTTCAACCAGCTTACAAGATGAAATATTCCAGAAATTTAATTTGGACACTGAATGGGCTGTGAGGCTTATATCAAGGATCACAAATGATGAAGACATAGCTATTGAAAGCAATGTTGTTGTAAAACAGGTCAGATTTGCCATGCCATATGTGCATCCTTTGTTTGGCATCACAATTATGATCTTGTAAACACTCCTTAAGTCTTCAAAATGCAGCTTCTTGGCCTTCAAATCAATGCAGAGAAATATTATTTTGGAATAAGGAAAAGCCTTGTGGAATTTGATGAAGTCCTGGAGGTACATAATTACTCCAGCTTGCAATACTTGTATTTTGTAGTACCATGGTTTGGTCTGAAACCTTCACACTAAATTTGAGCTATTAACAGAGTTATTAGTATGACCTTTTTGCTTTTGCTATCCGCTTGCACAAACCATATCCTTAGGTATTGATCTCTTTTTTTTTGACAGGTGATCTCCTTTTGCTATCATTACTATTATGTATGCCTTTTTTTTCATTTACCCTTATCTCTTTCTATCCTCTTGATTGACAGCTTTTGTCGGGTTTCATGTCTAGCCTGCCCCAACGTACTTGGGACTAAAAGGCTTTGTTGTTGATGATTTTTTTGTGACATTTCACAGGTTTTAACAGCATATCAGTAATGTGAATGCTCCTTAGAATTCATATCAATTTCTGCTATGCTATCTAGGCGAAAAGAATAGATTTTTCCCTTCACATTGTTTTTATTTTGAGGAACAATTTCATGTTTGACATAAATGAGCTAATTAGTCAGTTTATGTAATATTCCTCTCTTGCACAGTGGCTTCACAATTATTCATGGGGGTATTTTTATTCATAACTTTGTTAGGTCCAAAGAAAACATGTATACAACCTTAGGCAGGTGATATTATCTGGTGACGCTGAAAGCTGCAGTGATCAAATTTTCCAGTAAGTTTACTATTGCCTCCCTGT
>CM014277.1:15640366-15660655 GCA_004135705.1 Alloteropsis semialata
GAAATGTACAAGGAAAAAAAAGTTGATATTCATAAGCTCCATCAAATTCTCGTTCCAACGCATCCAAGATCAATGNCGCCGCCCCGACCTCGACTCCAACCGACTCGGTCGCGCCACCCGTGGAGTGTGCTGCCCCGACTCGGATGGCTCGCTCGACTCAGCCTCAACGACGGAACGCCCGAACAGCTAAATCTCACTACAATCCTTAGTATTTCCGTGCATTTCCTTTTACAGTCCCGCATGCCTCTTTTGGGTATCGCTAAAGTACTCGGGTAGCATTGGCCTCATCCGTGAAACCTCGTCCCGCGTGCCGCCTACACCTAAGCCTCCCCCGATGAGCAGTGTAGTCTGCGGTAAGCCGTCCTCTCTGCGAGCAGTGGTCAGTGGGACTAGGAGCTCAAACACGATGTGCTAACTACCCAAGGAAATACGTAGCCTAATAAAGGCAGGGCGTGCGCAACTTTTCGTTGGTTACGAGTAAATCCCGACTCCTCGCTTTACGCAACGCTTTTGCATTACACTATCTTTTGCAGCTTGGTATGGCAAGTTCCGGTAAGCTTGCTGCAACTCCTACATACAGGGAACGACACCTTTTGTCTTGCCCGACCTCGGCGCGCGGGGTCAAGCATACGCATGTGATCGATTTCTGAAATGCGCTCTTCGAACTCTCTAAACTAAGCGGCTCCCGCCGGCCCTAACGACCCCTCGCAGCCCTGCGCTCGGGGGCTGGGCATCGGGACGGACGACTTCGACAGTCGACCTGACAGGTGATTCCAATGGGGGTTCGAAGGCTGGCCCGTCGAAGGGTTCAACAGCCGCCCCCGGGCACCTTGTCGAGCGAGGGGCAGTGAAGGATGGGTCCCAGCGGCCAGTACTCAGGCGCACGAGCGCCACGAGCATCCTGAACCGCGTTCGAGTTCTGGTGGAAAGAAAGATCATGGTTTTTCCTCCGACGGAAAGGCAACGAGCCGCTGGGTCCGGTCGAACGGACTTGGTAACTAGATGATCTCGCCACTAGGAATTTGAGGTCGATCACCAGCTGATCCATCGACTCCCCACCGAAGGGGCGTCGGGCCTCACTCGAACCTACCCGTTTGTAGCTCAACGAGAGTCGTGCTTCGGCCTGCGTGGCAAAGCGCGATACATCTCTTACCCTCCTTCCCATCGCACGGGAAGCGTGAGGGGAAAAACGCAAAAAGACGAAACGAATCCCCGTCTGGACCCCGGTCTCGGGATGCACACGGGGTCGAAATCGCTAACAGAGACCAGCAGCGTGGTCGCATAACTCGCAACAAATCACTACACAAATGCCATAAACCTGCGAGCGAGTGTACCACTCGCCCACAGGCTCGGGGGCTACACCCGGCGGGTGCGCTCGCGCGCCCCCACCCGAAACTCCACCACGTTCCTGGCATCACGATAATCAAACCCGCGACCGAGTCTACGACTCGCTCCCAGGTTCGGGGGCTACTGTCGGATACCAATATTAGGGGTACCCAATGGCAGCGGATTAAAAATAACAATCCCTGATAAATCTACCCGCGAGAAATAAAAATTACAAGGATCCGATTCGCCCGACGAGTTTCAGGCTCGTCCGACAAGTCTCAGGCTCATCCAACAAATCCAACCTCGCCCGACCCCTGCTGCATACGATGGGTGCTCTGGCTCTCGTTTGGCCCGCATGCAGGCTTGATGCATGCACACAGCCAGGCCACGTGAGTGCCGGTTCCTAAGCAAGCATGGTGCATGCACACGTGAACTACTCGAGTACCTGCTTGAGTCACCTGGCCACTAAACTACTCGAGTGCCTACTCCACTCCTGCAAAGCTCCCGAGTGCCTGCTTGTGATGCTCGAGTACTTTAGGCAAAGCCGTGATTGCATGTGGACCAGCCGCCCAATTCTCGACCACTCGAGTACGCGCCTTGCTGCAGGTCGGAAGCTCCGCCTCGCCCGACAAGTTGCAAGCTCGCCCGACGAGCTGCACCATCGCCCGACAAGTCTCCGCTCGCCCGAGTAGTCTCCGTGACCGACGAGTTGCACCTTCGCCCGACAGGTCTTCGCCTCCGAGGAGTCTCCGATTCGCCCGGCAAGTCTCCGCCTCCGACCAGTCTGCGGCTCCGACTGGTCCAACCCTTCGCAACGAAGCAACCTCCGGGAAGACCGAAGCACCCGGAGTCAAGCCGCTACACTGTGCCAACCACTTCCTGACACCACTGGCACCAGCAGGACATGGCTACAGTGCTCGGAAGGACGACGGGCCCCACAGCATGGGCAGGCACGCCTCCTTTTTTTCCCGTTTTACCCTTTGACTGTACTTCTTCTACAGCCTTCCCTTGAAATATAAAAGGGAAGTCTGGGCCTCCTGCGAGGGGCATGGACTCTTTTCCTCCTCTCTCCTGGGCCTCCTACGGGAGGCAGGGAGCCTCTTTTCTCTCCCGAGGAGTACTCTCCCTCGACTTTCCTCTTCCTCCAGCCGGTCACTGGACTGAGCTCGATTCACGCACCAGAGACTTGGGAAGCTCTCCCTCTCTCGCCCATTTGTACCCCCTACTACAAACCAGTGCAAACAACATGAGCAGCACGAACTGGACGTAGGGTATTACACCCCATGGGTGGCCCGAACCAGTATAAACCCCCGTGTCCTTTTGCACTACCACCCGAGGCCCGACGCGCGCTCCACGATTTTATTATTTGCCGGCGGTAAAGAACCCCGACAGGGCTCAAATTTGGGCCTGATTTCTGTGACGAACTTCAGTAACCGTCGTAGATTGAAAATCAAAATCGTCTTGATTTAATACCGTACCTAAACATAATTTTGACAAACAAATATGTTTATTTTTTTATTTACGACTCAGTTCACATCTTATATATATAGCTTATCAAATGGAAAAATCAGGAAAAAAAACATTTCTCAGTTCGCATTCTATATATACCTTATTAAATGGTAAATGGAAAACTCAGGAAATAAAAAAGAAAAAACGTAAATGGAAAACTCAGGAAATAAAAAAGAAAAAACTTGGCGCAAGGTGAGGGAGCTAGGACTCAAACCCAGGCTGGTGGACACCATGGTGCGACGCCTTACCACTGCACTATGCGGGTTTTGGTGACTAATTGTGGTAATAATGAGTTATATACTTATGGCGTCCTCCGCCCAAGAAAAAATTAAAGCGCGAAGGGGAAGCTGGGTTTCGAACCCAGGTCGCGGGCGCGCCAATCCAGTGGCTTTCCACTGCGCCACAGAAGGGAAGGTGACAAATTGTGAGATGTGATAAATTTCACTTATTTTACATAGTTGCTTGCGTGGCTACTTTTGGGCCAGGACGCCACGTCACTCGATACCCGCCTCCGCCACATCATCGGCCGCGGCGCCACGTCACCAGTCCACCGGCCACCACAGCCATGCCCACTAAATTGATCAAAAAAACTGCTAGGGTTCAAACCCTGCACATGTGGGTTAGAAAAGAGTACATCTACCATTGGACCACCACATCTGTTGTGTTGAGTTTGGGGATTAAATTGTATATATTCTTTATTCTCATATAACACGCACCAGAAAATGCAAAAAAACACACCGCGGAAGTGAGAACTTGAGTTTCGAACCCAGGCCCTTAGAGTTGAGACGTACGCGCCTTACCAGTATGCTGCACCTGAGGTTGTGATGGAGTTTGGTATTTTTCCTATACATTATATTGGCGTGTTTTCTTTTGGGAATCCACCTAGAGCGATCCACGTGCGTGCAGTTAAACCAATCTCGTTGCGCCACGTGGCCAAACTAAAGAACACGCAAACAGTTCGTATTTCTTTTTTTAATTTGGAATTTAAACTTGTATCTAGTATTTCTCCTTCATGGCTACTCCAAATTTGATGATTTTTTTTCTAAAAAATTCTAAAATCATGCTTATTCAAGTTATGAAACTTATTAATGCTATTATTTTGAAAAACCTTCTAGTGTGAGTCTGTTTGAACAATCCAATTTTTGAATTTCAAAAAATGACAAATACAAGCACAATTTTTTTACACTAAATGATGTCAAATGGAAAAGTGATGAATACCAAAGCTTCATATCTCATCAAGATCTACAATCTTTATTTAGGTCATTTTGTCATTTTTAAAAGTGGTAATAACATGTAGTACAAATTTGACAAGTCTCTAACATAGTTTCTTAAACTATGTGAGTGAATCTAGGATTAATGAGCAATGTATAGTACCACTTTCTCAAATAAAAAAATAACCTAAATAAAGATTGTAGATCTTGATGAGTTATGAAACTTTGGTATTCATGACTTTTTCAGCTGAAATCATTTAGTGTTCCAAAATCTTGCTTTTAGTTATCAAATTTTGAATCTCAAAATTTGGATTATTCAAACTTTGTCACATGGATTAATGAACTAAATAAAGTTTGTAGATCTTGATGAGTTGTACAATTTTGGTATTCATGACTTTTTCATTTGAAATCATTTATTACCTAAAAAAATATATGTATTTCTCAACTTTTGAAATTTCATATTTAAATAATTCAATCTAACTCGGATGGGGAAGTGACCAAAACAATAGTTATAGATCTCGAATAGTTCTACAACTATTGTATTGACAACTTTCTCATTTGAAATCATTTTTAGTGTCTTAGAATTTAATATATTTCTACCATTAAAAGAAAATAAATGTTAAATTTGCTTAAACGGGCCCAAAGACCTATTTCTGGGCTGTTTTTGGGCTCGGTTTGCACGGCCCAATCATTTTTGACCGTCCATCCGATACTGACGGTTGAGATGATTCCTGCTCCAAATAAATAATCCCTGCCGAAACCCTAGCCCTTCTCCTCCCTTCCTCTCCAGCCCGCACAGGTGGCCGCCGCCGCCCCACCTCAGATTCGATGCTCCCTCCTCCTCTCCGCCTTCCATGCCCAGGACCCATTGCGGCGGCGCAGAGCCCCGGTCGCCGGCCGGTGCCTAGCGATAGGCTCGGCCACGGCGGGCCTAGATCCGGCCACCGCCCAGGCCGCTGTGTGCTGTGCGTCTTCTCGAGGAGGGAGCCCGGTCGCCCCCGGAGATCCCCTCGTTGCGGCGCACCACCACCTCTCCGTCGGCGCCGCCCGCTGGGACGCCGCCGCCGACCTCCTCTCCCTCTCCTTCGACGACGAGGCCGTCGCGCTGCCCGCTGGTCCTCCTGGTCCGCGCCCATCTCTTCACTCTCCCACCCTTCAGATCCACTCTCCCATCTCCTCCCTCACCGTGGCTGAGCAGGGAGGCGGGTTCCTCGCTTGTGTCGTCTCGGCCTCGAATCGGTCAATGGCGACGGCACCAGCGGCGACGCTGCTCCCGACACCAACGGGAGGCAGGAAGTGTCTCCCTCTCGCCGGTCGACGAGGATGAGCTCCTCAGGCGTGGATCGACGACGTCGAGGTATGCCTGCAGCTGGCAAGGGCTCCCTAACAGGAGCTTGTTATTTTCTTGCGCTGTTGTGTTTGAATGCATTTCTTGAAAATATTGTGCAATGAATCTGTGCAAAGGGAGGAATTTGATAATCCCTTTGTGTTTGCTACCTTAGTTCTGTGCAGCACAAAAAATTTAGCAGAATATCCTAAAGACAGTTAAAGCAAGTTCTTTGGTTGAAGTTCTTTTCTGCTGCTAGGATAAGGAACTCACGGCCAATATATGTACAAATCTGTTGTAGGCATCTAATATAAATTGCTATAGTACTAAAATGTAGGTCCTGATTACTTTGAAAATCAGAAGGTCTTAGTCATATAGTAAAGAATTCTGCCTTACTGCTGCCATTTCTTTTGATGCCATTTGCCCATTCAGTTGTGTAGTACAACTGAAAATGACAGCTCCTTTTTATCTCTTATCATTTTCTTTTCCTTTTCATGCAGCTGGATACTATGATTCCGGTATCATGAGGTTGCTTCTGTCAAGAGGAACCAACCATGTAAACAGGCAATGTTTTCCGACTAGAAGTTGTTATCTGATTGTGTAGTTTAAACTCTAATACTATTGTTTCTCGTACTTCATCCATCTATCGTAACATCAATAGAGTTCTTTGTTTTTCCTTGAACTGTAAAATATTATGTACCTCAGTTTCATAATTTGCTATGGTCATTTGCATATTAAGCTGCTATGGTCATAACTTGTTCCAAGACACTAGCATGATGAGTATTATGTACCTAGAGACAGTAGTAAAGAGTAAAAGAGCCAAGATAGAGGTCTAAGTCTGAACTCTGAAGTCAGCAGATCAAAGCTAGTGCTAGCTTTTCCTAATGGACCAATTTGTAGTTGAACCTTGGCCTTAGCAATTCACTTATTCTTGGGCTACTTTTGATAGTAGTGTTTGCTTTAAAATTTTATCTATCTTTTATTATATATCCAGCCATCCAGGATTTTACGGGTTAGAAGTGTCATCTAGTATTCCAGTGTTATTTTTTAATAAAATTACGTCAGCCTCTCTAACACACTGTTACTTGTGTAGGACTGGCAGAGGGATGTTTCCAGGGGCAGCCATATCACTCTAGATAACTATCTTCCAATGCAAAGTAGTGAAGTGAAAAATCCAATGATAGGTGAGCTCCAGATAACTACCTTACTTGTGCAGGACTTGTTACTCTAGCGAAGTAGTTTCCAGGGATGTATATTTTCTTGCATTTTCAGCTTGATAGGTGAGCTTGTCAACTATGAGTGCAATTTGATATCTGTTTGTATTCATGATTGGTCTCCATAATTCTTATACCTGTGCATGCACTACTAGATTGGAGTATGCACTACTAGCCACATTTCTTAAGTTTCCTGTTTATGTGAAAATAGTATGCAACTCATTTCTGCCCAATATTTCTTGTAAATCATTTCTGCCCAATATTGCTTGTAAATCATTTCTGCCCAATATTGCTTGTAAACCAATATTTCTACCCAATATTCCTTAATGCTTGAATACAAAGAAAAACTATGGATAGAGCTGTTAGCTTTAGTAGTAGTCTTTCCAGCCATTTCTCAATATTTCAGTGGCTAGCTTTTAGCTGTCAGTTTTGGTTACATATCTTTAGATGGTGCTTATTTCTAGAGACAAGAACTTGTATTTTGCTTGCTAGTCTTAGAAATAAGTGTGTACATGGCTTTGCTTCGTTATTAGCACATGCTAATCCATCTACTCATCTTAAATCATTTTCGTGATGGAGTTTTCCTTGATTTGATTTAACGTTGTGTGTGTGCAGGTGCTCCCGTCATGAATCATCGACTGGTGCTGCTGTGTTGCCTCGCTTCTCCTATCTCCCAAGTGCACAGCAGATGCAAGGTTATCACAGATTAGTTGATTGATTGGGATACTGCTAATTTACCATGCCTTGCTCATTGTACAATGTACGAAAATCCTGTGCCGTCGCTTGTTTGTGATGTAAAAGCTGATAAGAACCTGAGTACATGATCTTGTTTTTCTGTGTGATACCTTTATGTTCTGTTGAATTTGTTATGTGTACAAAACTATGAAGATATGTATGGAATTGTAATCTTGGAAATGGGCTTTATATTCTGAAATTGTAATTTTGAAATGGGCTAAAAGAATGGTGGGCCTAATTTATTATGGGCTGCACATTTGGTGCGCTAGAAATATGGTGACGTCATCGGTGCCACATCATCGTCCACGTAGGTGCCACATCATCGTCCACGTAGGTGCCACGTCAGCGTCCACGTAGGTGCCACGTCAGCGTCCACATAGGTGCCACATCATCATCCACGTAGGTGCCACGTCATCATCCACGTAGGTGCCACGTCATCATCCATGTAGGTGCCATGTCATCGTCCACGTCGGTGCCACATCATCATCCACATAGGCGCCACATTGTCATCCACGTAGGCGCCACATCATTGTCCATGTCAGCAGCAATCCGCGACGGTTATTTTCGTCACTAAAACTGGGCTTTGGACTGGGCTAAGTGGGCCTCGGGTTGGTCTGCGACGATCTGAAACCGTCATGGATCGCTTCAATCCGCGACGATTCTGAAGATCCGTCGCTCGATTTAATCAATGACGCTCAATCAACAACGAAATTTGAAACCGTCGCGGACACTGAATTGCGACGGATTTTCAACGATCCGTGACAGAATGATTCCGTCGCAGATTAAATAGTGTGTTGTAGTGAGTTATTCTAAAATCTCTATGGAAGAAGCCATTAATACATGTAGAGTGCAGTCTTCCAAAGATCTTCATACAAGGATTCTTGGGCCAGGCTTAAGAGGAATGAGAATAAGGCAAAGATTTGATATGGGCCAGGCTTAAAAGAATGAAAATTCGCCCCAGATCTGATATGCGTTTATAAAAATGACTTGGGGAGTTATTGTAGGCTCGTAGCCTTGCAGGGGATTAGAAATATATTCAAGTTTGAACTGGATCCGAATTTGAGCAAAGTCTGAGAGGGTCTAGCGTTTAGGACAAGCAAATGAAACAGCGTGAGGTTTCCATGCAAGGTTAATTTTGAAAATAGTTTTAATTGGCAATTACTAGGGTTCAGTTGAAAATTAAAAGTGTTTATTCTTAGCGAAATTTAAGTTTTGCTAATACTCAGGGTTGTTACACACCATGGATATACAATAAACTCAGGGAGTGCTTCTAGGCGAACCATTCTAGGCTTGATAGTCAAAGAAACCCAATCTTGAGTCCAACAATCACGAGGGAAACCTAAAACGAATGGCCAGCATTCTCTGTTGAAGTTAAGGCCCTTCCAATTCTATCCTCATTGGGCATTTTTACAACATGTCAGGCAACGAATTGGAATAAGTCCACTCCACAACCCTCATCTATTAGCGTCATTCGATTTACAACCCTTAACCGCAAAACCATGTATTTGACACCCCCCGAACTACTGAAACTGTCCGATTTACGCCCCTTAGTGGTTTTAAGAGCGGTTTTTGCTGGCGTGGCACCACGTCAGTGTGGCTCCACGTCAACAACGAGGGAGTTAAATTGGACTTCATTGATAGATTGAGGGTGTCAAATAGACTTTACAAAAATAAAAATATTTTTAAGAAAATATGTGCAATTAAAATCCTAAAATCTTGCTTACTTTTAAAAAAATCATAGAAAATTCATTTTAGCTCAGAAAAATATGTAACCTTTTTCATATTTTTTTTTATAAAATCATGCTCTATCTTCTAATGCCTAGTTAGGGGTTATTTAGAAATTTTGTGGTCTCATTTTGGTGTTTACTTGCTAGTAGTTCGTCTTGTTGCCTATGATAACAAGTATGGTTAGCGTTTTATTTAGTAGCAAGAACTTTCCACAGTATGCATATTTAAATAAGCACTAACCAGACAAAAAGTTTGCTAAACTAGCTCGTTACAAAAATGCCCTAATTACACTTACTTTTATTTTAGATTTAAATTTAGGTGATTTTTAATGAAATTCAACTTCATCCTAGCTCATTTAGCTCGTTTGAAGTTGGTCTCAAAAGATATAGGAGATCATAATAAATAAGAGTAACTTAATTCCAAAACTCTTAAAATAAGGAGATCATAATAACCCCTTGTGAAACCTACTTTTCATCGAAGTGAGCTACCGATCTTCGTAGTATGGGCCATCAATGTCATCGAAGTCATTCTCAGGGCCTATTAAACTACTTAGAATAAATAACATGAACAACTTTTAGCAAAAAAATAAAAGTATAATTTTAAGAGATTTAAATAACTTATAACTACACCCTAAAAGTTCATGATTTTTGAAAAAATATAAAACTAGTTTCATATTTTCTGAGCTAAGACAAATTTTCTATGAATTTTCTAAGAGTAAGCAAGATTTTAGGATTTTAATTACACATATTTTCTTAAAAATATTTTTATTTTTTTGTAAAGTCTATTTGACACCCTCAAACTAAATGAGGTCCAATGCACCCCCTTGTTGTTGATGTGGCACCACGTTGGACGGCTAACGTGGTGACACGTCAGCAAAAACCGCTTTCAAAACCACTGAGAGGTGTAAATCTGACGGTTTCAATAGTTCGGAGATGTCAAATAAATGGTTTTGCGGTTGAGGGTTGTAAATCAAACGACGCCGATAGATGAGGGTTGCGGAATGGACTTTTTCCCAACAAATTCCATTGCGCAGAAAAAGGCCCAAACCTCTTTTGATCCGGCCCAAAGCCTGGAGCAGGCCTATTTTGCAAACGGGTAGCATTTCCAAGATTCAAAACTGAACCTGCTGAGTGCTGACTACTGTTGATTGCGCGAGACTCGTGCACATTTTCTTTCGTTGCTTTAAAATGCCATTTGAATTTACCCGAGAATTTGACTGCCCAAAGTCTGGAGAAAAAACACCATGCATGCATTCCAAACAAGAACAGGTGAAAATTACTGCAAAGTAGTTAAGCCTTGTGATTGTCAACTGCAGAGAACAAAAGACAGCTTGACTGAATCAGCATCAAGGTACCCATGAAAGAACAAATATATTGTGAATTTGTGATTCATTACAGTGCTTCTACAGGGTCTACATATATTTACAATCACCTATACTACCCCCTCCATGGACAGTCCATGATCCAAGTGTATCTGAACTATTTGGGGAATAATTTCCACCAGCAACCAAGAACAATTAATTAATCTTCAGCTGATTGCAGGCCCAGATCACAACCGGAGCAAGATGGCCCTCACTTCATCCCTGAGCTTGAGCTGGTTCCACTCCTCCACCCAGAGCGTGTAGCTCGACTGCGGCGCGAGCACGTCCACGGACACCTCCCTACTCGCCACCAGCTCGCCGGAGTAGCGCTCGAACTCCTGCAGCTCCTCCAGCTTCATCGCCAGCTCCGCCGCGTCGCGCTCGCCCCGGGCGCTCTCCGTCTGCTCCCTCGCGTCCTCCACCCGCGCCCAGAAGCACGGGTCCTGCGTCAGCCCGGCGTACTTGCTCCGCCGCCTCCTGCTCGCCGGCGACATGGACGACGCGATGATGTCGCCGCCGGTGCCCGTGCAGCCCTTCTCCTGCCACCACCTGTCGAAGAGCTCGTACCTCCGCTCCCGGCCGTGGGTCATGTACCTCCCGCGCGTCCGGTGGAGGCTCAGGCGGTGGTAGTCGGCGATGTCGAGCGGCTCGACGAGGAGCTGGTAGAAGCGGGCGGCGTTCACCCACTTGGCGCGCCGGTGGAAGTCGTGGGGGAGCTGCCCGGCGTCGAGCATGGCGAGCACGCCGTCCCAGAACTGCCGCAGCTTGATGCGGTACATGTTGGCCTTGCCGAACTTCTTGGGCGACCGCCGCTGCTTGAACGCGTCGTAGTACCCCATCTCGCCGTCGAACAGCGCCTTGTACCACTCGATCTGCGCCCGGCACGGCGTGATCCGCCCCAGCTTCGTCGCCAGCTGCGCGCAGTTCAGGCTCGGCCGCCGCCCCGCCCGCTTCGACATCTTCAGCCACTGGCGCGCCGTCGACGCCTCCGTTGCCTGCCACCGATGGCAACACGCCATATCAGCCACGACATTGCTAAACAAGAGATCACGCATGCTTAGACCAATACCAATACGTACATGTGCTCTCACCATGGCGTGTATGCCGGAGGCTTCCAGGGAGAGGGAGACGCCGGCGTCATAGTTGGAGGTGACCGGCGCGTCGTCAGTGCGCAGGCGTCGCTTGAGGAGCAAGTGCTGCGGCATCTTCTGCACGAGGTCGCCGTAGCAGGAGTGCGCCGCCTCCAGGGACTCCAAACCAGGCGAGCACCGCGAGGCAAACGTGGCGTACAGCATCTGGACCGCGGCTGTCGGGTTGTCCACGCACACCGCGCCGTCCGGGGAGCACATCACGTATGTCCCGAACGGCCGGTAGGGGCCCCCGCTCAGCGTCACCGGATCGGCGAGCTTCTGCTCCATCGCCACGGCGCCGATGTGTGTCTGTATCAACTGCCGCAGCTCGTCCCTATCGGTGTCTGCCACGCGCGCGGTGACCGCGGTCACCGCGCCCCCATGGCGAGTCCGCGCAGGCCATTGCTGCAGCTGCATCCCGACAATGATGTGCGCAGGGACGGCGTCCAGGGGGCAGAAGAGGAGCCTCGGCACGACGTCGTGCTGGGAGACGACGTGGCAGAAGTTGCCGCCCCACCGCTCGCGCAGGATGGCACTAGACAGTGCCTCGTTGCCGAGCAATGGGCTGCCGAAGGTGAGGCACAGGACTGGAGGAGCTGGGCCCATTGTCGAGCTTGACGACGAGATGCAGAGGCAGTGCAGCGCCGCCAGGGCAGCAATGGCGCCACCGAGGGAGTGGCCCGTGAACACAACTGCCTTCCCCCTGATCTGATCCAGTAGCATCTGCATTGTCAACCAATTGCAGAGAGTGAGTCATAGACAAAGTTCTGCAGTGGCAACACGCCACACAAATTGAACTTTCAGCAGCATCATTTCAGTGATATAGATACAAAACTATAGTGATTGAAGATATTGGAATATTTAACTGCATAAGAAATACACAGTACTCATACTGGAACAACAGAGATCCGGGGAAATATGATGTTCTTGATAGATTTATGAACAATGAATGGTGTCAAATACTCGACATTAAAAAACCAACTGTGATAATGATACTCGATTAGAATATACAGTGATTCAAGAGACTCGGATCTTAAGCTGCATCAGCAACACAATATCATACTGAACAAAAAATATCATGCAAAAATATCTAGATAGATCTAGGAACAATAATTTGGTCAAATACTCAATTAAAAAGGTAACAGTTAGTGATAATGCAAGAAGGTACAGAAGAGGTGGGGACAGGGTGTGGCCCTCTCAAACATAATAACTGAAGACATCAACAAATGCTAAAGTTTCTCTTCATTATTTATCATAAGCATGGAATTAAATGGGGCCGACATGAACTTGTGATAGAGCACAGGGTTGTCGACGTTGAGGACATAAATTCTTGAATAGTGGAATCTAGATCAGATGTCTGAATCACGAGAAAAATTATCACAAATTTTGATGATTATCTGACATTATTGAGCAGAAGATAACGCCACAGCGAAAGTAGCCTGAATTCTGAATGACAGAAAACCACTACACTACGACTCTTCCTCATTGTCAGATTTTATTCCTCCAGATCAGTCCTTTACCACATCTTATTTACAAGCACTTTCAAGATCTTGAAATTTCTTCAGATCTTTATCTGCATGTATATTGCAGGCACTTGCCACTGTCTCAATCATGAGCTGCAGTGCTCTGCATTTTGTATGCCTTATCACCATCACCAGTTCTGTTGCCTATGGGCCCTTGAAATTCATCGATTGTACGCGACAATAAAGGAGCAACAGCAACTTTTGGTGGGCGCTGTGAGCTTTGTCGTGTGGGTGTACTTTTTGTTTGCCTTGGTACAATGGTACAGCGGCAGCATTAGCATCTCAAGTTAGCCGCCAAATTTGACAGGGATTGTGCTCTGTACACACATCCTCCTTTCAGCTCTGAGCTAAACTTCACAAACTCTTACAGTCTTGCTATGCCAGAGACGCAAACTAACAGAAGAGATCCCAAGAAGGAAAGATAGACACAGAAAGGTAAATAAGAGCAACATGTACTTTGTTCTTTCTAGATTTTTTCCCCAAAAGAAAGATTTTGTCTTGGTTTCATCCCACAATGTTCTCAAACTTGACTGATCAGTTAAACTGTTAAATTATTGCAGTATTAAATACTGAATCATTGACACTGGGGATTATATAAAAAATCTGAGTGCATCTCTCTCACATGTATGAACACCAAGGACACAGCAAAAACCAAAGACAGGCACATCAACATCACAAAAACTTTTCCCCAAGCCAACCTTAAAGCAAAAATATCAGATCACCGCATAAACCTCCGAAATTAAAGATGCCAATTTAGTCAAATTAGTGGGCAAACTGCTCCAATTAATGCGCTAAACACAAAAATAAATGATAATCAGGGCAGATATTTTCAATGAAGCAATCAATTACCTGGAAATCAGGGGAACCGCACAATTTCAAGAAGCACTGCAGCGCCAGCGCCTGCACGGCGATCTGCTCCCCGACGGCAGCCGCGTCGGGCTCGGCGGCGACCAGCGGCGCGAACATCCGCCGGGCCGCGTCCCCGCCAAGCCCCACCGGCGCGAAGACGTCGGCACCGCCGCCGGCCACCGCGGCCGCGCCCGCCGTCGACAGCGCGGCCTGCGCGCCGGAGAAGCCCACGTACACCGTGCCGCCGTCCTCGCCGTGCACGAGCCCCGACGCGGCGGCGGTGGCGGCCGCGCAGCGGTCCCAGGCACGCGCCAGCAGCGGCGAGGAGGCGAGCAGGGCGCCGAGGACATGGCTGGTCTCGAACCTTCACAAGCACGAAGCATTTCAGCTCCTTCGCCGCATCAAATTTCCATCTTTCCCATTTTATTTCTCCACAATTGGGCGCGAAAGGAACAAACTTTTTTTTGGGCGCGACCGACGCAGCAGGTATTTATAAGTGGTGATGCGAGGAAAAGTGATGGAAAACTGGAGCGAGGAACTTACATGGAAGCTTCTTCTTCTCCAGCGGCGTCGTCCATGGCTGATGAGCTTCCCAGAAGCGGGGGTAGAGAGAGAGAGAGAGTTGAAGCTTGAGAGAGAGAGAGAGGAGGAAGTGGTCAAGTTTTATTTGGTGGCCGGGGCTCTCTTGGGGAAGGTGGGGCAGAGCACTCTCTGCTCAGGGGTCAAATGGCATGGTTGATTTTGCATCAAGGGACCTCTAAATTAGGTTGCTTGCTTTTTACTCCTTACATGGAATGATGCTCTGATTTTTATTTTCAGCAAAAGATGCTCAGATATTTTTAATGGCTATTTCTCAAGAAACCACTAGGAGTAGATTGAACTCTATTTTCTATTTTAAAAATCTACACATTTTAAGCAAGTGTATAAAACAACTACAGTTTTATTCTCTACTCAAATCTGAGCATTTCTTATATAGTGCAAATAACAATTAGTTTTTTCTTTCTCTGGCAATGTGCAATATTTATGCAGTCAATTAGTTTAGATGTCTATTTTTTATATTTATTTTGAAAATCTAACTGAAAACTTATTTCATTGTTGGTAGAAACTTTTATATGCTTCATGATTTTTTAGGTTAATTTTGATCTATAGGAATGAATACTTATATTTATCTAGATCTGAGGAGTCACACCATTATATTATTTACAATTCATATGTAATTGTATTTTTGGGTCCACTAATCTTGTTATTCTAATGTCAAAGTTTAATTATTTTCAAACAAAATAGCATGTTATCCATAAAAAATTGAAAGTTTTAAGAAATTCAATGAGCTGTAAGATATTGCAGTTTTTCTTTTGTGGTAAGCACTTTATTGCTGACAAAAGGAAGCTTGATCTTTGTGGTGGTTATTTTTCTACTTTATTATACCTTTTTTTTATGTGCGTGCTAAAGTGTGGAAATACAAGTGACATCACATTACTCAGTCCAGTAATCCAAATGAGCAAAGGCAACTTTAGCAATTTCGTAGACCTAACTTACTTTTTGGATTTATACTACTTAATATCCAACTTACTTTTTGGATTTATACTACTTATCCAGATCTGAGGGTCTCAACTTTTGGGCACCTTTCTGTAAATTTGCAAGTTGTAGAGGCATATTTTATCCATGCTCCAAATACATTATTGTATCTCTGTTTTTTAATGTTTGGTCAAATCTCTAGCTTACTCCGTATACTTGCCCCCTACTTCCCTATTTTAATGTGTCCTCTATTATAAACATTTGTTTTGATCACCGACAAGGACATCGTCCTGGTAGGTCACTATAAAATCTGTAACCCGTTTGGGGTCACGAAGGCATGGCGTGGCGTGTGAACACATGCTCGAAAAGATTCTGTACATAACTCTGCTAGCCAATTAAAAAAAGGTGTCGTTTTTGATACGTGGAATTCAGGTAGGGTTGAAATCTACCTGATACGACCAGATACATGAGGGCGATGTGAGTAAATTTGTTCAGAAAACATTTCATTGATATTACTTTTTTTTTGTTATGCTTGTAGCTTTTGTGTGTGTACAGTGTATACACTAAATCTGTAACAAAATCCAAATAAATATTTCATTTACGTTTTTTTTATCTCCTTGAAGCACTGTAAAAAATCATTAGCTGATTGTAATTTGCAAAATACTACTTTAATTGGGCCCTCTAGTTTTGTCTACTATATGTATAAATGTCTTTCCATTTTCCAATATATATGCTGAATTATCAGCAGTATATATTAGTACTTTTTAATGCAATAAAGCTACAGCATTTGCCTATAAGAAATTTATGTGCTTCAAACAAGCCAACTATGAACTATCCGATTAACTTTGGAAATCATTGTGGGGATCGGGTAAGAACTATAGACTCGACAAGTTTCTTGAACAAGCGTGGTAAGTTATCATGCAAACTACAGTACAGATACATTTTTGCCTTTTATCTCAAATCATTTTTATTATTGTATTAATAATCTTACCTTCTAAATTACACTTTAGTTGATGTTGCACTGATAGTTACTGCATTGAATGGACAAACTGCGGCATGCATTATTTCTTGGAATTTTTATCTCCTAACTGTTCTGTTTTCTTTTTACATTTTTCCCTTTGTCTTTTGAGGTGTGGACGTGAAAAAGGGTTCTCACTTTTTCCTCATGTGGTTGCACAATCATCGAGCATGGAGCCCATTCTTATCAACTGATTAAGTGACACTCGAAACATAGTCCATCCTTTTCTCTTCTCCATGACATATATGATTCTCCCAGTATGGAGTTTGATATGACAAAAATACTATTTTATTTTAATTATCTCACGCTGCGCATTGTTAAATGAGATTACACCATTTTTCTACGTCAACTTCTTCACTGTGATATAGTTAATTTGATTCGAGACATGCATATTTTTTCTCTGTTTTGGCGAAGAAAAGTATTTTTTAACCAAGAGGGTAAAGGGGTATGTAGCTTTTGTTGCTGCTGATAACACAAGCAGCATTATGTTTTTTTTTACTTCTCCACACTCCTAGCCTAGAACCCTAGCTAGTTCCATGGCAAAAGGTTAATTTTTTTTGTTAGAGTTATGGTACCACATGGTTTCATACTTAGGGCTACATGGCTGTAGATAATGGAAAAAAATCATATGGAGTTGTTGACAAAAAGCTAGGCAACACACTCAATACATTGCAAAAGAATTTTCTTCAACTGAAATTGCTGGTAAATATCTACCAAACAGCGGTGTCAACAAAATCGTGCTTTTCCTTTCAAATTAGTTCTTTTCTTGGTTGAATAATCTTATACCTTCTAGATTACACTTTAATTGACGTGGCACTGAGCTAGTGGAGTGAGCACATTTGCTGATAGTTACTGCATCGAATCCTATTTATTCTGCTGACCAGCTATAATTCCCATTTCTTTTTCTACCATACCAATTCTCTGTTTCATTTTTGTGTTTTGAGGTGTGGAGGTATCTCACTTTTCCTCCTGTCATGGAACTATCATCAGGAGCATGTGGACATCACACCACCCTCTTAATTATCATCCCAACTTCCAAAGTGACATTCAAATCATGGCCGATCCTTTTCTCATATCCTTGACATATTCTCGATGTATCGGGGTTCGATACGCACAAAAGATTATATTGTTTTATCTCACACATAGCACACAATTAATTGAAAAGGAAACACATTGAACTTTTTATTTTTACCCTTCATTGTGATTTTTATTCCGATGCGAATGCGAGAGAACCTAGCATATCTTTTTTTGTGCACAAAGAGAAATCCTCTTGTCGACACTAGTATTTTCCTTTTTGGAAAAAAGGAAATGTCTCGACAAACTAATCGTAAGAGGGTACAATATAAAATTTCATGTTGCTTTTGTTGGCTATGATAAAGTAATAAGTGGCTATATATATATATATTTTACATATCCCTCTCTCCTAGGGAACCATAGGTCAAGGTACAGTATATATGGACCGAGAGCAGTTAGCAATTATTTTAAGTTAAATTATGGAAGCCACGCTTCTCTATAGTTTGGTCTATAGGCTCTATTATTAAGTTAAAGCTAGAGATGTAGATGCGCGTCGTGTTCGGTCTATATACTCTTCACTATGATCGAACAGCAAAATAAAACCACACCACCGTCGACCACACGAGTACTAGTAGGCGATAGAGCTGCTGAGATCGATTGTCAAAGATTCGAATTTGACCGGATGTGCTTATGCGGTCGTGGTCTTTTCGTTATTCAACCGACAACGAAGCCTAGTGGGCCCTACGGCCACCGGCCTCTTCCCATTTGCATTGCTCTGACCAGGAGAGCCAGGCGACTAATATACTGAGATTAGTCTGCAGACTCTCACTAATGATCCATGATGGTGCACGTGTGAACAGAACAGCACGCATTTTGTGCGTTTACTCCTCTACACAGAGTTCGTTCAGCGAAGACACGACTCGAGACTCGTCGTGCATGTGCCCTAACCCTAGGACACCACTGGCTACATGATCGAGCCGGTGCTGACGGTCAAAGTCCACGTCAAGTCAGCTCTGTTTGAAAACCATGTACTATAGCTTATGCTGTGCAGTGGATGCCGAGCATCTCCAGCCGGGCCCCTAAATGAGCCTCTATCCCTTGTTTTAGTCTCCCAATGAAAAAAAACAACTCCAGCCGGGCCCCTAAACGGGCTACTATTTTGTGGAGGCCTCCAAATTTTGGTCCAGGGCCCCTAGAACTGGAGGCCCTCTAAATTTAGTCACCCGGCTGGAGTTTGAAACCCCTAAATTTTTGTGGACCGGCCCCTAAAAGCAATATAGAGGCTCAAATTTAGTCCCCCGGCTGGAATTGCTCTGAGTTCCCTGCTGGTAAGGTAACTCCAGGAGCAGCTGCTTTGCTGATGGCCATGAAACATCGTCGTCTTCATCATCAGCAGCAGCCCATGATGTCCCTCGCGTTCAATTCGCTAGCTGCTTGCACCGTCATGAGTCATGACAGCGATCTTTGTTAGATTAGATAGAAGCCGCCCACGCGAAACTAACGGGATAAAAGAAAGAAAAAACTACTCTGATTACAGGTTAATTACAGACGTGTGATGGCATATTGGCATGTGTGTGCTAGGCTGATAGCAACAGCCAGCCAAATTAAGGATCTCAAAAGAAGACCCATGCAGGTCATCGCTATCTTTTAATTTGCAGCATCTATATGTTCCCAAGGCCCCAATCGTTTTCCCAGTGGCTCCTCTTGTGGCAGCATCTATATATTCCCACATAATTGGTTCTTTTCTAACTATTATTAGGGCAAGTACATTGGTTTGTCTAATAAGTAGTTTTATGTATTGCCACGTAATCTTAAGATGATTTAATAGACAACATTTACAATGGGTTGTTTTTAATAAGTTGTCTCGTACTCCCTTCGTATCGAAATATATATTTGCCGCCATTGACTTTTTCTAAAATGTTTGACTTTTCGTCTTATTCAAAAGTTTTATGCAAATATCAAAAAAATAAGTCACACTTAAAATACTAATAATGGTACAGCAAATGAAAAACAAAATAAATGATGTACACAAATATTTTGAATAGGACGAATGGTCAAAGTCATGATAAAAAATGAATGACGGCAAATATTTCGATACGGAGGTTGTAGTATTTATATAATTTCTTATTTTCTACATAGAAAAATAAATATTCATGAGTTGCATTGCAAAAACAACTCGTGCAATGGTGACTGAATGATCTCACAGTCCTAAATTTTAGCTTTAAGGTGATTGTCTCGCAAAACAACGGTCTGGTTCCACTACTACAAAAAGCGGCTACAGTCCCGGTTGAGAACCGGTTTTAGTCCCGGTTGCTCAACCGGGACTACCCAGGCGGGACTAAATGTGTCTGGTCTTTAGTCTCGGCAGCTTACGGCCCGGGACTAATGTAATTTTTCCAAAATAAAAAAAACATCCCGCAAGCCAGCCCCCCAACGCCCGCCGCCGGTCGCCTCAGCGACGGCCGCCGCTCGCCTCAGGACAGGCCGCCACTTCAGTTGGCTAGAATTTTCCAAATCCTTTCTCAATCACAAAATCATTCACCAAACCAATCAACAATCGCAATCCACAAACAAAATATTCACATATCTATCTCAAATCTCACATATTCATATTTCAATTCCAAGTATCATTCACAGGAAGAGGAAGGGAAAAATGAAGAAAAAAAGCTTGCCACGACGGCTCAGCTGTAGGGGGGCCGGTGGCTGTGCGCGTGGCTGGAGATCCACAGCCGGCGGCGCCTGTGCGCGTGGCTGGAGATCTAGAGCCGGCAGCGCCCATGGCCCGCGGCTGCCCGCGCCCGTGGCCGGCGTCGCCCGTGCCCAGCGTCCG
>CM014277.1:15666322-15701071 GCA_004135705.1 Alloteropsis semialata
AGATTGCATGTGCGTGTGCCGTGACCAGCGACCCTACATGCATGCCAATTAAATCGAGTACCTGTAGATTAAGTAATCAGAGTGCATGCGTCCATGCAAGCCGTGCATGTGGATTAACTAAAAAGGACATGCATGCAACCCGGGAAAGACGCATACACCGCGCCCACACGCATGCGAAGCCGGATTAGCGGGTCTCGGTGGCGTTGTCGTTGCCGTCGTTGTCGACGCCGGAGCCGTTGCCAACAGCGTTGTGGTCGTCGTCGCGGCCGTCGGTGCCGCGGCCGTCGTCGTCGCCGCGGTTGACGGCGTTGTGGTCATCGTCGCGGCCGTCGGTGCCGCCGCCGTCGTCGTCGCCGCGGTTGACGGCGTTGTGGTCGTCGTTGCGGCCGTTGGTGCCGCCGCCGTCGTCGTCGCCGCGGTTGACGGCGTTGTGGTCGTCGTTGCGGCCGTTGGTGCAGCCGTCGTCGTCGTCGCCGCGGTTGACCACCCGAGACCCGTAAGGAGAAAGACGTGACGCGCAAAGGCCCCACGGTGGGCGCCAACTGTCGGGGTTCTTTACCGCCGGCAAATAATAAAATCGTGGAGCGCGCGTCGGGCCTCGGGTGGTAGTGCAAAAGGACACGGGGGTTTATACTGGTTCGGGCCACCCATGGGGTGTAATACCCTACGTCCAGTTCGTGCTGCTCGTGTTGTTTGCACTGGTTTGTAGTAGGGGGTACAAATGGGCGAGAGAGGGAGAGCTTCCCAAGTCTCTGGTGCGTGAATCGAGCTCAGTCCAGTGACCGGCTGGAGGAAGAAGAAAGTCGAGGGAGAGTACTCCTCGGGAGAGAAAAGAGGCTCCCTGCCTCCCGTAGGAGGCCCAGGAGAGAGGAGGAAAAGAGTCCATGCCCCTCGCAGGAGGCCCAGACTTCCCTTTTATATTTCAAGGGAAGGCTGTAGAAGAAGTACAGTCAAAGGGTAAAACGGGAAAAAAGGAGGCGTGCCCGCCCATGCTGTGGGCCCGTCGTCCTTCCGAGCACTGTAGCCATGTCCTGCTGGTGCCAGTGGTGTCAGGAAGTGGTTGGCACAGTGTAGCGGCTTGACTCCGGGTGCTTCGGTCTTCCCGGAGGTTGCTTCGTTGCGAAGGGTTGGACCAGTCGGAGCCGCAGACTGGTCGGAGGCGGAGACTTGCCGGTCGAATCGGAGACTCCTAGGAGGCGAAAACCTGTCGGGCGAAGGTGCAACTCGTCGGTCACGGAGACTACTCGGGCGAGCGGAGACTTGTCGGGCGATGGTGCAGCTCGTCGGGCGAGCTTGCAACTTGTCGGGCGAGGCGGAGCTTCCGACCTGCAGCAAGGCGCGTACTCGAGTGGTCGAGAATTGGGCGGCTGGTCCACATGCAATCACGGCTTTGCCTAAAGTACTCGAGCATCACAAGCAGGCACTCGGGAGCTTTGCAGGAGTGGAGTAGGCACTCGAGTAGTTTAGTGGCCAGGTGACTCAAGCAGGTACTCGAGTAGTTCACGTGTGCATGCACCATGCTTGCTTAGGAACCGGCACTCACGTGGCCTGGCTGTGTGCATGCATCAAGCCTGCATGCGGGCCAAACGAGAGCCAGAGCACCCATCGTATGCAGCAGGGGTCGGGCGAGGTTGGATTTGTTGGATGAGCCTGAGACTTGTCGGTCGAGCCTGAAACTCGTCGGGCGAATCGGATCCTTGTAATTTTTATTTCTCGCGGGTAGATTTATCAGGGATTGTTATTTTTAATCCGCTGCCATTGGGTACCCCTAATATTGGTATCCGACAAGCCCGAATGGGCTATTTTTAGATCTGCGACGTTCTTAGAATTCGTTGCAAAGATTCCGTCACAGATTCTGGGCTTATCTGGGCTAAGAATAAAATGCTGACGTTTTTTGAAACCGTCGCCAGGATTCCGTCGCAGATTAAATGGTGTGTTGTAGTGACTCTAATGTCTAATGAAGTTCTTCAATTTTTCCTTTGTTCTTTCAAGAAAGTGTTTCCTCACTTTATTCACTTTATTCAGCAGAACAAAGTTCACATTCGTTACAAGACCATGCCGTATTCGAAGCGTGCCCGCTTTAAAAGCAGTAACAGACTGATTAATAGTTCCAACATCTAACAAAACAGAAACTCTATTTATGTTTGTAGCATCCGAAAGCTGATTGACTAGCGGCAGATACCAGGTATCAATTGAGCAACTGTTGTTTCTTGATGTCCCAGCTTCCCTTGGAGCAACGTCTAATGAAGTTCCTCTATTTTCCTTTGTTTTAAAGGCCCTCAGACCTTTTTCTGTTGCAAATCCGCAATGATGTTGATACTTGTGTCAGCAACTCTACCAATTGGTCCTACACTCCTGCTAAAATCCACATAGCTGTCGGCACGTAGAGCATGTGTATCTGTGTTATTATATCGTGACCGCGACTTAATGGTCCATCCGATCCACGAGCAGCGTAGCGTTGGGTCGGTCGTCCCTGTCCAGTAGTTCGTGCTCTTTCTACTTTGGTGCGTGGTCGGTAGTTAATTAAATGCATATGCTTCTCTAATTATTTTTTTTAAACCAGTACAGACGCAGACACTCACACGCATGCACACTTATCTCTATGCATACACGCACGCAAACCCTACCTCTATAGCACCTTCGAGAGACTGGGCCGGTTGTTCCGATCTTGAGATTGACGAAGTCACCACAGGCACCTCTCTATCGAGGGGCACGCCGCCTACCACTGAAAGAATAGCGCCGGTTAAATCCTAGAATAAATCCAGAAAAATGTGACCCTCCGTGCCGAATCGGTGACTCGAACCCGAGTGGGTAGGTTTCACCACAAGAAACCCAACCAACTAAGCTACACTTAGTTCCGCCATATGCTTCCCTATTTGATAGGGATTAAAATACATCATCATTAAGTAAAGAAAATGTTAAGTGTATTTGACTGACTAATCTCACGCTCGCGTGATTGTGACCGCGGGCGCCACCGCAACCCGCGCCGTCGCCGGACGACTGATCAGGGTTCACGATTGGACTAGGGATGGGGAGATTTGGCTCAACGGGGTTCTAAAGGGGTTGTTGGGGCGGCTGCCGATCTAGCGGTGGCGATGGTCGTCAGGCGGAAGGCTGGGCGGCGAGGATGCCGCTGGCGGGGGCGATGGACGGATGACTGGTAGGGTGAGAGAATGTCTAGAGATGTCGGCTGGAGGATGGAGATGAGGAGGGACGAGGGTGGAGGAGCTAGAGCTGGAGGAGAAAGATGCACCTTTAGAAGGAGGAGGACGCGGAGGACGATGGCGGCAGGACACGCGCTCCCGTCCTATGTTAACTCATCCCAAAGAAAAGAGAGAAAAATTGGGTAACTTTTGAAAGGAATTTCTTGTCCGTTCAATTTGTCTTGATTTCAGACAAGACATAGAAACATGTGAAAGCGTCAATGAAGACCCAAGATCCTTAGTGGAAAACTGTGTCAGCTTTTCTTTATTATAGGAGTAATAGGAGTAGTTTTAAATTGGCATAAGCTTGATAATGCATAGAAAAATGTAGAAATGTCATAAAACCTTGAAACCACTGGATCGGTAAATGAGCACTAATTTCCATTCAATGTTTCCTAATTAGGATCTTATTATTAATGTGCTCTTGTTAAGGACTTCTCTTAGTGTATCAATAGCATTCCATATTTTCATGAACTATTGGCTTGGGCAACAATAGAACTCTAGGCTAGGATTGTTTACATGTTCTAGAGATATATATCTCGATATACACCTATTCGGGCCATTGATCCTTTCAATTGATATTAGAGCTTAGGTTCTCTGTTACATGATTAAAATTTTAGAGAATGGGTCCAATAAGTAGTAATGGTTTGCCTAGGTTCGATGGAAGAAATTATTTTTATTTGAAACTTTGCATGGAATGATGCTTGGAGGAAAGGTCACTACTAGGGAATAGATGACCCACCCACCTTAGATCAAGTTAAATGGAATGCTAAGGCTAATGATCTCTTTGAGGCTATATCCGATGAAGTGTTTGCTCGAGTTCGTAGCAAGAACACCGCCTTTGATATGTAAGAAAGTTCATGAAGAAAATTAAAATAGCAAGTTCTTTGTGAAAAACTTTGGAGATTAATATGTTTCCTAATGAAAATGATGAGCAAATGATTCAAGAATTAGTGTGCTTATCGAATATATCAATTCACTTGACATTATTCTCAAAGAAAAATTCACTTGACATTGCTCCTATGTCCTAAGGTGTCATCATTTTATTGATCTTACACACCGTCACCAAGCCCAAGTAAAGGATCATCATGGCTCTTCAATGTGAGAAGGATATTGATAAACTCGATGTAGTGAAAGTCATTGGGAAGGCTTGTGCTCATGACATGCTTTTAATGGTTGAGATTGACAAATCCTCCTCCAACTAAGATCTCGCCCTCAAGACCATAAGTGAATCAAAGAGCAAGAAGAACGCTAAACAAGTTGTGGTTCCCTCATTATTAAGTGCAAGTGAATACGAAGAAGATGATGATGAAGTAGATTTCAAGCTTGGTCTCATCATGAGGAAGGCTACAAGAATGCTCTCCAAGTTGAACAAAAAAGCTACAACTCGGACCCCAAGAAGAATAAATTTCATTGAAGAAGATATGGTGGCAAGAAGAAGTGCTACAATTGTGGTCAACATGATCACCTCTTCTATGATTGCCCCATGCTAGACAACAAGAAGATCAAGAACAAGGGAAAGAACGAGGCAAATGATGATGAAAAAGATCTCAAGGGCAATACGAAGGTCTTTGACAAGACTACAAAGAAGCTCACCAAGAAACGAGGGAAATGAGGCTTTGTTGTTGCCGAGTGGGTGTGGACCGATGAAGAAACCTGAAGATTCAAGTGATGATGAATACAAAAGGTTCTCCGGACATGCCATTAACAATGAAAACGATGAATCTCCTCTTCCTCCACCACCTATGTTCCTCATGGAAAAAGCTAACGCCAAGGTTAGTGATGATGATGAGAGTGATATTAGTGATGATAAAGTTTCCCCTAATGAGCTTAAGGCACTTCTAGAAGAGTACACCAATCTGATAATATGCAAAAGGTTAAGCTTAAAACTCTTGAGAGTTCATATGTCAATATTAATCATTGTAATGGTGAGTTACGCAATGAGCTCGTTGAAACTCAAGATATACTAGTTGTGTCTAACATGTCACTTAGAGATGAGCTAGGGGTGGAATCAGATCAGATACGCATGGAATCAGATACGGATAGCACTTTTTACCACATTTTAACTCAAATACGAATACAAATTCGAATACTCTCAAATACGAATACAAAACGAATGTCTCGAATATGGATATGCATTCGGATATTTACTTGATTTAGAAGACAATATTTATATATTTCATTCGTTGATGGTTTTGAAACAAAATCATTACACAAGTAAAAACTAAAGTATGAGTACGTAATAAGTGTAGACAAATACCACTGATCAATAATATCACATTTATCAATAATTATTTTACTAATTAATCATATAAAAATAAATAAAACTATAGGTAATTATATACTTAATAAATAAATATATACATTTATCATTAAATAATAAAAAGTATATAAAATATTTTCATCAATAAAGACAAACTAGAGTATTAAATTAAATTTAATATTCATTTATCTTTATTATTAAGATTAATGACATTAGTCATTAAAATTAGAGATAAATTTAAATAGTTTTATGGGTACAATAATAGTAATTAAAATTGATAACTTTTAAATAGATAGCTTTTAAATAGTTTTGATTATACACAATCATTATTAATATTCAAATAAACTATATAAAAGTTATCTAAATATAGTCGGGTACGAATAGTTGCGGATATTGCCGAATATGGATGTGGAACCAGATAGAGAAAATCGATGAAAAACGAATTCGGATGTATCCATTTTAGTACCACATTAAATTCAAATACAAATATGGATAACCATATTTACATTTTAGCGGATATGGATACCAGATAATTCAGATTCCATTTTCATATTTCCATCCCTATCGAGCATGATGATGTGATTGTGCTTAATAAGTCACTTGATTCAAGCAACAAGAAGCTCAAGATTGACCTCATGAACTTAAAGACGAAACATCAAGAGCTAGAGTTTGTCTATAATTCCACTGACCCTGCATGCAAGAATTTGCAGACATTGATATCGGTCTCAAGATTGACCTCATGAACTTAAAGACGAAACATCAAGAGCTAGAGTTTGTCTATAATTCCACTGACCCTGCATGCAAGAATTTGCAGACATTGATATCGGTAAGGTCATTGCATCTACTTCTTGTGATGATCTCATAGATGCGCCATATCCGTTGTCATCATACTATATGGTTCTTCAAGTACTCGTGGTGTCAACATTGCGGGACCACTGGTCACAACACAAGGAAGTGTCCATCTCCAACTCACCCTCTTCCCACCTTACCTCCTAACTATACATGTGAATTCATAAGCATCATTTCCTGTTGGGTGTTGGTAAGGGTTGTAAGGTCATGGCTAAGTTTATGGGCTCTCTTCATATAAGGGCAAAAGCTTCCTAGACAAATTTGGATCTCTAAAGTTCTTGTCTCCCATACGTGCGGACCCAAATGTGCTTGGGGTTCCCAAACCTCAAACTTGATTCTCTTGGGTGTAGGTGAATACAAAGCTGGAGAAAAACATTTGGTGTTTGATAGTAGATGTATACAACATATGACCAGTTATGTAAGGAGATGTGTGTGCGCGCGCGCACGTGTGTGTGTTACGTATCATACGTCATGGGTACAATGAAGTTTAACTTCCACTATATACGTACATATCTACTATATGATCATACAATTCCCAAAATCTCTAGCATTAAATAATTTGTGTGCCCGTGTGTTCTGCCCAATCTATATATGGGAGCGCATGAGTGCCTCCTATTGTAGATAGGGCACTTACT
The DNA here is from genome assembly GCA_004135705.1 of Alloteropsis semialata. Lineage (NCBI taxonomy): Eukaryota > Viridiplantae > Streptophyta > Magnoliopsida > Poales > Poaceae > Alloteropsis > Alloteropsis semialata. The sequence continues at coordinate 15,673,273 of CM014277.1, forward strand.
TGTTCCTTAGCAATTAACATAGTACATCAATGCACTCTAGATTAGCAACAAGATGTTTTTGGAACTAGCGGTTGCCATCTTGCTAGTGTGCATGATAACTCCTCCCCAACTAGTGACTTGAACAATATGTACGCAGACATATATAGAAGGCAAAAGTCATGTTTTACTACCATCCTTTCACCAAGAAAGGATCCACCAATAATTTTGTACATATCAGAGCCTGTTGTGTAGCAGTGAGACTGGTGCCAAATAGAGACATGCGTTGCGTCGGTGTCGATGCTAACAGATAAAGAGAAGCGTGATCATGATGAAAGAAAAGATTTTGTCTCTTCAATTTCCCTGCGAACTTCCTTCTCTCTCTCTCTCTCTCCCCCCCCACCCCCCCCTCCACACACGCGCGCGCGCCCAATAGCCATCCTCCTCATCCTCAACACAAATCAGGTAAGATGTTGCTGGTTGCTGATCTATTTTGATTACTAAGTACACAATATATAACTGCTGAGAAGCTAAAAGAAGATCAATTAAATTTCCTACCAGATCATGGTGTTGAGGGACGGCTGCCACCGCTAATGGAGTGCATGACCCTAATAGGGAATTTGAAAGAAGATTCATATATCAGTCAATAAATTGGTCATTCCTTGTTGTGTACCTTTCATATAAAAATATTGATTGACCAAGGTTTAAAGGGCAACTCGTCTATACACATCATATTTTTTTAAAAATCTCATTCACCAATTTTGGGTTCTTGCATATTTTAGTAGAGGTCAAACTTGACTCAGTTTGCAACAAAGCTTCCTCTATGTGAAAAAAATCCAATATTCTAAATATGATAACAAAGAAAATTGGATAGCAGGTTGGATGTGTTAACAGCAGAAATTAATTCTTACAGAATGTGTATAAAACCCCAGACAAAAATATCTTTGAGTGACACAAAACTACACAAGATATGATTCAATGTAAAATTCCCCAGACTATGGTTTGGGTTTTTATATATAGATCTTGATTATATAAACATAGAAAACCCTGAAAGAAACCCTATGTACACATGATTGTCTAAATAGAAGAATATGAAAAGTATGGGAATAGAACAGGCTAACACCTTGATTCCTATGTAATGATAAAACATAGGAAATGTAAGAATGGGCATTTGGAAGGACCACAAGAAAAAACACAAGAAGTCAAGAGAGATTGACACAAAGTAAACTTTCCATGAGGTTCAGTCTCATGATAGAATTAATTACTCCAAAATCTCTATGGAATAAGCCATTACATTATTGAAATTTTAGGGATTCGTACGAAACTTCTTTATGAGATTCTAATCCTAAAAAATTCCACTATTTTTCCTTTGTTACAAAGAGGTGTTAAGACTTTGGAACCCCTTTTTCACCAAGAAAATCTGCAATGATGCCGATATAAACGGATACTTGTGTCAGCAACTTTACCAAATGGTCCTGCACTCCTGCTAAAATCCACGTAGCAATCGGCACCTACAACAAAATGGATGGGTGTCAATATATCGTGACGGCGACCAAATGGTCTGATCCGATGCATGCGTTAGGCCGGTCGTCCCTGTCTAGCAGTATGCAGTACGTGCTCGTTCTCTTTGGTGCGTGTGGCATGTAGCTAGCTAATTAAATGCATATGCTTCCCTTGTTTTAGAAGGGATCAAAATTCATCATTAATACGACCATAAAGAAATTGGGCACCACTTCTGAAAGGGAATTTCCCGTCCGTTTAACTTGTCCTGATTTGAAAAGCGATCTAGGAACAAGTGTACCGGCTTTAGATGGCCATCCACTACGGCAGTTCTTTTTCTTCTTCTTTTTTATGAAAAAACTACGCGTTTCCAGAAGCTTCAGGCAATTACGATTTATGGAGCCAAACATATATATGATTTAATGCGCACTAGTTAGCATAATAGTGGGGAATAAGTTTATCCCACTAAAATTTATGGAATGACATCGCGATAGAACATCCCATTCTATGAAATGATTTATCAAACCGAATACCTCTTAATATGTATGATTGAATGTGACCATTAATAGTGTTTTGTTTGAGAGTGGTCCATTACCGTGGAACAAGCATAGCTTAGTTGGTTAGGTTCCTTGTGGTGGAACCTGCCCACCCGGGTTCGAGTCTCCGACTCGGCACGGGTGTCACATTTTCCTGGATTTATTCCAGGATTTAACCGGCGCTTTTCTTTCAGTGGTAGGCGACGTGCCCGTCGATAGCGAGGCGCCTGTGGTGACTTCGTCAATCTCAAGATCGGAACAGCCGGCCCAGTCTCTTGAAGGTGCTCATAGGGGTAGGGTTTACGTGCGTGTATTCATAGGGGTGAGTGTGCGTGCGTGTGTGAGCGTCAGCATCTGTACTGGTCTTTCGCAAAAAAAAGTGGTCTATTACCTTCTCACGTTTTATACTTCTGTTTGGTTTGAACAACGAAATGAGTTGATCCATCCACTTCAACCATCACACAGTACACATGGTTAGTGAAAGGAATCGATGCTCGTGATAGCCTAAGAGGGGGAGGGGGTGAATTAGACTTTTTAATTACACAATATGAAACTAAGACAACCTGTCTGGATGCGCAACTAAGGTTTTCTTCTAGTGTTTGCACCCACCCAAAGATTTTTGCAACCTAGAGCCAATCCTATCAAGATACTACTCTAGAAAGGTGACACACAAATTACAAGAATAAAATGTGGAAGCTTAAAGGGTCAGAGGGATGCAAACTTGACACGAAGATTTATCCCGTGGTTCGGCTTATGCCTACTCCACGTTGGAGCTCCACAAAGGATGTGCTTCCCGGTCGCCAAGTCTTCTTCCCGGTCAAGACCTTGAGCTCGCCATAAAGGCTCCCCAAGAGGGATGATGAGCAAGTCACCAAGACCTTGCTCTCATCAACCTACTCTCCCGAAGATCTTGACGCCACCTCCACTACGGGGCTTCTCCACCAAGGAAAGGGGTCTCTTCTTCCCCCGCACAATGTCGTCGTCACCGCTCCACACCAAGCCGGAGGGTCGAAGACTTGCCGGTGAATCACCACGACTCCAAGGGGGTGGCACACCAAGATTACAAGGGTTGGTTCTCTCTAGAACCAAATGCAAGGCTCAACACCTTGCTCCCTCACTCACTAGGCCTATCCTAGCTTTCTCACTAACTATGGATGTAGAACGTAGCACAAATGGTGGCTTGGATGTCTCGTGGTTGTAGATGAGCTTCTCAAGACTCCAGCAACTCCAAATGGCCGAATGGTGGGAATTTATAGCTCAAGGGGCTCAACTAGCCTTTATCCAAAAGCTGCACAAAAATCGTGAACACCGTATGTTCCGCAGTGTGCTTTTTCCTCATCGACGGATAATACGCCGTGTGCGTTTTTCAACGGTCGGATTCCTTTTCCAACGGCTCTCTGCACACGCCGTATGCTTCCCAACTTGTACGCTGATGATCGGCGTTTCATACGCCGTACCATTTCCTCCATCTTCTCTTGACATCGTCCCTGAATAACTTGTACGCCGATTGTCCGCCGAGGGTCGGCGTATGATACGCTGTGTAGGGTATTGCTGACCCTAACTTGAACTTGCCCATGCTTCGAACGTCGTATCATCTGCCCTTCATGCGCGCAGTAACACCCGGTTTCTGAACTTGTCCACCGTGCATCGCCGTATCATACGCCGTGTAGAGTCTTCTTGCTTTGCTTGATCGGCCTCTACCCGCCGTATGCTTCTAGTTTGTACGCCGTGTATCAGCGTTTAATACGCTGTGTACAAACTCTGCGGGCTTATCTAATTCAATCAATTCAAGCCCTTTCCATGATTTCATATGCCAATACAACGTTATAAATACTTCAAAATAAGACTCTAGTTTTTTGCTATACTTTGGAATCATTCTTGGGACGTAATTTTCTATATAAATCACTTAACAAACTTGTTAGTCCCAATGACTATGTTGTCATTCAATCACCAAAATCACAATATAAATGGCACATAGGGCCATTTTCGTTACAGTTAGCATATTAATGGTGAATAGGTTCATTATCTACCAAAATTTATGGAACATGCAATCTCGTGATATATGGACCAGAGGGATTCGTCGATCCAATTCCAAAAATACCTCTTATTCTCTTAATGTAGGTACTACGTACGAGTACGATTGAATGTTCTTGGACATGGCCCTCATCATCACGTGAAAGGTGACTAGGCGGATATGCACCAACCAGCACATTCCATTTTTTAATCTTTCCACGCATCAACCGGTGCCAAGATTCGTCTTCTCATTCTCCACCTGCACATCGTAATCATGCAAGTTGATTGTGTGCGTGTGATGTACGTGCATGAGAAGACATTAATGTAATGATTAAGCACCATTTACATCCCATCTGAGTAACATTCTTTTTTTACATGTGGCACGGAATAAATAAGATCAGAAGAGATGAGTTTATCATGGAAGAATCCGGACAGGTGTATACGTGGTAAAATTCTGTATATTTCAAAATATCTTACTAGGACGAATTAATGGAGATAGACGTATATATAGTTTGGGTGATCCGAGGAGTAAGAAGATAACATGTCACGCACCGCCTATGACCCTATGTATAGGCAACAGTAGCAAGCTATGTTGTTGAGTTATTGCGATGAGCTTGTCCTATTTTTTTTAAAAAAAAATTTCGGCCTCCGTAGCCTCACACAACCAATTTTTACATATTTTTAAAAACAAAAGTGCAATATGTCAAGAACTACTTAGGGTGGCAACAAATTATCTGAATTTGTGAAGGTAGTAAAACACTAAAACAAAAGTGCATTATTTCAATTACTTAGTAGGAATATTCAAAATTAGCATTATTATTTCCATATTAAACGAGAAAACTATAATATCGACCATTGACTTTTAATGATCCAATGGTCTTGATTAGCCCATGATTAATACGCAGCTAATTTAGTATTAAAATGGTCTTAGTGGTAAGATTTCTAAATGATTTGGCTGAAAAAATAGTTTAACAAACAATCCATTTTGAATACAATTAATTAATAGCGATTTCCAGGGATATGAAATTCACCTTAAGAAGTTTAGGGACCCAAATGACACACTGAGACCAGTTTAGAGACCTGAAGAGGCATCTTGAGAGTTTAGAGACCCGAATGGCAACCCCGGCCAAGTTTAGGGATCTAAAAATGCATTTTGAGAGTTCAGAGACCTGAATGACACCTCGAGACAAGTTCGAGGACCGCCCACGTATTTTACTCTAGATTACATAATCCATAAAATAATCTATGGTGTTTGTTGCCCATATTGAACTATTTTGCAGATTATAAGCTACTTGACATATAATCCGGAGGGCGAATAAACATGCCCAAAGTTACGGGTTCAACCCTTCCACTTGCTAACTTTCCAAGGCGAAAGCCAAAGGTCCTCCGTTACAGGAAAGGCGAAAAGAAGCACGCAGAATGTGTGCAAGAATATACAGAGATGACCGATGATGAGGTGTTTATCTGCTCGTGTTGGCAGCAGAGCAGTGGAAGTTGGAAAGAAAACAGAAGTTATCCTCTCCAACTTTCCACGCGGCGTCTCGATGAACCAGCCACCCGTACTGCCCGCCACATCCACCATGGACGCCGCCATCACAAGCTCCTCCAAACCTCTCTCGTCTCATCTCTAATATATATCCGATCCTCCCATTCGCCACACACGTACATCCATGCTCATCACAGCGAGCTGAAGATACCAGTGCTGACATTGATTATTGGATCGGAGGTCGGCGGCGGCGATGGCGAAGGAAGGCCACCACCCGAGCGGCGGGGAGGCGTTGGAGGTGTCGGTGGAGGCGGGGAACCACGGCGACGAGGCGCGGCTGGACGACGACGGGCGGCCGCGGAGGACGGGCACGATGTGGACGGCGAGCGCGCACATCATCACGGCGGTGATCGGGGCCGGCGTGCTGTCGCTGGCGTGGGCGATGGCGCAGCTGGGCTGGGGGCCGGGCCTTGTCGCCATGGTGGTCTTCGCCGCCATCAGCTACTACACCTCCACGCTGCTCGCCGACTGCTACCGCTCCGGCGACCCCGTCACCGGCAAGCGCAACTACACCTACACGGAGGCCGTCCGCGCCCTCCTCGGCGGCGCCAAGGTCAAGCTCTGCGGCGTCATCCAGTACGCCAACCTCGTCGGCATCGCCATCGGATACACCATCGCCGCCTCCATCAGCATGCTGTAAGTGTTAGCAAGCACGCACCTTCGATTCCGGTTCTCAACTTCCCATCTCACTGATCACCAGCTCATCGAGATCATCCGTGAACGCTTGCAGGGCGATCAAGAGGGCGGATTGCTTCCACGTCAAGGGGCACAAGAACGCGTGCCACAGCTCGAGCAACCCCTACATGATCCTCTTCGGCGTCGTCGAGATCGTCTTCTCGCAGATACCGGACTTCGACCAGATATGGTGGCTCTCCATCGTGGCCGCCGTCATGTCCTTCACCTACGCGACCATCGGCGTCGCGCTCGGGGTCGCGCAGACCGTCGCCAACGGCGGGTTCAAGGGCACCCTCACGGGCGTCAGCGCCGCCGCCGGGGTGGCGCCGACGCAGAAGGTCTGGCGCAGCCTGCAGGCCTTCGGGGACATCTCCTTCGCCTACTCCTACGCCTACATCCTCATCGAGATCCAGGACACGATCCGGGCGCCGCCGCCGTCGGAGGCGACGGTGATGCGGAAGGCGACGATGGTGAGCGTGGCGACCACCACGGTCTTCTACATGCTCTGCGGCTGCATGGGCTACGCGGCGTTCGGCGATGACACCCCCGACAACCTGCTCACGGGCTTCGGCTTCTACGAGCCCTTCTGGCTCGTCGACGTCGCCAACGCCGCCATCGTCGTGCACCTCGTCGGCGCGTACCAGGTCTTCGTCCAGCCGCTCTTCGCCTTCGTCGAGAAGCGGGCGGCGGCGCGGTGGCCCGGGAGCCGGTTCCTGACACGGGAGGTGAGGGTCGGCCCCTTCTTCGTCCTCGGGGTGTTCCGTCTCGCCTGGCGCACGGCGTTCGTGTGCCTCACCACCGTCGTGGCCATGGCGCTGCCCTTCTTCGGCGACGTGGTGGGGCTGCTCGGCGCCGTCTCGTTCTGGCCCCTCACCGTCTACTTCCCCGTCGAGATGTACATCGCGCAGCGCGGCGTGCGCCGGTGGAGCACGCGCTGGGTCTGCCTCCAGACGCTCAGCGCCGCGTGCCTCCTCGTGTCGGTCGCCGGCGCCGTCGGCTCCACCGCCGGCGTCATCGACGCCGTCAAGCTGCACCGGCCGTTCAGCGGCTAGGACCGTACCCTACGTGTGTGGTGTCACGTTCGAGCTAGCTAGCTGACGAAACTGAGGAGTCCTTGCTTCCTTTTTTAGCGACGTGTCACGGTCGTTAGGCCAAAGCTTGAAAGGCACACCAGCGCACAAAATTAAAGCCTGCGCTAACCTGTTACCCTTATGTTCTTACCAAGAGAAATGTGTGGAATCACGTGTACTAAAATTTTAAGATGAAGTTAAAATTAATGGAGGGGGGAAAGAAACCTCCTCCGGCTGTCTAGCACATCAGGCCAGGCCCAATGCAGTAACTTTAGCAGTGGCTTCACATGTCTGGTAGGTTCGGATTCCGGATTTCACCATGGATAACATACAGTAGTTTGACAGTGTGTCAGAGTAGCTTGCGGAGGATACGCTACTTCATGAGAGAGAGAGAGACAAAATTGGTCTTAAAAAGAGAAGAGAGATAATGAATGTAGCGTTAGGTGATGAGTAGTTTTGCTACTGTCGTGACAACTTTATGGTTCAAGTGAACAGTGAAGCCACTGGTGCAGGTATCTGCATTGGGCTCGTCCTCAGGGGATGCTCTGCCACAAATCTTAAAGCAAATCCAATGGTACGATCAGGCACTTCCAAAAGTAAAATAAAAAAGGGGTTCCATGTGATTTGTACATATGCATCCAAAGGTAAAGAAAAATGTACGATCAGGCGCTTCCAAAAGGTGAAGAAAATGACGTGTCAACGTGTACGTATTTCGTGAGCAGTACTCTCTACTCTCTAGGCAGAACTACTTGTACATCAACAAGGACAGTATCATGTGCTTATGAGTATGTTGGTTGACATGCATAACCATAATCTCGTGCCAGGACAAAAAAAATTTCCACGCCCGTACAATTTGGCCACCCTTTGGTTCATGTTCCAAATTTGGCTGCCCAAACAAATTTTGGCCAAGACGCCACAGCCCACACAGTTTCCTTCTTGGGCAGCAGCTGGGCCAGCAATAGAGCGGCTGAGATTTGGCTAGCTTGGCTGCTTTGTCCCTATGCGCTGACATGTCATGTTTTGATTGGCTACGTCAATGCTTTGTATTTTGGGTTAATTAACAAACTTGAGTGATTATGGTTGCTGAACCATGCATTCTAGTTTTATCCTTTAAATCATTAACTTCTAATATTTAATATATACAAAAACCATGATGAGTTTATTTTGAAACAAAAAATAAAATGACATCTAATGCCCAAATGTCATAGTATTAGTCAAATATTATTATAGTTTTGGCTTCGCCAAATTTTTTCACTTTCACCCTTGGGCCACAGTGGCCGAACGCAATGGCTCAGGCCTTCTTGATGAAAGAACTAGAGTAAAATGCACCCCAGGTCTCTAAACTTGTTCCGCATGTTCATCTAGGCCCCTAAACTCTCAAAACGCATATCTAGGTCCCCAAACTTTGTAAAAAGGTCCATTGCAGGCCCCAAACGCGCCACGCAAACTCCCGATGCTGATGTGGCATGCCATGCTGGCAAAAAATATACACAAACCCCCTCTAATTCGTAATAATTGACAACCCGCCCCCTTTCTCTCTCCCATTATCCTATCTTCTTTCAGTGACCATCTCCTCCATGGCCGACGCGGAGAAAGAGCCTGTCCCTGGCGGAGTGACCGATGTCCACCCGGCGGCGGACGACCCGACCCAGCCACCGTGCTGCCGCACGCCCCCATGCCCGCCTGCCCGGCATGCCCCCAAGAAGGAGAAGGAGTCGCGGAGGTGGCACCTTGGTTCCGCCACCGGTGCTGCCAGCGGTGAGGCCTTATGCCCTCGTTCGCGCGGAGGAAGAGGAGTCGCGGGAGGCGACGCCGCTCCTACGGAGGAGGCAGGGGCGGCGACGACGCCCTCCATGCCGCGAAGACGAAGACGGCAACGCGGAAGACAACCTCAGAGGCGCCATGGTCGGCCTCGCCCACCTCCAGAACTTTCGTCTGCAGCACCTCCTTGTTAGGTTGATCTCCACCAGTTGGCCCAAAGGCCAATTGGGCCTTTGACTCGCGTCCTGATCGGGGACGCCCAGCCCAATAGAAGGCTGGTGGGCCCCCGTCGCGCAGCGCCATATAAGAGGAGGTGGGGGTTAGTGGCTAGGGTTACGAGGTTAGCCGCCACTGTTCCCCACTTTTCCGATCCCATTCCGATCGAGAGGGAGGCGCTGAAGCGTCGGGAAGCTCCACCAGCGCCACCAGTTCACGCGTCGGTCACCACTGCATCGCCATGGCAGGATTCCCTCCACCAAGCCCAACGGTCTATCTCTCTACTCTCTCTCTGTTCATGCATTCTTGATGTAAATCAATGTTGTACATTCACGAATCATTGCAAATCCCCACTGGACCGAACTCCTAGAGATCCCAGAGATCTTAACAATGGTATCATGAGCCTTGCTAGAAGTAGATCCAGTTCGGGGAAAAGAAAAAAGATGATTTGATTTGAATCTATCTAACCCTAACAGGGAAAAGCAAAATCAAAGAATCAAGAAAAGTTCATTCGGTCACGGATCGAAAAAAGCAAAGTAACAGAAAAGCCTAACCCTAACCGGGTGATGTAGCAATCATCTCCTCTGTGGCCGCAGCCGAGACGGCCACACATAAGAAAGAATACAGAGAAAAATAAAGGAGTAATGAGATCCGGCAGCCGGCGCTGTTAAACAGAGGGGCGGCGCCCTCGGCGCGCGGCCTGCGGTGTTCGCGGTGCACGGCGCTCGAGCGGCAGTTGGGAGGCGTCTGCCCAGACCAGCGCAGAGTCGAGCTCTGCGACCGAGGCCAGCCAACGGCCAGAGGGCAAGGCCCTAGCGGCCGGCGGCGGCGCAAGGGGCCCGGCACGGCCGGTGCTGTGTCTCGCCTCGGCAGCCAAGAGGCTCGCGGCCCGTGGGCGACGGGCCGGCGTCCCTCGCTGCCAGAGGTACATCAACATTTATGTACTTATTATATTTTTAAACATCAAAATGGTTCAATATCTAATCAAACTCATTGAACATTACTTATTATATTTTTAAACATTTAAGTAAAACTATGTGAACACTTTTTACAGAATGATTCAATATTTGTAAAGATATGTTTCCAACTTATTTGTAAGCTATGTCAACATTTAGCTACAAATGTTACAACAATTTCCTTTATATCACTCAATACTTCTGCTTAATTGTTTTAACATTTGTATTAACCTATCTCAACATTTTTTACTTTGACAGGTGGAAGTTGATAACAAATTTGAAGACTGGATAGCTGTTGAGGACTAAACTGTTTCATTAATATTTGCGATATTTGTATTTGAAAATATGTGATTTTCGTATCTATGATACTCATAGTTTGTAGTGTATTTTTATGGAATTGCAACTTCAAATTTGTAGTTTGAAGTTCCCACCCGTTCTTTTTCCCCTTTCAACCACGTCGCCCGAAAAAAGTCATGCGCGTGATATTTAAAAAACAACGGACGAACCCTCCGCGCGCCAAAGAAAAAGTCCAGCTAGTTTATATTTTTTCCATTACGAACGGAACGGAGGAAGTCCGTTGTTTTTTCATTAACGCACGGCGCGGCGTGAGTGGTTACTGCGTGGGAAAAAAACTCTGCGCGAGGGCTTCTTTTTCATTAACGTACGTGCGTGGGGGACAAACTGGGCCGTGGTAGGCTTTAAATCTAACTTGAGTTACTAGCACTCGGAAGCTAGATAGGAGCCCCCCCTCCCCCTCCATATAAGAGGAGATGGAGGCTAGTGGCTAGGATTACGAGGTTAGCCGCCACTGTTCCCCACTTTTCCGATCCCATTCAGATCGAGAGGGAGGCGCTGAAGCGTCGGTAAGCTCCACCAGCGCCACCAGTTCACGCGTCGGTCACCACTGAATCGCCATGGCCGGATTCCCTCCACCAAGCCCATGGTCTATCTCTCTGCTCTCTCTCTCTGTTCATGCATTCTTGATGTAAATCAATGTTGTACATTCACGAATCATTGCAAATCCCCACTGGACCGAACTCCTAGAGATCCCAGAGATCTTAACACTCCTAGCCATCTCCGGCCCCATCCCGCTGGCCATCGCCAAGCTCTCCAACCTCTCCTGGTGTGGGGCAAAGGCCGGGATCAGCGCATGTGGTGGGCAAAGGCCCGAGGCGGCACTGCAGGGGGCACGAAGGCCAATGGTGACCGCTGGGGTCAAAGGCCAGCGGGCGCTGTGGGGCGTGGCCACGGCGGCGCGTTGTCGAGCTGGTGCATGGCGAACGCGGCTGTCGAGGACGCACGGCTGTAGGCGGCGCTGGACCAGGGTTCTGGGATTCGGTCCGAAACGACCGAATTTCGGCGAAATTCGCCCATTTCGGTGAGGACCGAAACGAAACCGAAATTTTATCCAAGTTATATTTTTCTATCGTCTCAAACATTGATATAAGTCCACATGCTCCCATAAGTATAAAAATGTAAACAAACCTTGATCATATATCTGCTTTATGCCTCTATTGCCTAGTAATGCCTAACAGAAACAACAACAGCGTGTTTTCACCGTCAAATTCGTTGGCTCCCCCCTTGTTTCCTCAATTCCATGCCACTATCTGCTCTAGAAGTGTCTAATCTTTAAATCTCCATCAAATCTTATTCAAATTTATTCAAAAAATGAATACTTTGACTAGTCAAACAACTGAATCCCGGACCGAATTTACCGAATTTTTCGAAATTCGCCCATTTTGGTGGCGTCCGAATTTTTTTGCATTTTGAATCCCAGAACCCTGCGCTGGACTACGCGGGAGGCCACGGTGCCGACTGTAGCGCCATCCAGCCCGACGCGCCGTGCTTCGACCCCAACACCATGGTTGCGCACACCTCGCACGCGTTCAATAGCTACTACCAGCGCAAGGGTCGTGCCTGCGGCACGTGCGACTTCACCGGCGCCGCCTCTAGGGACATGGCCTACTCATGGCCGAGCCCGTGCGAGGCCGCGTTGTCCCCCACGCCGTGGTGCCCGTGCTCCTCAAGTGCCCGTCGTGGGCATCGGCGGGCAAGGGAGGGGCCGCCAACGGCGACGCTGGCCGCGTCGGAGGGTGTGGCCCACGTCCCGGCGGCTTGGGGCTGCCACGCCCCGTGCACCCTGCTCCCAAAGACGGAGGAGGCGCTGGCCCGCCTCCCTTGGAGGCGCTGGCCGCGTTGGAGGGTGTGTCTCGCCGGAGAGAGAGAGATAGACCGGGAAAAATATTGGGAAGATGAAATGGAGAGAGAGAATAGCTGAGCCCCACACATCAGTAGTAAATAGAGGTTTTTTTTTGCATATTTCTGCTAGCGTGGCATGCCACGTGGACATCGGGAGCTTGCGTGGCGCGTTTGTGACCTGCAATAGACCCCTTTACAGAGTTTGGGGACCCATATATATATATATATATATATATATACATATACACACACATATACATATATACACACACATATACATATATACATATATACATATATATGCATTTTGAGAGTTTAGAGACCTAGATTACCATGCGGGAAGATTATGGACCAGGGTGCATTTTACTCAAAGAACTATTACAGCCAACTTGGTAGACTAGAAAGTTCCTGGGCCCAATGGCCCAGGGCGCAGCCCATGACTTGCTTAGTCAATCTCCTCATTTTTTATTATCTTTTTTTATTCACTTTCAACTATTTTATTTGACACGGCCTGCCATGAATATGCACGGACTATACCACCACCTTTCAAGAATCAAGAAAAGCACGAGGAACTTTGGCCAAAAAAGATACTTCTTCTAATTGTAGGCTTACTAGGTGTGGGTGGGTGTCTGAATAATTGCAGCCTCTAGCCATAGCTTGTGTCTGTGCTAGTCACCCACGACCGATTAGATTCGTCGCATTTGCAGTAGAGGACCGGAGCTCTCAGATTCTCTCTCTAGAAACACACGGTGATTGCACGATCGAAAAGGGAATGGGAAGAGTACGTGACACGAAGACAAACTTTTTCCACCCTGCGCCGGCCATAGAATCATTTGCTCTTAAGTACTGCACGCTACTGAACTCTGGAAAGAGAGACAGGCGTGCCTGCATGCACTACTGCCCACCCACCAAACTGCCTACCAGCACGTCACAGACTATATAAATTAATGCATCAATATAATATATTGGCTGGTGAATTATCCGGTCATTTTCTAGTTATCCTCCGTCCTTTGTGGCAGCACAAGTGGCTTGCATGCATCTAGCAGACCAACCAGTAGTAATATACCTTTTCCTTTTTTAATGCCACAATAGTCTTATTCTAAATCAAACTTATTCAACTTTAATCAAATCATATAATAAGACTCTTAGTTTTCCATCTTGTGCTAGAGTACAACAGTAGCAGGGCATGATCCTGGCCGTCGAATCCGTGCAATCGACAGCCATAAGACGTAGCGGCATGCCGTAGCGCACTGTAGCGCAAAACCTGGGCTCTGGCGCAGGTGCCCTTTCAGCCTGTCGGCCCATGTGGATGACCGAGTAAAAGCTAGAGGCTGATCATCGCGCTCAACGTGGTTATCTTTGGATGCCACATTGCTGTTTCTCAGTGTGATCCACGACAAGAGAGCTCTTTTACCGTACCATATATCATAATAAAACACGACATACATATTTGCCGGTCTCACCCGCGAAAACAAGGGAAGAAATTTATCAACGAGAGAAGATTACCAAATTGTCCTTCCTCTATACTCTATACCACTGAGTAGTAGTATAGGGCACCGTAAAAAACCTCTTCTTTGGGCACTGGCAAATATATATCTTTTCGCTCTCTATCCGATCGATTGCTCCCGCTGCACAATAACATTTTTATTCAGATAAAGACTGCCAAATAATTAAGTGTCAGCATGTAAGAAATCTCAAAGAATATTCAGGTGATTTTGCTCAATCGTCACCTGGTTCTTGTTGGAGAGCATTCTGCGATTACTGCTTTACCATGTTAAGAAATGTTTCATGCTATCCGTCACGTGATGCCTGCGCAAGGGTTTGCCCAGGCTGCCAACATTCAAGATACCAGCGGCCTGCAGATGGCCTCTACTCTGCACATCTCCAGTGGCCTTGATCAAATGTTGAATTTCATCTGAGATGGCAGATCCATCATCCCATAATCTTTGAGGGAAAGTAACACTATGTAAAAACATGTCAAAGAAGACAGCATTATAGGAGACGCGGTTTTAAAACGCGTCTCTAATGACTCATAGGAGACGCGTGTTAATAACCCGCGTCTCCTTTGAGTTCACCAAAAGCTCTCACAGTTTACCCACGTCTCCTATGTACTCTCACATAGAAGACGCGTATTATCAACTCGTGTCTCCTTTAAAATCACCGGTCAAAGGAGACGCGGTTTCATAAAACGCGTCTCCTTTGTGGAGCGTGAAAGGAGACGTGTATTTATAAAACACGTCACCAATCAGCCGAACCTGGACCGAACCCGAATTTTGTATCGAATCGAACTAAAACTCATCTCGCGTCCGCACGCCTACTTATTCGCCCACCTTATCCGCACCCCCGCACCCGCCGACGCCCAGCACCTCCCTCACCCCTTCTCCTCCACCGGCCGCCGAACACCTCCCCTTCTCCTCCCTCTCCCCTCCACTTGCTGGCCCCTTCGCCGCCCCTCTCCCCTTGTGGCTGTGGCGAGGACTGGCGGCGGTCAGAGGGGCCAACAGCGTTGGCGGCCCGTGGCTTGGCGGGATCTCGGCGGCGAGGCGACAAGGTGCGTGGGCGAGGATCTCGGTGGCAAGGCGAGGAGCACCTTGGAGGCGGCGGTAACGGCGACGGCGACGAAAGCTAAGGTCCTATCTCTCTCTCGAGATCTACCCGCACCGCTCCACGCACCACGCACAGCGAGCCTAGCCGCCCTTGCCCCCCTCCTCCACCTCCTTCCCTGTTGTGCCTCCCTCCGCCATATGTGGAAGCGAGGGATCCGAGTCCGCAGGCAGGCTCCCGACGCGAGAGGGCACGAGATGGCGTGCGTGGTGGCCTCCCCGCGCACGAGCTCCAGGCCGTGGACTGCTCCCTCCAGTCCTCCAAGCATCGATTCGTACATCCCCTCCCCCTCCGTGAATCACCTTGATGTTGACTTTGAATCTGTTTTTATACATACTGTATCTCACTTTTATACATACTGTATCTCACTTCACTGTAAGTACATAGAACAGGGAGGGAGTTGGTAATTTGCTTTTGTCCTTTCACATAGATAGCAATTAGTCTTAGGGCCTGTTTAGTTGGGAAAGTTTGGAAAGAAAGTTACCATTGGGAAGCATGTTCTGTGAGAGAGGGCACGGTTATCAGTGTAAAAAAAGTTACCACTTTTTGGTAACTTTCACCAAACTAAACAGGGCCTTAACGTATTATGCCGCTCATTTTTCTGCAGGTTTGAACTGTTGATCAGTGAAGTATGAGAAAATTGGGTATATTGTTTCTAGCAGTTAAAGGAAGGTTGAACCTATTATACTATGAGAAAATTATATACTTTGATTCCTATTAGTCCTTTGCACTATGATGTATGAGCACAAATGTATATATGAGCAAACGTGTCATATGGCCTAATTACAGTCAATTTTTTTGTTTTTTATTCATCAAAGGAGACGCTGGTTCTCAAAACCGCGTCTCCTTTGACCCTGTACAGTCAATTTTCATTTTCTTTTTTTGTTTTTTATTCATCAAAGGAGACGCTAGTTTTCAAACCGCGTCTCCTTTGACCCTCTTATAGGAGACACGTTTTTCCTAATCCGCGTCTCCTATGAGGAGGGTTATAGGAGACGCGGGTTGGTAAAAACGCGTCTCCTTTGACTCCTCTCAAAGGAGACGTGAAAAATCCACGTCTCCTTTGAGATGTCATTAGAGACGCAAATTTGGAGACGCGTTTTTCACACGTCTCCTTTGAGGCTTAATCAGGGTCTCCTTAGCTCTTTTCTTACATAGTGTAATGTCATGAATCCGTAGGGAATAAAATGATGCGAGATATATGCTCCAGTCTAGCGATGCTTCTTTACTGACATACTTTTCTTACAGACTGGGTTTAAATACCCTCGTCTCTCAGGCTCTCAGCACACCGAAGCATTGCAGGATGCAAAGTGTGATGCCGACCGTCATATTAGTGATCAAGCTGTACTACGTGTTCGGCAGTGATCTCTGTTTTTTTTTTAGCTTGGACTCCTAGTATACAAGCTGTAGTACCTGAACTCAACACTACACTCACACCGCCACACACGCACACCCCTAGAACTACAACCTATACACCTTAAGCGTCCTTCTGGAGATCACCGAAGCCACAGCCTCGTAGACGACGAGCACATCGTAATCCTATTGTGGCACCACGCCAGTGTCCAGGACCTGCACGAAACAAATCAGGGGACAATCCCCGGTGAGACGTCGGAATCGGAACTCGGACGGGCTGCCCGACCACCGTCGGAGCTAGCCACCCGAGCTTCGCTCGGCTCTCGTGATCTCTGTTATCCGTTGCATATTCCATCACAAGCTAGCTGACCTAATTGACCGCTCCACACAACTCGGCCTGTACAGTAATCTGGCCCAGCCCACTGGCCTAGTGTTTCTTTTTATCCTCACTTCCGCAGTTCCGCTAGTGGCGCGTTAGGTTTGAGTGAACTTAACAATTTATTACTTCTAATTTTCTCGTTTGTTTATTTCCCAGTGAAATTGTCTTATTTGATTTAAGGTCTATATATGCAATAGGCGGGATGGTTTGATCTGTTCATCACGGAAAGATTTCTAACATATAGCCATGACATGAGAAAAAAATAGTCATCATGCCAAAATTTCTGCTCCGTTGCAGTCATGAATAGAGATCCTACTCCCTCTACAGTTGAGTCACTCAAGTAAGGGTTTGCGCCCACACGTGAGTGACTCAACTGCAGGGGTAGAGTCCTATCCTGCAATAATAGGCTATTCAACCGCGAAATCTAAGTGCAGCTTTCTACTCCTATATTTTTACAAAACAGAAAAAAAACATACTCCCTCTGTTCCAAAATGTAAGTTATTCCAATATTTTTGGAGAGTCAAATTATTTTATGTTTGACCAAAAATTTAAAGAGTATTACTAAGATTTATGGCACCAAATAGATATACCTATGAAATATATTTAATGAAGAATCTAATAATACTTATTTGATATAATAAATGTTAGTACTTTATTGTAAAAACTTGGTCAAACTTAAGATGTTTTGACTTTCCAAGAATGTTGGAAGGACATGCAATTTGGAACAGAGAGAGTAAAAATTTAGAATCAACTCAGGGCCCGAAGACGGTATGGTGCTCCGTCACGAATCTTAAAGCAATCTGACGGTATAGCAATGTGCTTCCAATGGTAAAAGAGAAAAAAAGGGTTGATTTGAATTATAGGAGCTGTATCTAACTGTAAACTGACGTTCCTAGCTAGGAACTCTGATGAGATTGTGCATACTTAATTAATAACGCAACTAAAGAAAGAGAATCATGTACCAATGTGTATCCCGTGATCAGTAAAATTTCTAGTCTCCTCAATGGCCGGATCTCCATGCGATGCGAGGGCGTGGGCTATAATGAGCTCCGTATGTTGGGTGGTTTCGAAAGAAACGCAAGGATTTTTTATCGCCATGTCAGATTATGAGAACGTGGAGTTGTAGCAAAAATCAAGGAAGAGGCTTCGCAAGCTAGCTGTGGAGGCGAAGCACCTGTACAAACTTCTTTGTGTTTAGTTGTGTTCCAGCATCTGTGTTTAAAATCTGTCTGCTCTCCTATACCGTTTCGCTAGAAAAGGAAAAAAAATGAATATTCGTGACTGTAGCAACTGAAAATATCATGTGTGTGTATATTGGTGAACATACGCATAAACTCAATCTCGTGCCACGGATCTAATCTGAATTACCGAAACGATGGTTAGAATTATTCAATTTATTTGTGGACCATTTTTCCATGTCATTTGATTAAGAACTATTACGGCCCACATGGGGATAATCTGACGCTAGATCCCTCGAATTTTTTTTATTTTTTTTACGATTTTTAAAAAAAAACGGTCGGATGACAGAATTTGCAAATCTGTCATCCAACCGCCGTATCATATGGCTGCCGCCATATGATACGGCGGCAAGAGCCTGAACCGCCGAATGAACCAGCCGTTAGACTCAACCGCTAAATAAACCGGCGGTTAACACTAACCGTCGGTTCATTTGGCGGTTAAGCCTAACCGCCATTTTAACCGGCGGTTCCTCCAACCGCCGGCCTGCGATCATGCAACCGCCGAATGAAACAGCGGTTACCCTTACCGCCACCGCCAAATGGAACGGCGGTTTTTTCTCATTTTTGTATTGAAAAAGTGGTGTAATTTGTACCGTAAATTTTTTAAAATGCTTGCGAATGAAGGGAAATTATAACATCGAACGGAATAATATCACAAACAAGAAACTAGTGGACATGAAAAGTATAATACAACATCCAGTACGATACATAATCACTCAAGCGTAAAAAGTAAAAAACTACATGCGGCCTCGCTTGGCCACCTTAGGCCTGACCCTCCTGGCAGCCTGCTGCGCGACCCTCATGTGGTGCGCGGAGTACGTGAGGGGGTCAGGTGGCGGTGCCTACCGACTCGGGCGCCCTGCATCCGCAGGAGGCGGTGTCGGTGGCTGCGAGAACTGAGTAGCAGGTACAGGGGCGCTAGCTAACTGCGAACAACCAATCTCGTCCTGCGACCCCTGCCCCTGTCGGTACCACCGCTCAATCTCGGAGGGGACCGTCCACTGGGTCGGTGCTGGGTGCTGCTCCTCGACTGGGTCGTCGGGTGTCCCGCCTGAAGCGTACGGTGCATTATACACAATCACGTTAGTATGCAAGTCAAAGCATGTAGTCATATCGTTTGGTCAATTATGTACCTAAGCCGTGGACGGCGTGCCCTGCCGACGTGGACGCGCCGCCTGTGGTCATCGCTGGTTGCCCTGTCACATAAAACGTTAGTCGAGAACGTAATTACACAATGCTAGGATGTTACAAACAAAATGTGGATACTATAGTGTACCTGTTCTGTAGACAGCTGCTGGCCTCGGCGTGTACGTGGGTATCCCCGAGGGAGCGCTCTGAGCCGGGAGAGGAGTGCTAAGCGCGGGGGTACCGTCGACGGACCTGCTCCCATAGGAGGGAAGGGTGGCCGCGAGGAGCTGGACGGCGCGTGGTACGAACGTCCAGTCGACGCCGAGCTCGAGGACGAGGCGGGGTGGCGTGGAATCGCCGAAGCGTCGTCGTGCCAGCACGAAACCGCCTGCCTGAACCTCGTGAGGAGGCCCAGAATGCGGTCGTACGTGGCCACGTGGTCGGCGGGGGTCATGAAATCCGCCCTCGCTCGGCTCCTCGCAGCTGTAGTGTCGATCTCCGCGAGCACATCGTACTGTTCAATTATGTTAATTAAAATGCGTACCGTATGAATGTGTAGTAAGGATGTAGTACTTACCCCAATCGTGTAGTTCTGATCGCGTCGTACCGGGTACGTAGTCGTGACCTCCGCCGGGGGGAAAGTGGCCTGGGGCGGAACGCGGAGGACCCGAACGCGGGTCCGAGGCCAGTACCACTGTAGGTACGCTGCGAAGGCCTCCTCGGAGTGTGGTCGGTGCTCGTCGACGACGTCATTCAACGCATCTGCCCAACCCGCCACATAGGGCGCCATCGTGGCCTGCCACTGTGTGCCAGCTGTGTGTCCCTTCCTCGTCTACCTATTCAACGATTGATCACGTAAATTAAGAAATATGCAAAACTTGCGGGACGGAAATACGACACACGTACCTGTGGTGGGTCGGCTCGACGGAGTGGACGACCGGCAGCGGTGACTCCTGGTAGAGGTGGAACTGTCTCATCACCCTGTGCACCGCGTACTCCTCCACGTGGACGTCGAAGACCAGGGGCTTCCTCGTCATCCAGTAGTCCTGGTCGCGCTGGCACAAGGAGGACAGGCCCTGCGGTGCCCGAGCGTGGATCGCGTCAGGCGAGTAGGGGGTCCAACGCACGTCCGCGTCAACGAGCCCGTCGAACTGCCCGACGAAGTCTGCATACGACTTCCTCGTCTGCTGGCCCACCCAGCTCGGCTGCACAAGTAATACAAATAATATAGCAAGTTCCAACAACAAAAGGATGTTAGAAATAAATAATGTTTGAACACATACCTTCCGGAGGCACCACAAAGACCCCATGGTTGGGTAGTCGCGCGGGTCCGTGCCAGGAACCTGCGCGTCGTACGGCTCGGGGCTCATCGCTGGTCTGCCCACTGGGAACCGCTCGTACGACCACAGCTGCAGAAGCATAGGACACCCGACGAAGATAGGGTCTCCCTTGTTAACCTTGTGCACGCCCGTGCAGAGGCCCCTGTACGTGGCGGCCCCTGTAGAATCTGCTCGAGCGGGTACATCGCGACGGCCGTCGCGTAAGGGATCAGGACCTTGGGACACGAGTCCCCCTGTGAGCTGCAGAACATCACCCACCCAAAGAGCCAGAGCAGGTACGCCTCCAAGTGACACTGGACGGTCTCATCGTCAGCGTTTGCCCTCATGTAGTCCGCCTGCAATAAGTGCAATAAGTCATTACTCTAATATAAACTCTAATTTAAACTCTAATATAAGAAGATATAAACTCTAATTTAAACTCTAATATAAGAAGATATAAACTCTAATACAAAGTCATTATTCTAATATAAATGCTAATTTAAACTCTAATACAAAGTCATTACTCTAATATAAACTCTAATTTAAACTCCAATATAAACTCTAATTTAAACTCTAATTTAAACTCTAATATAAACTCTAATTTAAACTCTAATATAAACTCTAATTTAAACTCTAATTTAAACTCAATATAAACTCTAATATAAAAAGATATAAACTCTAATATAAAAAGATATAAAACTCAAACAGAACGGTGTAGGTACTTACGCTGAACTGAAGCAACCACTTCTTGGTGGGGCCGTGCGTGCTGGTGAACTCCTGGTAGCCCACCGCGCGCTCGTTCCGCTGAAGGCCCACGAACCTGTCGAGGAGGTCCCGCCGCCAAGTGGCCGGAGGGTCGATCGCCCCCATGGCGTCGCCTGCTAGCGGCAGGCCAAGCAGGAAGGCCACGTCCTGCAGAGTGGGCGCCATCTCCCCCACGGTGAGGTGGAAGGTGTGCGTCTCTGGCCGCCACCTGTCGAGGAGAGCCGCCAGCAAGGAGTAGTCGAACTGAAACCGCGTCATGCGGTCCGGTGGTCGAACGTGCAACCGGTCCATGTCGCCCTCCACCAGACGAACGAGAGGCAGAAGGCCTGCGCGTAACCTGCAATGCAAAGTAGTACTCGTATTAGATATAAATTTTTAACATATCATAAATGTTGACAATTTGAAGTGACGGCTTACCTCGGAACAAAGCGGGGGTGTAGCGGCATGTAGGTCATGCCGACACGAGAGCGAAAGCTGCTCCCGACGTCGACCCCTAGCATGGTGGAATGGTACGAACGGTGTTGTAGGTCGAGTCGCCTGTCGAGCAACTCAGGAGTCACGTACGCTCCTGCAGAAGGGTCCGCCATAGCTGCAAGGAATTTGTGGAAAAAAATAGAATAAGGTAAACATTGACATAGAAAAAATAATAGTAACACAATAATATTAAAAAACCTTATTCAGAACTTACATTACATAATAATTCAGAACTTACATTACATAACTAATATTACACAACATATTACCGAACTTATATTACAGAACTTACATTACATAACTAATGTGTCCGAACTTACGTTACACTACTTATATTACTGAACTAATACTTCAGAACTTACATTACATAACTAATAATACAATAAACTGAACAATGGTAAAATAGTTCTATATGAGGCCCTCATTGGTGCCACGGCCACGACCAGCGCCCCTTGATGGAGGATTTGAGACCACATTTGATGACCCGCCTGCACCGCTTGGATCATAATAAGACATCGCAGTGCACTTCTTGTATGTGTGCCCAACCTCATTGCACTTAGAGCAGATACGCACGTCTGGACCAGTTTCAGATCGATCCATGTTATTCCTAATGCGCTTCTTCTTTCGTCGTCCACGGCCTTGCTTCATTTCTGGATCCGGATCGGGGATATATGTTGCATATATTTCCCCGGGTTGTTGGTGAAGGAGCCAAATATCCCATAGCCATACACCTCAAAACTCCAGGTAGCCATAATGGTTTGCTTGAAGAAGTAGGGAGAGACGTACATACGGAGCTGCAGTCCCCAGCTTCATAGCAGGCAGCAATCACATGGGAGCAAGGCTTGTGCAGCAGCTGAGGCTTCTGGCACGAGCAAATGCAACTATCGTTCTTGAGAACATACTCTTGTATGACCCTTTCCCGTCCGGCCACCGTCCTCCATTTGTCCTTGCAAAGAACCTCGAACCACCGTTCAGCTAAACCCTGCGGATACGCACGGTGCAATAGAGCCTTCTTCTGCTTCTCGTCCATATACTCGGTCATCTTGTAGCCGTATATCAATTGGTTGCTTTCCATGGCAGCCGCAGCCTTTTCATACCGGTCATGAAATATTTGATTGTGCGGTACACGAAGAACTCGATGATTCCCACTAGGGGGAGGCCCCTAGCTCCACGAAGCACCCAATTGTAAACCTCGGCATAGTTTGTAGTCTTTATACCATGCCGAGCACCTCCTTCATCATAGATCAATGCCCATTTTTCTTTGGGCTCATTCTCAATCCACTGGCTGAAAGTCTTAACTGCATGACCCCTTCTCCTTCTAGTCTGGCTAGTGTCCAACCCCACATCCTCAAGAGACTTGGGCTCGTCTGCTTCATTTGTCACGGGTTTCTTTGCGAGCTCTTCTGATTGTTTCTTCGTAAGGTCATCTAGTTTCTTCCAGATTTGTTTGAACTTCCTCTCTTGATTCTAGCTGCATAAGCACTTGAACAGCTTCATCAGTGCCTTGTTCTTGAACTGGCTATGGAAATTTGCCCCCATGTGACGGATGCACCACCTGCTCACGACGTCGGGCCATCGTGGTAATGTCTACCGATCGGTGCTGCCATACTTCATTTCTTCAATTGCCTGCAGAATACCTTTGTGCCTATCGTATATGACACACACGTTTGGCACATCCCCCACAACCATACTCTTCAGCCTCTCCAGAAACCAATACCAGCTGTCTCCGCTCTCTTTCTCCACAAAAGCAAAGGCCAAAGGCACTAAATGATTGTTACCGTCGCCGGCAGCGGCGGTGAGGATTGTGCCTTTGTACCTTCCTGTCAGGAGGGTCCCATCAATGCATATGACTGGCCTACAGTGTCGGAAAGCCTTAATGCACAGCCCCAATGCCAGGAATGCCCGCTGCAGCACTTGCTTCCCTGGCCTTAAGACAGAGGGGAAAGTCTTAAGGTCATAGAAACTCCCTTCATTTCGCTGGCATAAGGCGTGGAGCAAAGCAGGAAGGCTGTCATATGGCGTGGAGCAAAGCAGGAAGCATCTTGAAGGTTTTCCCCTCCAGCATCTTCAACTTCTTCATGCACTTCACTGCTGGACCCAGCCTTGTGGAAGGCTCGCACAAGCAACACCAGCGGCATACCATGCCGCGTACAAAGTGTCACAAATGACCTCCAGTTCTGGGTTCCTTGAAGCGCAACAAGTTCCCAATACGTAGTTGAACTTCTGTTCATCACTGCCATCACTGACAGGTCATGCTGGGCCTCATCATGTCCAAATGAATGATAAAGCCACTTTGTTATTGAAACCCAGTTTCTCTCTGCTGCTCTAGCTATTTTTCTGGTCGTACAACTAAATTCTGACAGGTCTACCCCTTCAGGACCATATCTAACTTCCCCTGATCCATAGAACAATTGGAACCATAAAGTTTCAGACATGCCTAAAACCAAACCAGGACAATAAGAAGAATTAATACGATTTTCTACTCATAAAAAACTTATGCATAATATTCTACTATAAACTATAATATAAACTCGTATATAGAATCTAATATAAATATAACTCTACTGTAAACTCTAATATAAAGTCTAATATAAACTCTAATATAAAGTCATTACTCTAATATAAAGTCTAATATAAAGGCATTACTCTAATATAAACTCTAATATAAAGTCATTACTCTAATCTAAACTCTAATATAAAGTCATTACTCTAATATAAAGTCTAATATAAACTCTAATATAAAGTCATTACTCTAATATAAACTCTAATTTAAACTCTAATATAAAGTCATTATTCTAATATAAACTCTAATTTAAACTCTTATATAAATTCTAATATGCATAAAACTCTAACAGAAACTCTAATATAAAAAGATATAAACTGTAATGTAAACTCTAAAATGCATAATTACAGTATATATAAAATTGTGGGGTAAACTCTAATATCAGTGCATCTAATATAAAAAGATATATTAATAAAGATCTAATATCAATAAAAGTAATGACTCTAACTATCTCTAATGTCATTAAATATAAGGTAACTCAAACTAATGTCATTAAATCTAATATCAGTAACTGCCTCTAATAGTTATTTCAGTAACTAAGTCTAATATTAGTAACTCAAAAATAATACTACGATTTCATACTGTGTAAACTAAATACTAAAATAACTACAAAGTCATACATCTACCAAATTGAAGTTACAACTACGAGATTGGATTTTACTTGAAACCGAAGCGCAGAACCGGCAGGGCTTCGCCGCTGATTCTTCCTCTCCCTAACCCTCCTCTCTAACCCTAGTTTTTCTTTTTTCTGATTTAGAATGAATTTTTCAACTAGATTTCGGCTTATATAGACGGCAGCAACCTAACCGCCGAATGATTCGGTGGTAGGGGGCTGCCGCCATGGATCCGACGGCGGGGACGCTTCCCGCCGGATCAAACGGCGCGGCAAGGGCCGGGCTCCCCCTACCGCCAAATGATTTGGCGGTTAGGATGGCCGGGCCCAGGTACCGACACCTACCGCCAAACCATTCGGCGGTTAGGTTCGGCATACAGTTCAAATTTATATTTTTAAATTCAAATAGCTTTTAAATTCAAATAGCTAATTCATACGGCGGTTTTTCTAACCGCCGTGTGATATGGCGGTTATAGGCTCTTACCGCCGTATCATATGGCTGCCGCCATATGATACGGCGGTTGGATGACAGATTTGCAAATTCTGTCATCCGACCATTCTTTTTGAAAAATCGTAAAAAAATTTAAAAAAATTCGGGATGGTTCCTGGTAAGGCCCAATGTCAGCCATTGCTTAGCCCATCTCTTCACTTTTTTAATATTTTTGTATTACGGATTGATGGTTTAGCGACAGCTTCTAGTAAAATCATGCAAAAAATATGTAAAGTATTTGTAAAGTTAAGTGGTATTTTTGAAATTGCATGTTTATTAGTATGGCCCGATAAATTTTATTTACTGTAATGAGTCTATGTGTGGTGATATATTGTCTTATTAATCTGTTGTTATATATTAATTGTGAAGTATGATTGATTAAAAAAATTCTAGTAAATCATGCAAAAGAAAAGAAATGTTTGTGAAATCTGACGGTACTCTTGAAATTCCATGTTTGTTGGCGCGGTCTAATACATTTATTTACCAAAGTTTCATGTAATGACTAATGAGTATTGTATTGTGATATATTTCTATGGTCTTACATATATTTAATTGTGAAGTATGATGGACTAGTGATGATTTCTAGTAAAATCATGCAAAACAATTTTAGGAAAAATATTTGTGAAGTTCGAGCAGTATTTTTGAATTTTCTTATCTATCGGTATGGTTCAGTAAATATTTTTTACCAGTTTTTTTTTGTTGACGAGGATATAGGACGAACGTCCTAGACTTCTGCATATACACAACGATACAGGAACTTCCTAGTCATGCGTACATTAGTTACTTACTCTGTCCATTTTGCAATATAGATATTTAATTTATAGGTTTATTCTAAGTCAAAGTTTTTAAAATCTTGGCTACTAATGACAAAAAAAAAGACAAAGTTTTAGAAAGTAAAAATGGTGTGTGTTGATTATTTCATCTTGAAACCAACTGCCACAACATACATGTAATTTTTTCTATTTGAAATGACTTGTTTCTAAAGACATTATCGGTTTTATTTTGGACAAAACTAGAATTAGCTATATTGTGCGATAAAGGGAGTAGCATATGTAAATATCTTCTCTCTGCCTCTAAATTCGTATAATCGTATACGTTTCGGAGAACATATATAAGAGACTATGCATGGATGAGTATTATGCTTGGCCGCCAGTCACTATCGATGGCCACAAAAAGCAGGAACTTTGGAAGGTTAATTAGGGCACGTACAAAGGTTAGACAGCTGCTGTCTTTATGCTGCCACATCAGCAACATCCTACATGGCTATTATTAAATGAAGAAAGAGAGACACATGTCGTAGTTTCGTTCATCTACGACTCCTGGCTCGTGCTCCCACACGAAACGCCAGCGCCGTCGAGCGTTGTACGAGTTGTTGCAGGTCGTCGCCGATCCGATGTGCGCGAGTGCGCATGGATTTTTTTCTTGGGGCGAATCGATCTTGCGATTCTTCCTCCCTTCCTCCAAATCTCCCTCCGCCTCCAAACAATCCAGCCTGCTGCAGGAACAGGAAAGGGTCGCCGGCGAGCTGGTTGCACACGAGAGGTCAATGATCAATGATGTCGATGCCCTCGCCGATGCCCTCGCCGGCGAACTTTGGTCTTGTGAGAGCCCAAAAAGATGCACACGACATTTAAGTCTATCGTTCAGAGTGGAACAAGAGATATCCACGGGATCACTTCATCCTCGTGTTGGATTAAGGGGGAGGAACACCTCGCGTTGGGTGCACCAATGAGAACTCGAAGAGAGTGCCGAGCTCGTAACACTACTAAAAAAATCAGATTTAGTCCCGGTTGGAAACAGACATTTGTCCCGAGTTTCCAACTGGGACTACGTACTCGGGCCCTTTAGTCCCGAGTATTTAACCGGGATTAAAGCGATCCTTTTGTCCCGGGTGGTATAACCACCCGGGATCAATGAGATTTTTTTAAAAAATAAAAAAACAGGCTACAGCGCGCAAATCCACTAGTAGAGAAAGGGCCTTTGGTTCGCCCCCTTTAATCCCGGTATCAATTGAACCCGGGACTAAAGGTCCATTAGTCCCGGGTCCAATGTCTGGAAGAAATAGGAGTTTTTAGTCCCGGGTGGTAGCTCCTTTTAGTCCCGGGTGGAGCCACCACCCGGGACTAAAAGGCTAGCCTTTTAGTCCCGGGTGGTGGCTCCACCCGGGACTAAAAGCTTACCTTTAATCCCGGGTGAAGCAGCACACCGGGGCTAAAACCACCACCGCCCGCCGATATTTTCTAAGTCCCCATCCACCGCATCCTCTCTCTCATTCATTTCTCTCACTCTCTCTCTCTTCCTTATCTCTTCCCTTTCTTATTTCCTCTCCCATCCACAGACACACCGGCGCTCGCTGGAGGGAGGAGCAAGCGCGCGGCGCGGCCGGAGGCCGGCACGAGCGGGCGGGCGGGGGGGCCGGCGAGCC
>CM014277.1:15701872-15716708 GCA_004135705.1 Alloteropsis semialata
GGGAGAGAGAGAGAGAGGTGGGGAGGAGATAAGGGAGAGAGAGGGGGGGCTCGGAGGAGATAAGGGAGAGAGAGAGGGGGAAAGGAAATATCTGTCTCCTCGGGTGTCACGAGATAATCATTTATTCTCGGGTGATGCCTCCACTCGGGATAAATGCACCTTTAGTCCCGGATGGTGGCTCCACCTGGGACTAAAAGGGTACATTTAGTCCCGGGTGGAGCCACCACCCGGGAATAAATGCCCCTCCCTAGCCCCCCGTGCTTGGACCCGGGAAAAATGCTCTCATTAGTCACGGGTTCAATTGGTACCGGGACTAAAGGTCCCGAACCAAAGGTGGTTTTTTCAGTAGTGTAAGATCTTCTTATTGAGGCCACAGGTTCAGACAAAAGAAAACAACATACTATAGTAAGTTGCAAAAGATCATCCTTTGTGACGTAAAAAAAGCAAGAGAAAGAATGTTTTGAAAACCAGACCACATAAATTGCACAATCACAAACCAACGAAAGAAAAGAAAGCCACAAAACGGAAAAAGCAGTTGCCAAATCCCCTAATAAACACAAACAATTATAGGTGCCCATAAAGGTAAAAAATCTTTAGATAAAATATAAACTATTCTAGAACATAGGAGAATTTAAAAGAAAAAATGTTCTAAACAAGAAAATAAGTCAATTGTTTTAACCAAGAAAAATGTCCCAGGCAAAAGTGAAATTATTCTGGAACAAAGAAAAAAAAATGCCAAGCGAGGACAGATACTGCAGAGTAAGAAATAGTATGTTCATGTTAGATCTTATCCTAGTAATTGATTCTAAGAAACACAATGGTTCATGTTTCTATCCCAGCAACCTTATTGCAGCGTTTTTGCACAGTTGGTCCCACTCCCACGTCCCAGCTAGGTCAAAGCCTTTCGGATGCTCTCTGGTCCAAATTGGTATTTGCCACGTCCAATTGATACATCCGATCCACAACCGTGCAAACTTTAACTGACAACAAGTCAATATTTAGCCAACTGATATTTAAATCACCTTTTTATGTTTAAGCAGGAATGGTGTTCTCTACTTCTCTTAAAGGAAAAGAACATTTGTATAAACTTGCATGCGTGCACACATGATGAATGTTCTCCCATCAGATTAGAGATTTAGAGAAGTGATATACTCCCCACTGAGTCACAAAGTACCAGTGAAGATTGTATAAACATGAGGAGTTTCTATCAAAAGATGCATGTATAAGCATATATGCACGTGGATCTGCCAAGATGGATACAACATTTGTTGCTTAAAACAATAAGTTCGTTAAAAAAAAGGATAATTATAGCACAAAGCAATATGTGCTATATTTATCCTTTTATGAAATTGTGTCTACAGCTCAAATAAAGAAAGCATATACTCATATGAAGGGACATAGAGAGACACATCAGGCTTCTAGTTGGCTCTGGCTCTTGTTGAAAGACAGGCTTAATACTAGGAATACTGTCAGAAGGAAAACAATGGAGTTACCAAGCTACGACTGAGCTGTGCTTAAGTAATGTGGAGGGAAACTTTGATCCACCTTTTTATCCACTGTCCTTTCTCTGCAGCTTGCTGGAACCAATTGAACCTGCAGGTGGTCGCAGACAAGTTGCCGCACCAAGTTCTGGAATCTTTCAAGAATCAATTATCAAAGAGTTTGTTTATGGAGATGATTATCATTATTTCCTGGAGCATATGGTGTACAAGGGATGATTTCATCTTCGAGCATTAAAAATCATTCATTGCAATTGCAAGACTGCATTGCTATTTTCAATCACAACTTTGCATTGCTATCTTCTTTCTTTGTAAGCTACTCGTTTTGCTCCTAACGTGTAACCCATAGGGGAAATACTTATATAAAAAAATGAACCACAATTCACAATCACGAGGAAGCAATAGGTTGGCATGAGTACTCAAGGGTGTATTGATAATTTTAAAAGCCAAGAGAAACAAAAAAAGAGTTACAGGAGTAGGGATGCATGTGTGTCGCCCTAGAGATAGTTTTGTAATTATGAATTGTGTATGGAACGATAACCAACGAGAGATGGGGAGGATGAGGGCATGTGCCCCTTTTGCCATGAAAATTGTTCTTTTTACAATTGGTGCTATTGGTAATATTCTGTTTTTTTACTAACCTGTCCATTTGATTTTGCCTATGTAAGCATTACTCCCACTGTTTCACAATGTGATCCATGAAGCTACACACAAAGGATATACTACAAGGGAAACTGTTCTGTGGAACTACTTATTTGTTGAAATCATGAAAACATAGCTAAAATTGATGTTTAGACATTTTCAAAAAATTCAAAACATTGCACATGCATAGTGCATCCACATGTAACTTTTTTGCCAAAGTTGAGATGCAAAATTCTTTAGTAAAGATTCATATGAAAATGACAAATTTCGGGTGCATGTGTACTACAATACAAATCTCTAGGAATTTTGTCTTGTAGTAGGGCACATGCACCTTAGAGTTGTCATTTTTAATGATTTTTCTTGATTGAGTTTGTATCTCAACTTTTTTTTTACCAAAGTACATATATAGATGCACCATGGATTTGAATTATTTGATTTCTTTCAAAAGTTCAAGAATGGTTCTCTAGTGATTTCATGATTCTACCGAATATATGGTTCGCACCAATTTTTCCCCCATAGTATATAGCTGTTGTTTAAGATCTAGCCACCATAATCTAGGCCAAATAAATTATTGGTGGAGATTTTTTTCAATTATGAACACGGGTTATTCTCCTTGAAGCTAACCATGGAGATCCAATTGCTTGCTCTGGGGACAAAAAAAATGTTCCAGACAATTATTTTTCTAAACAAGAAAAATGTTCCGATCAAAATAG
Organism: Alloteropsis semialata; assembly: GCA_004135705.1. Lineage (NCBI taxonomy): Eukaryota > Viridiplantae > Streptophyta > Magnoliopsida > Poales > Poaceae > Alloteropsis > Alloteropsis semialata. Next base: position 15,704,727 of record CM014277.1, read on the forward strand.
AAATTAAAATGGAAGAAAGGAAAAAAAACATTTCCGAGCAAGAACAGATATTTTTCAGAGCAATTGAAATATATTCATGTTAGACATAATCTTGTGAAAGTAATTCTAAGAAACATACTGGCTGAAACGACTGTAGAAAAGGAAATACAATTTAAGAGTTGTCTTTTTTGTTTCTCCAGACATAAATGGTGTTGAAAAAAGATGCATGTATCAGCATATAGGGCATGTTTGGATGGAGACCTGGCCTGGGGGCTCTCGCCCAGGCAGGTGCATCCAGCCCCAGGCACTGGAAATCCAACGCCTGGGAGCGTTGCCTGGGGCAGGCAGATATCTCAGGACCTCATCCAAACATGCCCATAGTCACGTGGATCTGTCAAGATATATACAGCAGATATTCTTAAAGTTATTGGCAACGACGATCATCAGTACTAAAAAAATTTAAAGTAAGGGAAAAATACAAATCATTTTTCACGTATTGTTGGCTATTTTATCTTGACTCTAACATTTTGTCCTGAACTTGTGAAAGTACTCAACACGTTTATGCTCACAATACGTATTGACTGCAAAGTTGACTGCAATAAAAGGAAAATCCTCATGCATGTTTGAAGAATGTGGTTGAACATAGTTCTTCTTAACACATTGACAGAGCCCAGTACTGATCTACTCTGGCTTGATTCATGCTACCCAAAATGTTTTTGTCAATGCCATCGAACCAAAAATTCAGGTCACATGTTTAGACAACTGGGCCCAAAAATGAAAACAGAGCATATTGTAGTAATAAGTCAGAAAAGATCAAGGGTGATAGGTTAGTTTAAAAAACAAGAGAAATAATTTTGAAAACCAGACCACATAAAGTGGCTATACAGCACAATCGCAAAACAGAGAACTGGGCCAAAATGAAAACAAAGTTCACAAACAGAAATAATAGTGCTAAAACCCATAAACACAAACAATTATAGAAGCCCACAAGTAAAAAAATGTTAGATAAAAATAGAAATTATTCCAGAACAAAGGAGAAGTTTCAAAACAAAAGATGTTCTAAACAACAATTTTAAAAAAATAGTAACCAAGAACAATGTTCCAGACAAAAGTAGAGATTCTTCATGTTAGAAGTTATCTTGTGGAATTAATTCCAAGAAACACAATGGTTTAAACAAATACCGAGAGAAATATAAGTTTAAATAAAATATTATTTGAATTTGGAATCAAACTTGTATTCCTTCCCATCCACCACATCCGCCTCTCCTACTGCAACGATGTTTCGCCACAGTGGGTCCCACTCCCCCTTCTGAGATCAGAGCCTCTTGGATCCAATAATCGGTGCTTTCCCAGTTGCCACGTTGGTTACTGGCATCAGACTAGTGAACAGGAATCTCGAACAAAAGAAGCAACAAGTTTAGGCCATGAGGCACCTGGCTCTGTCAAGATAAATACTGGGAGCATATGTTCCTTAAAAAAAAACTCCATTCACAGTAAGAGGATAATTATAGCATACCTCTAAAAGACGAAAGCGGGAGAATTCCGCGGACGCCTGATAGGGCCACGTCGCCCGTTAGCCCGTTAACCCTTCGATCTAGCGAGCTCACGTTATTGGCCGTTGGATCGGCGTCGACACGGGTCTCTCGCCCGCTAAACCGCAAACCCGGCTGCTCAGGAGAATTCGCGAAGCCGCCCGACCGAGGTCTTCATCCACTCCGCCAGCCGCAGCGCTCGCCGCCCTCCGACCGCCGGCCCGCCGCATGCCATGCCACGGCCTCCACCTCATAGCCCACCTCGCGTGCCTCCTTCCTTGCGTCTCCTTCGTCTCTTCCCTTCCCCTCCAGACGCTGCCTTTTGCCTGCCGCGTCGCTCACGCCTCCCTCCGCCTCCAGCACCTCCCGCCGCCGTCTACCTGCCGCATTACCCACCGACCTCCCTTCGCCCTCACGGCCGTCGCATTGTTACCCACCTCACGCACCCTCCCATTCGGCAGGTGCGCCCGCGCGTGCCATCGCCTTCCCTGCCTGTATGCCGCTGCCGGCTGCCGGCGGTGGACGGAGGCCGTCGCCTTCTCTGCCTGCCGCAGCCACAGGCTCGCTGCCGCTCCTCTACTCCTCTCCCACCTCCCCTCCCCTCCCGCTGTCACATGCGCCGTCGCTGATTCCACCGGGGCCACGCTTCTTACCTCTGCCGCCTCCTCTATGTGCGAGCAAAAATCAATGGCACCACCACCACAAACAGGAGCAGGAAATGCAACGGCAGTGCAGGCGTGTGGAGATTGGAGTGTTAGATTGATCTCAAGTGGGCTGGCCCAACGGCAGCCTATTAACCCCTTAATCGCGCCCTGATCGGGGGCGCCTAACCCTAATGGTTAGTGGGCCCCCGTCGCACTGCGCTATATTAAGAGGGGTAGGGGCTGGCAGGCTCTGGACACGAGATTCGCCGCAGCCGTACTCCCCACCCCGACATTCCTAGTGAATCCGATCACAGAGGCGCAGGAGCGGCGGGATTGCTCCACCGACGGTTTCACCACGACCTTCTTCCAGCGACGACGTCGCCATCGCCATGGCCGCCAACGCCGCTGGGAACCCCGCCGCAACCGCCGATGGTTGTAATCTAAACCCCTGTACTTCTCTGTTCTTGTTAGTAGTCAATGTATAGGATCTGTTTATCTTCTGTTATACCCGAATCGATCTACTGCTAGTTGGTTTGCAAGTTCTATCAATGGTATCAGTCGGGATCTAGCGAGTAGATTGTTTTTCGGGTTCAAAACCAGAGCACAAGAAACACAGGGGGCCGCCGAGCGACATGCTTTGAGCATCGTCCCGGGCCTCACATACAGCACAGGTGGCTGCCGAGCGACATGCCTAGAGCATCGTCCCGGGTCACACACTCACAAGCAAGAGCACAGAGCAAGGCATCAAGATTTTCCTAGCCCTAGCACACAGAGCAGAGAGCTCACGGGACCGGAGAAGGGGACTAACCTGGGTCCCTGGCGCACACGCGCGAGCCACTGCGCCGCCAAGCAAGTAAACCCGCCGTCGCAAAACCGTTCGACGGCGGCGCGCTCCGACGAGCGCGCGCACCGGCGAACAGCCCTGCGGCGGCGGCCTGGACAGGAAGTGGAAGGCCGCGGCGAGCGGCTGCGTGGCGTTTTCCGGTCGCCGGAACTCGCGCGCGCCAGAGAAAGAGAGGGGAAGGGAGAAGCAAGAGCGCCGCCGGCGCTGACCGACCGCCGGCCGGACTCCGGCCACCGCAAATCGCGGCGGCGTTTCCGGGCGCGGGCGCGGCGCATGCGCGGAGCGAGCGGCTGCGCGTGCAGAGGAGCGAGCGTCGGTGCTTTTATTCGAGCGAAAAGATCGGACCGCCGTTCGATCGGCATCCAGCAGCACCGACGGCTGAGATCGCTTCAGCGCTTAGGGTTTTCCTCCCGGCGTGGCTGGGCCGCGCAAGCGAGAAAATGGGCCGCGCGTCGTGAGGACAAGCAAGTGGGCCGCGCGCTGCGCTGAGATGGGCCGATTTGATTCACAGTGTTAGTTTTTTCTTTTGAATCTCTTTAGTTTTTTTCAGGAACATTTATATACTAGTTAATTTACACCAACGTGTTTATTATTTTAGAGAGCAAGATCAGCAAGTTATGTTTCTGAAAATAGCAAGATTATTTTATTATTCCGCTGCGCAAGTTATTATTATTGTTATTCTCTTATTAAATTGAACCAACGGAATATTTAATTTGAGAAGCCTAGATTTTTCAGCACAAGTATTTCGGTAATGTTGTTATTTTTTGACCAACGTTAATAATAGCAATACTACTGATCCATGTTTTACTAGTATTTATTCTATTCTGCCCAACAGTGATTAGAATAAGTGAAGCAAGTTATTTATATATCTTGATTTTGACCAACGTTAAATTAAGGTGTGCAATTATTATGTTCTCACAAATGTGTCATGTTTCATTTCAGAGCAAACAGCAAATGCTATACACTTAATCAGTGCAATCCCCAAGTTAACTGGCCAGAATTGCGTTGCATGGCGTGAGGAGCTTGATTCAGCACTAGCACTTGCAGAGATAGATTTGGCTCTTACTGAGCCACAACCCACTGAGCCAGCTGAGCTCGAGAGGGCTGAGAATGAGACCGAGGCAGATTTTGCTAATCGGCAGTGAGATCATGCTCCCATAAGAGCAAAGTATGACCTAGACAAGTACAAGTGGGACAAATCAAACCGCAAGTGCAAGATTATCATCAGAAAGACAATTACAGAAAGCTTAAGGGGTGCCATCCCAGAGTGTGACACAGCTACAGAATATCTAGAGAAAGTGAAGAGCCAGTTTACTGGTTCAACCAAAGCTCATGCTTCCAACCTGATTCAGAAACTCACAACGATGAGATTTACTGGTGGAAGTGTGAGAGATCACATTCTGAGCATGGGTACTATGGCATCCAAGTTAGACAAGCTGAAGATGCCACTGGCAGATGGGTTCCTCATTCACTTGGCCCTGAACTCACTCCCTAAAGAGTATGAGACATTTGTTGTTAATTACAACACAAAGTCAGAGGAGTGGGACCTACAAAAGGTCATTGCCATGTGTGTACAAGAAGAAGAAAGGCTAAAGAAATCAAAAGGAGAGGATACTCTCAATTTTGTGAAGGGCAAGCAACAGAACAAGAAGCAATTCTTCAACAAGAAAGCTCCAGATGCCTCTACTTCTCAGTATAAGGGAGGCAACTCTTCACAGTTCAGAGCACCCTCTAGACCAGCCGTCCAGCAGAAGGATGTGAACAAAGATCAGTGCAAGTGGTGTGAAGAAACTGGGCATTGGAAGCATGACTGCCCTAAGTTCATGAGGCACTGCCTGGAGAAAGGTGAGGACATTATTACATTTGTTGATGAGTCCTTATACATAAGTTATGACAGTTCCACATGGTGGATTGACTCAGGTGCAACTGTTCATGTTGCTAACTCTTTGCAGGGATTCCATGGAGGGAGAACCCTACAAAGAAGAGAAAGACAAATTAAGGTGGCCACTGGCATTGCAGCAGAAGTTGAAGCCATAGGAAATCTATCTCTAGTTCTAGCTAGTGGCTTCAAGCTTCAGTTACATGATGTCCTTTATGTTCCCTCTTTAGCTAGAAATTTAATATCAGTTTCATGTTTGTCAGACTATGGCTTTGATTGCCATTTTTCTAAGAATGAGTGTAAGCTACAGTTTAATAATAAATGTGTGGGTCTTGCCTTCCAACAAGACAAACTTTATTTATTATCTATGTCTGAGAATGTGAATGATGTAAGCAATAAGCATGAGAAAGTATTGTCATTAGATGCAAGCAAGAAAAGAAAGAGAATTGATTCCTCATCGAAATTATGGCACTATCGTTTAGGCCATATTTCGAGGGGGAGAATAGAACGCTTAGTTAAAGAATCAATCCTCCCACCACTAGAATTTTCAGAGTTAGAGCAATGCGCTGATTGCATCAAAGGCAAGTTTGCAAAGATTATAAAGAAAGGAGCTAAGCGAAGCGGGGGAGTTTTGGAATTGATCCACACGGACATCTGTGGACCTTTTCCAGTAAAGTCTGTGGATGGTTTTGATTCATTCATCACATTCACAGATGACTACTCTCGTTATGGATATATTTATCCAATCAAAGAACGTTCGGAAGCGTTAGAAAAGTTTAAGATATTTAAAGCTGAAGTAGAAAATCAACTCGAAAGAAAAATAAAGGTAGTAAGATCCGATCGTGGAGGGGAGTACTACGGTCGACATACCCCTTATGGACAAGTTCCTGGACCTTTTGCAAAGTTCTTACAGGAAAATGGCATAGTAGCCCAGTATTCAATGCCGGGCGAGCCTCAGCAAAATGGAGTAGCAGAAAGGCGCAATCGTACCCTTATGGATATGGTGCGCAGCATGATGAGCTATTCCACATTACCATTGAGTTTGTGGATGAAGGCCTTAAAAACCGCCATTCATATTCTCAATAGAGTTCCAAGCAAGTCGGTGATGAAAACACCGTATGAGTTATGGACAGGGAGAAAACCTTCACTCAACCATTTGCATGTGTGGGGGAGTCCTGCTGAAGCCAAAGTATTTAACCCAAACATAGGAAAGCTAGATCCCAAGACAGTCAGTTGCCATCTTATTGGCTACCCAGAAAAATCGAAAGGTTATCGTTTCTACTGCTCTAGTAGACACACAAAGTTTGTGGAAACGAGACACGCTAGATTTCTAGAGGAAGAGATGATCAGGGGGAGCAAGGTAGTGCGAGAAATTGATCTTGAGGAAAAACGGGTGTTTGTGCTCATTCCGATGGAGCAGGAGCCTTACTTCACACTACCTGTTGTCGCTGGCCCCACAATGGAGCCAGCACCTGCTGTTCCTTCGCCTTTACCTAGTAACCCGGAACCTGTCCTTCAGGAGCCGGTTGAGCCAGTGGCAGAGCAACAGCAGCCTCAAAATGAACAACCACAAGTAGAGGAAGTGCCAGCTGCGGAGCCTTCTAGCAGACCGCAAAGAGTTAGAAAATCTCCAATTTCAGATGACTACATAGTCTATGAATGCGAAGAAGTTCAGATGGAAGGTGATCCCGCTTCATTTGAAGAAGCCATGAGAAGCGCTGAAGCATCTAAGTGGCAAGAAGCCATGGAAGATGAGTTGAGATCCATGAGTGCAAACAAAGTCTGGGAGCTAGAAGAAATTCCTAATGGAGCCAAAACAGTAGGCTGCAAATGGGTCTACAAGGTGAAACGTGACTCCAAAGGGAATGTAGAAAGATATAAGGCGCGACTTGTGGCGAAGGGTTTTACCCAAAGAGAAGGGATAGATTATAATGAGACATTTTCTCCCGTCTCGAGCAAGGATTCTTTCAGAATCATAATGGCCTTGGTAGCACATTTTGATCTAGAATTGCATCAAATGGATGTAAAGACAGCATTCCTAAATGGAGACTTAGAAGAAAGAGTTTATATGGCACAACCGAAAGGTTTTGTCGAGAAAGGTAAAGAAAGAATGGGATGTCGTCTAAAGAAGTCTATCTATGGCCTAAAGCAAGCATCTAGGCAATGGAATCTAAAGTTTGATCAGACAATCAAAAGATTTGGGTTTAAAGAGAATGTTGAGGACAATTGCGTGTATGCAAAGTTTAAGAATGGGAAATATATTTTCCTAATACTGTATGTGGATGACATTCTACTGGCAAGTAGTGATGTTGGTCTACTGCAGGAAACCAAGAAGTTTTTATCCTCAAATTTTGATATGAAAGACATAGGTGAAGCCTCATTTGTTTTGGGCATAAAGATTCACCGAGATAGAAGCAAAGGGGTATTGGGATTGTCCGAAGAAGCATATATAGAGAAAGTTCTGAAGAAATTCAATATGCATAAGTGCAGTCCTTCACCTGCTCCTATAGTCAAGGTGACAAGTATGGGGCGCATCAGTGTCCCAAGAATAAGTTTGAAAGCGATCGCATGAAAGCTGTTCCATACGCCTCAGCTGTAGGAAGTCTGCAGTATGCTCAAGTGTGCACACGCCCAGATCTAGCATTTGTAACCGGGTTGCTTGGCAGATATCAAAGTAATCCTGGTATGGAACACTGGAATTTGATAAAGAAAGTCTTAAGATATTTGCAAGGTACAAAAGGTCTAATGTTGACATATAGAAGAACTGATAACCTACAGATAGTAGGGTATTCAGATTCTGACTACGCAGGAGATGAAAGAAAGTCCACATCAGGGTATATATTTACCCTTGCTCAAGGAGCTATTTCGTGGAAAAGCCAGAAACAAACAATTAACACTGCGTCATCGACGATGTATGCTGAGTTTATTGCTTGTTATGAAGCATCAGGGCAGGTGAACTGGCTTAAGAAATTCATACCCGGTTTGAAGGTGGTTGATAGCATCAACAAACCACTAAAGTTGTATTGTGACAACGAGCCAGCTGTATTATACGCTCACAACAATAAGTCTAGCAATGCCGCCAAGCACATTGACATCAAGTATTATGTTGTGAAGGATAAAATCCGGGATCACGCCATCAGTCTAGAACATATAAGCACAGAAAAGATGCTAGCGGATCCGCTTACGAAAGGCTTACCGCCCAACGTGTTCAGAGGACATGTAGCCGGCATAGGTTTAAGGGAAAGCCTGTGATACCTGGATAGCAAGGGGGCCAAGGCAAGAATTTATCTCTAAACAGAAAAGGGTTTGTGGCTGTCGAGTCTAACGGTAATGACTGTGATGACGGAACATGCTCAATACTCTGATTTGTGATGGGGTGAGTTGGAAAAGCACAAGGCGATAGAAGAGATCAAGGGGGAGAATGTTAGATTGATCTCAAGTGGGCTGGCCCAACGGCAGCCTATTAACCCCTTAATCGCGCCCTGATCGGGGGCGCCTAACCCTAATGGTTAGTGGGCCCCCGTCGCACTGCGCTATATTAAGAGGGGTAGGGGCTGGCAGGCTCTGGACACGAGATTCGCCGCAGCCGTACTCCCCACCCCGACATTCCTAGTGAATCCGATCACAGAGGCGCAGGAGCGGCGGGATTGCTCCACCGACGGTTTCACCACGACCTTCTTCCAGCGACGACGTCGCCATCGCCATGGCCGCCAACGCCGCTGGGAACCCCGCCGCAACCGCCGATGGTTGTAATCTAAACCCCTGTACTTCTCTGTTCTTGTTAGTAGTCAATGTATAGGATCTGTTTATCTTCTGTTATACCCGAATTGATCTACTGCTAGTTGGTTTGCAAGTTCTATCATGGAGGATAAGATGTAACGTGTTTGCCCCGTCATCAACCTCGAGTTCTTCCTGTATGGCCTCAGGTGGGCCAACAGGGGTCGCCAGCGCCTCCCTCTGCTTCATGGCCCACTACTCCCGCCACCCGCCACCCGCCACCCGCCTGCCGCATTGGCGCAGTACCGCTCGCCTACGATGGTGATGAGGTGGCGTCAGCGGTTGCTCCTCGCCTTCCCTCCTGCTCCGACCATGCCCTTGCCTCCCCAACAGATGTCTCTGCAACCTGCTCGCCTGTTCCCCGGTCCCCGCACTGGGTCAAGGAGCGGCACACCATGTCGCGAGGTGACGCACGGCCTCCGGGGCAATCGTTGCAAAGCTTGTGCCTTAGGCACCGCACATACCTTTGGTAGGCTCCACCTCACGGCCAAGGCCATTGACACTTGTGTCCTGAGTTGAGCCTAGACATTGTGGCTTATAGTTCACCTATGTCTCTTCATAGCACACGCACACCAAGTGCTCGATGCATTGCCTCTTTGAGCTGAGTTGATTTAGTCCATATGTTTTCATTGCCAACCAAACGCCTCAGTCTTCATTGCCATTTACCAGAAGTCCAGAATGTATAACCACAATGCGGGTGACAAAGGCTCCTACTTAATGAATGCTTATGTGATGTGCTTTCCTAAGCTATCCATTCAAGGTGGGACAAGAATTTTATGTTTAGTATTTTATTTCATGTTTTTTTATGTAATACCATAATGTTTATCATTGCTGTTTTTTCCACTTTGTAGGATTATCAGAGAGACATGTCAGTTCGCATGAGACATATTCTAATGGTGGTATTGTAGTCTACAAAACGACCCATTGATTACGCAATACCTGTTAATCTATGAGTATCCATCATCACTATTCAGTGATTTTATTATATTTAAGACTAATATGTACACACTTATACTTTGGTAGAACTACGATGCATGTATATGTGGATTAGCTTCCTACTAATTTCTCTGGATATTATTTTACTAATTTTGGCTTTCCCGGTGAATTTTCTGAAATAGTAAACTCTCTAATATACTATTGTTGTTGGAATACTATGCATGGCTCATATCACCTAGAGTAAAGCTTATATGATTTGGTTCTTCTAGGTTAACAATTCAGTATCTCAACCAAAGATCGACAATAGTTCCCATTTCAATTTCTAATTTATTCCTAACCTTTCTTATTAGGGATGCCTACTTTCCATGGCTAGAAGGACCCTAGCAGCTAAAAAGCTCTCAGGTTTGATTCCTCGTACTCGTTCCTGTTTTCCCCTTTTTTTTACAATTTAGTATAAAACTTCTGAATTTTGTGTACAAAGTAGGAAAATGTGGGAAGTGCAGATAGAAAAACATTAGCAAAGGAACTGCTAAAAATATGCAGGAGCCCCATATCTTCAATGTGCAATAGTCTAGGCACAATTCACCTACAGTGAGAATTCCATAGTGTGTTGCAATTCAGAGTATTAGAAAACAAAGCAGCATGACCAAAACAGATTCAGAAAACAAAGAGGATGACCAGCAAGTAAATAACCAATGATTCTAGATAGTATGAGCAGAGTACATCACTTTTGAACATCTCAATTTCTAAGCTTGATTTCAATCACAAGATATCAACTAGGACCACATAAATGATAATACATCTTTGAAAAGATGTATGATAAAAAAAGGTGTACCCAGTGCGAAAGCTTCCGCACAAGATGAGGTCTGGAGAAAGGAAGAAAAAGATCTATGATATGGTTGAAAAGCAAATCAGATTATTAAGCTTCATTATTGCTTTCTGTCATATGATTATAACCATACCTGATAAGTCTACTGCAAGAATGGCTTATAAGAATGGTGAGAACTATAGTGGTAACATGTGTGCTAACTGATATTAATTTGAAATGTCAGTGTTGAATGATGGTCCATTGGTACTATTTTGTCAATACTGTTATCTGATTGGGTTGTTGGAAATTTGCCATTGATTTTGCTTTTATTTTTTTTTTTGAACCGGGGAGCAGTGTCCCCATTCCCACTCACTGAGTCAGTGAGCGGGAATTCGGCGTGGGCACGGGTTCGAGCCCGGGTGGCCGAGCTCCCAGTGGGAGTCCCTGACCAAGTGAGCTAATTTTGCTTTTATTTGACAGAAAATTTGAAAGAGAAAGCACCCTCTCTAGATGCTTCTCCAAGGAGGAGTAAGTTAATGTCATAAAGCCTATATACATCCAATTAGAATTATGGAAATGTATTTTTTGGTTAGCTCTGCTAGCACAGACTTGCATGTCTTGCGTTGTGCGACTTGCCATGGTCCTTTGTTCCCAAAAAGTTGGTTTCCCTCAATCAGAAGTAGCTTACCCCCAATATTCATAGCCTGGCATTGATGATAGATTGCAATAATCTAGATGCAAATTTGACTGTGAATGTACCGGACAGCATATTCATGTTTGTTGTCCTCTGTGGTGGACTTCAGTTTAGCCCTCTAATGATTTCAGGTTGATGGGTTTATCAATCTTTTCGTCCTTGGTGGAAACACATCTCTGCATTTATATTGACCATCTATAATTTTGTCATTGCATCCGTCATATAGGAATGCAGCCCCTACCTGCACAGCCATATTAACTGAGTATCTTTTTTTAAGAAAAAGAGTGAAAAAAGATAGCGTCAATGTTCTATGTTACCACAACAATTTCTGAATTGTTAATTTTACCGCTTTTCTCTATTACCTATCTGCAAACACCACTCTTATAAGAGCACACAAAATCCTTAATTACTTGACTTATTGATTTCTTGGGATCCTACATTGCACTGAAACAACGCCAATGTGCTTTGTCCATGTGAGAGTTTAAAAATATATATATAATCTTGTTGCTTCCGAAAAAATGTAATTGACAATATTAGACTGTTTACTATTTATCGACTAGTAATAAGTTATTGTTTTAGCTTGCTACTACTTTGGCTCTAGCTTTCTCAATTCTAATAGAGCCCACTTTTTGTTTGCAGTATTGCTCATAGGTTGTAATCCTTAATAGAATCCTTTCAGCTCATTATTCTGCATGATCTATAAGTGTCGTTTATCATCATTATTCTGCATGGTCTAAGTGTCGTTTATTGACCAATTGCTCCTGATTGTTCTGTGTTTGCTTGCTATACTGATACCTGTTTTGTATCAGTTGCTATCTCAATTAGTTGGATACCCTGAATTCCAGTTCTGCAACACTATTATATTTAGTTAGGTTAGAAGCCAACATAT
>CM014277.1:15717008-15734458 GCA_004135705.1 Alloteropsis semialata
TAAATACGGCTAGCATATGTTCCTTCAAAAAAAAATCTCCATTCATAATAAGAGGATAATTATAGCATATATGCTTTTTTTGGTCGGTCACTATGGCCATAAAAAGGTTGGACTTTGGAAGGTTCTTCAAATCGTACGCATGTATATGGTGTGTTTACACTAACTATCGATTCGCCGCATTAAAACTTGAATAAAGAACTTAAACTTGTTTGACTCCAAACATTATCAGATCCCACAATATATCACAAAATCATTTATTCAAATTTTTTCCAAAAACCCAAATAGAGAGATATAGACGACCCGCATGCCGGTAGCCAGGCGCTACAAAATTTCACCAACTTCACGGGGAAAATTGCTCAATAATACGAGCATACGCATATATGCACTCATCCCGAATTTAAACTTGGATGGATACAAGTTCTTGTAAGAAGGCCTAACTAATTCAGTTTCGCTTAGTTGGTCCCAAAATATATATAAAAAAATAGTAATAGTTTGTTCACTACGTGAAAACCTCAAATTGGTAACGCGGCATTGGTAACGGCCCCATGAGGCCCGTTACAAAGGCTTGTCATCAGTAACTCGCACTAAACAATGTCCGTTACCAATAAGCTTCGCTGGCCCGAGCCCAACCTCGCCACCACAAAGCCCGTTACCGATGAGGGATCTCTAGTAACGGGCTGCACTCATAACCGTTACTACTACTTTTAGTAACGATCGTTAAGTGCGCCTGTTACGAATAAGACACATATAAGTAACGGGCTATTAAGGCCCGTTCCTGATAAGGCACATATAAGTAACGGGCTCTTAATGACCGTTACATGTGTTCTACTGGTAACGGGCCGTGATGTGGCCACGTAACGCCCGTTACTAGTCTTGGAGCTCAATAATTGCAGCTAAGCCAGCTGCATGGCACTGTCGCCTCCTGCGGCTGGCTGCTGTCGGCGGAGAGCAGCAGCCGGCGGGCGTCCACTCCTCCGCCGGCCGCCGTCTTTCCTCCCCGTCGTCGCTGCGACCGCCGTCTTTCCTCCCCGAGATCGAGCACACGAGCGCCCTGCTTCTTCAGTGTCACGTGCGCGCGATCGACCGAAGCATGAGCTAGCTAGTAGCGTGCACGGCGGTCGTCGTCGGCGCTGGTGATCGCCGGCCGGCAACACCTCCGCCTTCCCCGCCCTCCTCTCCTCCTCCCGCGCGTGGTATGGATTTTGTCCCTACACGTACCTCCACCTAGCTCATCCCCTTCCCCTGTACAGGGGAGCCTTTTTTGAGCCTTTTTTGTTGAAATTATATATGTGTATTGATGAAATTTGAGCCCTTTTGTTGAATTTATATGTGTAGTGATGAAATTGAGTCTTTATGTTGAATTTGTATGTGTATTGATGAAATTTGAGCCTTTTTTGTTGAATTTATATATGTGTATTGATGAAATTTGAGCCTTTTTTTGTTGAATTTATATATGTGTATTGATGGAATTTGAGCCCTTTTGTTGAATTTATATGTGTAGTGATGAAATTGAGCCTTTATGTTGAATTTGTATGTGTATTGATGAAATTTGAGCCCTTTTGTTGAATTTATATGTCTAGCTTAGTGTCTTTAGATTTTGATGATATATTTTGTAACACACATTTATTTATTGAACTTGTAGATGGCGGCTGATCGGGCTTGGATGTACAGACAGCCCAGAGTTTGGGAGTCATTCCTAAGCGGGGTCAATGGTTTTCTTGATCAAGCAGAGGTGGACATGAGAAACCGGGGGGTGCCTACGATGTATTGCCCCTGTTTTGATTGTCTCAACCAGAAGAAGTTCGGACAACGGGACAACATTTTCCATCATCTGATCACACGTGGATTCACAAAGAATTACACGTGTTGGAACAGGCATGGTGAGGAAGGCCTTAATGAAGGCGAAGCAGGATGCCTTAATGAAGGTCAAGCGCGACGCCATGCTGGAGTCCTTAACGAAGGTGAAACAAGTGCAGAAAGAGACCCTTGTAACGTGTAACACCCAAATTCCATCATGTAACAAATTATAGAAACTTTGTTTAGGTTGACCTTAGGTTTAATGAATTTATTTTCCTTTATTTAATTTGTGGCCTTAATTACTTGAACATTAAATAATTAATTTTAGTTCAATAAGTGTTTGTTGCATATCATGCCATGCTTTTGTTTTTGTTTGCTTGAGTGATCTCAAACTCCTCTCCAAATTCAAATCCCACTCAAATATCTCTCAAATTCATCCAAATCCAATTCAAACAAATATCAAACCCAAAACCTTTCCCTCCTTTTCCTTTTCCACCTTTGGCCCGGCCCTTTTCCTTTCTCCCTCTCCTTTCTTCCCCGCCGGCCCATTACTTGGCCCAACAGCCGGCCCATCTCCCTCCCGCACTCTCACTCGCTCTCTCTCGCTGACAGCCGGGGCCCGCTTGTCGGCGCCATCATCTTCCTCCAGCCGCTCGCCCGAGCCGCCGCTCCCGCGATCACCGCGCCCACGTCCCCGTCGCGCCCGCGTTTTCCCTCCCCCTCTTCACTCCGCGTCAAAGCTCCATCACTGCGCACCATCAAGCCACCCTCATCCCTCTCTCCCCTCTTTCCTTCCTCCCCTGCAACGGCCGAGCGCCATCAATGGCCGGCTTTACCGCCCCTTCCTCAATTCAGCCACGCCCGAGCCCCCTGCACTCCCTCTCGCTCCTCTATAAAGTCCGACGAAGTTCCCACCTCGCGTGCACGCAACACCCACACCAAAACCCCTCTGAAATCGCACGCATTTTGTTCACCGGAGCTCATCGCCGACGCCACCGAGGTGAACCGCGCCGCCGTCCTTGTTCCTCACTGTCTGAGCCCTCTTTAATCTTCTCCATCGTGTTCGCTCTCTCACAGGAAGCTCCGGAGCCGTTTCCCGACGTCCAGGAGCCGCCACCGACGCCGGAACGTCCTCCTCGCCGTACACCGAAGCTCGCCGCCGCCTCCTTACGCCGACGAGCACCTTCCGTCCCCCAATCGGCCCATCAAATCCCTCTGGTGAGCTCGCCATTCCCTGCTGAACACCCCCGTGCCATTTATTTACCTCCTCTTGCACCGTAGCGCTCAACCGAGCCGTCGCCGGCGAGTTTCCGCCGTGGACGCGGCGGCGCCGTCGAGTCCAATGGTCGCCGGCGCCCCTTTCTTTTTCTAGCCGTCCGATCTGATATCAAGGGACCGGATCACCCCGAGCGTACCGGTCAACTGGGGTCAAACCCGCCGGTCGCCGGTCTTTTTGCTAAAGAGTCCCTGAGTTTTATCTTAATCAACCCGCAGTCCATGCCATGTATAAAGTATTTATACATATACCCTTATATTTCCTGTTTAAGCCCCTGATCTTTTGAATAATTTCGCCCGCCGTCCTGTCCTTGGTAATTTCACTTGCTAGCCCCTGAGATCTATGGTTATTTATGTTTGTGCCCTCGGTTTTTTATAAAACAGTACGCAGACTTTAGTTTTAATTGCATATAGGCCCCTGCAACCTTGTAACTAGCGTAGTTTCGTCGTTTTAAATCCGTTTTGGGCGATTTTCGCGTCCACGCGATCGTCTTTGCATGCTCTTTAGTTTAAGGTGCTTGTTCTGTACTTTTAGTACTGTTTGGTGTACTGTTTTTATTTATTTTGTTGTATTGTCTTGTGTGATCGTGTAGAGAACGTGCCGTTCGAGGAAGATCAGGAGCAGCAGCTGTTTGAAGAGGACCAACAGCAGTTTGTTGAGGAAGGCAAGTGGCCTCCCTCTACATGAACATTCTTTTTGTCCCATTTACATTCATGAAATTCACTTTTACTTTACTGTTATGCATTAATTTTGACGGGTTATCCTATTAGGACATGACTAGATCTTTTTACCTTGAACCTTGAATCACCTGGTTACATCATGGGTAGAAATGCTTAGCTTGCTTAAACTTGGGATGGTTCTGTTACCTTTTATGCAATGTTAATCATGATTTATTTATGTTGTTATATTCTTGCTTAATTACAAGATCATCATGATTAATTGGAAAATGGAGAACCACCCAAGAAAACAGTGCAACCACAGTTTCACATGGCTCTGACTTAGCTAATTAATTAGACTTGGGGTTGGCTAGTGGTCTTACCGTAAGGGCAAGGAGGGGGCCGGTGAGGGGTCATAGCTCGGTCCTTTTGTAGGAGTAGTCTTTGCTAAGGTACGTCCTCTCTTGGGAGGGCTGTGGACCTCACCGCTGCTGAAACTCTAGCGGGCTGCTAGTTTAACTTTGGGTCTTTGTAAAGGCTTCGTAGTGAACCCTCGCCACTCACTAAAGGAAGTGTTTAAGGGCCTTGCAAACCCGGGTGACAAAGGGAACACGAGCTGTGGGTAAAGTGTACAACCTCTGCAGAGTGTAAAACTGATATATCAGCCGTGCCCACGGTTAAGGGCGGCTTGGACCCTCACATGATAATTGAACTTTAACTTGATCTTAACTTGTGGTTCCTGGTTTTTGGTGGAATAATTTTGGGTTATCCTGCTTAATTTTGGGATGGTATAAACTTACATCTAGTAATTAGGTGCTTGCTAATAAAACTTGATCAACTAAAAGTGCTAACCGCATGAGCCTGAACCCCCTTTGATGGCCTTGCATATTCCCCCACTTGTTGAGTACCAACCATAAGTGTACTCACCCTTGCTAAACAACTGCTGTTCAGAAAACAACAATGATGTGGAGTACTTCAGCGACTTTGATGAGTTCTAGGCGCGTCAACCAGTCAAGTGCCTGTGGATGAAGTCAAGGAGCTGTTTTATCGTTTAGGATGTCGGTGAACGTTTAAGACCTTCGTGTCTATTTACGATGAGTGTGATAAAGTTATGTACTCTCTTTTGTACGCTTTTGAACATTGTCTTTTGATATATTCACTGATGACGTCAACATATGTGTGATGAACGGATCCTGGCACACATATGCGATGCATTCGATTTTGTCCTTAAAATCGGGTGTGACAGAAGTGGTATCAGAGCTGTGTTGACTGTAGGACGCCAGCCTAGCTAGAAAATGGTCGAAACATAGGATTTGCTATCTTAGTCAGCCTTTCTGCTCTTAGGAAAAATTTATTTGCATAAAAACTTACTCTGTTCCTGTTCTATCTCTTTTTGCTCTTGTACTTAGTTTTGTTCTTGCTCTATCACAGATGGTCAGGCAGAGACAGACAGCACGCAAGAGCACCGGAGGCATGAGACGCATTGCTCCTGCACAGCCAGTTCCACGACTTCCACCAGTGGTGGAACAGGAGGAGTCAGAGCCTGAGGAGATCCACTACTTCCAGGAGATGCCAGGTGGAGACATCGTTCCGGTGGACCCAGCAGTTGACGCTCCACCAGCACCACCTGCTGTACCTGCTTTGGAGGCTCCAGTACCTGCTGCTGGAGAACAGCCAGACGTCGGCCACGACCACGACGCAGACCAGGGCCTTGGTCAGGAGGACCAGGGCGATGCACAGGACGACAGTTCTGGCGTGGGCCAGAACAACGTGCCAGTTGGAGAGACTGAGGTTGTGAAAACGACCTACTGGACAGAGACCTCAGTCAATGAGACTGGCGCATTCCCCAAGATGCTCATGGATGTGCTACAGGAGTTGGGGAACAACGTCAGACCCCTCTACATGACGCAGCGTGTCTCCAACCCAGGGATGCCGGTCTTCTACATCACCCGGGTCCACATCCGGGAGGCTTCTGACACTGGTGGATACAAGACCTGCTCGATGCACGACTCCGACATTCCCTACTCCACCGTCACCGCCTCCGTCAGCAGCGCCGCCAGGAGAGCTCTGTGGTCTCTCTGCCACACTCACCGTGGTGAGTTGAGCATCACAGAGTACCGCCACCTTCCACGACGTGCTAGTGGCACCGAGGTGACCCACGTGCCGCTGGGAGGACATCACGAGCCCCGCATCGACGTCCTTGCTCGTGTCGTCGCTGGACTCAACACCGACGTGGAGAGCACAGCTACGGATCTCATGGAGGCTTCAGAGAGACTGGCCAGTGCTCAGGCCAGGATCAGGCAGCTGGAGGCACAGCTGGCAGGACACGTGCCCCCAGTGGAGGCAGAGAGAGTAGACTGCCCCGCCGCTTCACCTCCACGCAAGAGGCTTCGTACCGGAGAGCCAGGCTCTATCACCGCTCTCTTAGGCCAGGTTTAGGGAGTCCACCATAATAAGTCATCGCGTTAGAACCGTTCCTGCGAGGACGTGCGATGTTTTTGTTTGCTTGCTTGTTTTATGTTTGAGTTGGAGTTTTTGTAATGACTGTCATGTTTTTGTGGAGTGATGGCCACAAATACATTATTAAATAATTAAGTTAAAGTCAGTTCTCGGTTTCAATCTTGGCTCTGTTCTTTCTATCTTTATCAGTTTATCTATCTTCTCTAAAGCATTCCCCTAACAATCAGATGGTAAATACCAGGAGAGGCGGAGGACGTGATATTCCAAGTGTCAGACGTGCTCACGTGATCAACCGTCAGAATCAGGCACCACCTCCACCTCCAAACCCAGCAATGGAGCAGTTTCTTCAAGCTCAGATGCAGTTGCTGCAGGATCTTACTGCCACGGTGCAAAACTTACAAGCACAGCAGAATCAGCCGCCACAGATGCCGCCACAAGCCCGGAACAAGCACCGGGATTTCATGAGTCATCAACCACCCACCTATTCTCACTCGGCAGATCCTCTGGATGCTGATGACTGGCTGAAAGTCATTGGCAAGAAACTGGATATCACCCAGTGTACAGACCGCGAAAGGGTCTTGTATGCTGCTGGACGCCTGGAAGGAGCTGCATCCGACTGGTGGGATGCATACACAGCTGCCCATGCCAATGCCGACACTATTACTTGGGCAGAGTTCAGCGACAGTTTCCGCCTGCATCACATCCCAGCTGGTGTGATGAAACTGAAGAAGAATGAGTTCTTGGCTCTGAAGCAGGGCCATATGACAGTGAGCGAGTACCGGGACAAATTCACCCAGCTGTCCCGCTACGCGCCCAACGAGGTCGATGATGATGAGAAGAAGCAGGATCGCTTCTTGGATGGCCTGATCGGACCTCTGAAGTATCAACTGCAGAGCCATACTTTCCCCACGTTCCAGAGGCTGGTAGACAAAGCTATTGGCCTTGAAAGCACTCGCAAGGAGCTCGGTGAGCTCAAGAGAAAGTCCCAGTCTCAGGGACAGTCAAGCAACAGCCGCCCGCGCTTCAGCTCTCAGCAAGGGTCATAGTTCCGCTCTGGAGGGCAGTGTGGAAACTATCAGCAGAACCAGCAGTATCGTGGCCAGCAGCAGCCACAACGCTTCAATCAGCAGACCCAGCGCAGTCCCAACTTCCAGCAGAACAGGTCTGGCAGTTCATCTGGCACCCCAGTGCGCAACAACAATGGCAGCAACAACAATCCTGTCGCACCAGTTCCACCCAATGGCTGTTTTAAATGTGGAGAAGTGGGGCACTATGCTAACAACTGCCCCAAGCGCAACATGCAGACACCGCAGGGCCAGAAGACTAATGGTCAGAGGCCTGGATCACAGACTCCACAGATGCGCAACGGGAATCAGAATTCCCAAGGCAACAAGGGCCAGCAGAACTTCATGCGTGGACGAGTGAACCACGTGTCAGCTGAATCAGCCCAGGATGCTCAGGACGTTGTGCTCGGTACGTTCCTTGTAAATTCTGTACCTGCATCAGTTTTGTTTGATTCTGGAGCATCGCATTCTTTCATTACTGAGCAATTTGTGGAAAAACATGATATACCTATGAGCCTTATGAAGAAAACTCTACTAGTTAGTTCCCCGGGCAGTGAGATGAAGGCTAATCACATATGCCCGCGGGTGAATCTGAAAATCATGGGGGTAGATTTTCCAGCCAATCTGATAGTCCTAAAGTCCAGTGGGATTGATGTGATTCTTGGCATGGATTGGTTATCTGGATGCAAGGGAGTTATTCAGTGTGCCAAGAAGTCAGTGCTCTTGACCAGTCCTCAAGGAGATCAGATTGAGTTCATTGCCAACACGCCGTCTACAGATGAAGCAATGGTGAATCAGATCAAGGGAATACCTTTGGAGGAGATCAAGGTCGTGAGTGAGTATCCAGACGTCGTTCCGGAAGATTTACCAGGTATGCCACCCGATCGTGACATTGAGTTCCGTATTGATCTCTTACCTGGCACTGCACCTATATTCAAAAGACCCTATAGGTTGGATGTTAAGGATTTAAGTGAACTAAAGAAACAAATAGAAGAGCTATTAGGAAAAGGATATATCCATCCTAGCTCATCACCTTGGGGAGCCCCTGTCATCTTTGTTGATAAAAAGGATGGCACTAGAAGGATGTGTGTTGATTATAGAGCTCTCAACGATGCAACCATCAAGAACAAATACCCACTACCCAGAATAGAAGATCTGTTTGATCAGATGAGAGGTGCTAAAGTATTCTCCAAGATTGATCTACGGTCAGGATACCATCAGTTGAGAATTCGACCAGAAGACATCCCCAAAACAGCGTTCACCTCCAGATATGGGTTATTTGAGTACACTGTGATGTCGTTTGGATTGACCAATGCTCCGGCGTACTTCATGTACTTGATGAACAAGGTGTTCATGGAATATCTTGATAAGTTTGTAGTGGTGTTCATCGACGATATATTGGTGTTTTCTCGGAATGAAGAAGAACATGAAGAACATCTGAGATTGGTGCTACAGAAACTCCGAGAGAATCAGTTGTATGCCAAGCTCAGTAAGTGTGATTTTTGGTTGAAAGAAGTTTCTTTCCTTGGTCATGTCATTACCGATGGAGGAATAGCAGTTGATCCCAGCAAGGTTCAGGATGTGTTGAATTGGAAGCCACCTACGAATGTGTCCGAGATCAGGAGTTTCCTTGGTTTGGCAGGATATTACCGCAGATTCATTGAAGGATTCTCCAAGATTGTGAAACCGCTCACCTCGTTGTTAGAAAAGGAACGAGAGTTCAAATGGGATGAAGCTTGTCAGAATTGTTTTGAAGAGCTGAAGAAAAGGTTAACCACGGCCCCCGTGTTGATAATGCCAGATATACACAAAGGGTTCGATGTTTATTGTGACGCTTCACGTCTCGGTCTTGGTTGTGTGTTAATGCAAGAAGGCAGAGTGGTAGCTTATGCATCAAGGCAACTGAGGAAGCATGAACAGAACTATCCAACTCATGATTTAGAGCTAGCCGCTGTCGTACACGCACTGAAGATTTGGAGACACTATATGATTGGAAACAAGTGCCAAATTTTCACAGATCACAAAAGCTTGAAGTATATCTTCACTCAGAGGGATCTCAATCTCAGACAACGTAGATGGTTGGAATTGATAAAGGATTATGACTTGGATATTCAGTATCATCCTGGCAAGGCTAACGTCGTAGCAGATGCTTTGAGTCGGAAGAGCCAAGCTAACATGGCTATAGCTCGACTAATGCCTCAAGAATTGTGTTGGGAAATGGAACGACTCAATCTCGGGATTCTTTATAACTCAGAAGCTATGACAATGGAGATTGAACCTACTCTTGAGCAGGAAATCAGACAAGGTCAGTTGACTGATGCTAAGATCAAAGAGATCAAGACTCTGATTGGTTTAGGAAAAACAACGGATTTCACCGAAGATGAACAAGGCACTGTTTGGTTCAGGAAAAGGATCTGTGTACCAGATATCGATCGTCTTCGTGAGCTCATATTGAAGGAAGCACATGATTCCGTATATTCTATTCACCCCGGCAGTACCAAGATGTACCAAGATTTAAAGGAGAAATATTGGTGGTATGGTCTTAAGAGAGACGTGGCAACTCACGTAGCTTTGTGTGATGTATGTCAAAGAGTGAAAGCAGAACATCAAAGGCCAGCAGGTTTGCTTCAGCCGTTGAAAATACCCGAGTGGAAATGGGAAGAAATTGGTATGGACTTTATCGTAGGATTGCCTCGCACTCGGGATGGTTATGATTCTATATGGGTCATTGTGGACAGATTGACTAAAGTTGCTCATTTCATTCCAGTTAAAACTACATATTCGGGAGCCAAGTTAGCAGAGCTGTATATGTCCCGAATTGTGTGTTTACACGGAGTACCAAGGAAGATAGTGTCTGATCGAGGTACCCAGTTCACATCTCGTTTTTGGCAGAAACTGCATGAGTCAATGGACACCAAGCTTAATTTCAGTTCAGCGTATCATCCACAAACAGATGGACAAACTGAGAGGACAAATCAAATCTTAGAGGATATGCTTAGAGCTTGTGCCTTAAAGCATGGAGGCAGTTGGGATAAGAGTTTGCCGTACGCAGAATTCTCTTATAACAACAGCTATCAAGCTAGTCTCAAGATGGCTCCATTTGAAGCTCTGTATGGAAGAAAGTGTAGGACACCGTTGTACTGGAGTCAGACAGGAGAAAGTCAGGTTTTCGGACCAGAAATTCTACAAGAAGCCGAAAGACAAGTCCAGATAATCCGGGATAATCTCAGAACCGCTCAGTCACGACAGAAGAGTTATGCCGATACCCGGAGAAGGGAATTGACATTTGAAGTTGGAGATTATGTATATCTCAAGGTGTCACCTATCAGAGGTCTCCGCAGATTCAAAGTCAAAGGGAAGTTGTCACCTCGCTATATTGGTCCTTTTCAGATCTTGGAAAGGAAAGGTGAAGTGGCATATCAGTTGGAGTTACCCGAGCGACTGTCGGATGTTCACGATGTGTTTCACATTTCTCAGTTGAAAAAGTGCTTGAGAGTACCCGAAGAGCAACTACCACTGGAAGAGCTTAATGTGCAAGATGATTTGACTTATTCAGAACACCCGGTCAAGATCTTGGAAACGTCAGAAAGAGTTACAAGGAACAAAGTCATCAAAATGTGCAAAGTACAGTGGAGTCATCATTCGGAAGATGAAGCTACTTGGGAACGAGAAGACGAGCTCATTGCAGACTTCCCGCAGTTGTATCCAAATCTATCCGAATCTCGAGGACGAGATTCTCTTTAAGGGGGATAGGATTTGTAACACCCAAATTCCATCATGTAACAAATTATAGAAACTTTGTTTAGGTTGACCTTAGGTTTAATGAATTTATTTTCCTTTATTTAATTTGTGGCCTTAATTACTTGAACATTAAATAATTAATTTTAGTTCAATAAGTGTTTGTTGCATATCATGCCATGCTTTTGTTTTTGTTTGCTTGAGTGATCTCAAACTCCTCTCCAAATTCAAATCCCACTCAAATATCTCTCAAATTCATCCAAATCCAATTCAAACAAATATCAAACCCAAAACCTTTCCCTCCTTTTCCTTTTCCACCTTTGGCCCGGCCCTTTTCCTTTCTCCCTCTCCTTTCTTCCCCGCCGGCCCATTACTTGGCCCAACAGCCGGCCCATCTCCCTCCCGCACTCTCACTCGCTCTCTCTCGCTGACAGCCGGGGCCCGCTTGTCGGCGCCATCATCTTCCTCCAGCCGCTCGCCCGAGCCGCCGCTCCCGCGATCACCGCGCCCACGTCCCCGTCGCGCCCGCGTTTTCCCTCCCCCTCTTCACTCCGCGTCAAAGCTCCATCACTGCGCACCATCAAGCCACCCTCATCCCTCTCTCCCCTCTTTCCTTCCTCCCCTGCAACGGCCGAGCGCCATCAATGGCCGGCTTTACCGCCCCTTCCTCAATTCAGCCACGCCCGAGCCCCCTGCACTCCCTCTCGCTCCTCTATAAAGTCCGACGAAGTTCCCACCTCGCGTGCACGCAACACCCACACCAAAACCCCTCTGAAATCGCACGCATTTTGTTCACCGGAGCTCATCGCCGACGCCACCGAGGTGAACCGCGCCGCCGTCCTTGTTCCTCACTGTCTGAGCCCTCTTTAATCTTCTCCATCGTGTTCGCTCTCTCACAGGAAGCTCCGGAGCCGTTTCCCGACGTCCAGGAGCCGCCACCGACGCCGGAACGTCCTCCTCGCCGTACACCGAAGCTCGCCGCCGCCTCCTTACGCCGACGAGCACCTTCCGTCCCCCAATCGGCCCATCAAATCCCTCTGGTGAGCTCGCCATTCCCTGCTGAACACCCCCGTGCCATTTATTTACCTCCTCTTGCACCGTAGCGCTCAACCGAGCCGTCGCCGGCGAGTTTCCGCCGTGGACGCGGCGGCGCCGTCGAGTCCAATGGTCGCCGGCGCCCCTTTCTTTTTCTAGCCGTCCGATCTGATATCAAGGGACCGGATCACCCCGAGCGTACCGGTCAACTGGGGTCAAACCCGCCGGTCGCCGGTCTTTTTGCTAAAGAGTCCCTGAGTTTTATCTTAATCAACCCGCAGTCCATGCCATGTATAAAGTATTTATACATATACCCTTATATTTCCTGTTTAAGCCCCTGATCTTTTGAATAATTTCGCCCGCCGTCCTGTCCTTGGTAATTTCACTTGCTAGCCCCTGAGATCTATGGTTATTTATGTTTGTGCCCTCGGTTTTTTTATAAAACAGTACGCAGACTTTAGTTTTAATTGCATATAGGTCCCTGCAACCTTGTAACTAGCGTAGTTTCGTCGTTTTAAATCCGTTTTGGGCGATTTTCGCGTCCACGCGATCGTCTTTGCATGCTCTTTAGTTTAAGGTGCTTGTTCTGTACTTTTAGTACTGTTTGGTGTACTGTTTTTATTTATTTTGTTGTATTGTCTTGTGTGATCGTGTAGAGAACGTGCCGTTCGAGGAAGATCAGGAGCAGCAGCTGTTTGAAGAGGACCAACAGCAGTTTGTTGAGGAAGGCAAGTGGCCTCCCTCTACATGAACATTCTTTTGTCCCATTTACATTCATGAAATTCACTTTTACTTTACTGTTATGCATTAATTTTGACGGGTTATCCTATTAGGACATGACTAGATCTTTTTACCTTGAACCTTGAATCACCTGGTTACATCATGGGTAGAAATGCTTAGCTTGCTTAAACTTGGGATGGTTCTGTTACCTTTTATACAATGTTAATCATGTTTTATTTATGTTGTTATATTCTTGCTTAATTACAAGATCATCATGATTAATTGGAAAATGGAGAACCACCCAAGAAAACAGTGCAACCACAGTTTCACATGGCTCTGACTTAGCTAATTAATTAGACTTGGGGTTGGCTAGTGGTCTTACCGTAAGGGCAAGGAGGGGGCCGGTGAGGGGTCATAGCTCGGTCCTTTTGTAGGAGTAGTCTTTGCTAAGGTACGTCCTCTCTTGGGAGGGCTGTGGACCTCACCGCTGCTGAAACTCTAGCGGGCTGCTAGTTAGCTTTGGGTCTTTGTAAAGGCTTCGTAGTGAACCCTCGCCACTCACCAAAGGAAGTGTTTAAGGGCCTTGCAAACCCGGGCGACAAAGGGAACACGAGCTGTGGGTAAAGTGTACAACCTCTGCAGAGTGTAAAACTGATATATCAGCCGTGCCCACGGTTAAGGGCGGCTTGGACCCTCACATGATAATTGAACTTTAACTTGATCTTAACTTGTGGTTCCTGGTTTTTGGTGGAATAATTTTGGGTTATCCTGCTTAATTTTGGGATGGTATAAACTTACATCTAGTAATTAGGTGCTTGCTAATAAAACTTGATCAACTAAAAGTGCTAACCGCATGAGCCTGAACCCCCTTTGATGGCCTTGCATATTCCCCCACTTGTTGAGTACCAACCATAAGTGTACTCACCCTTGCTAAACAACTGCTGTTCAGAAAACAACAATGATGTGGAGTACTTCAGCGACTTTGATGAGTTCTAGGCGCGTCAACCAGTCAAGTGCCTGTGGATGAAGTCAAGGAGCTGTTTTATCGTTTAGGATGTCGGTGAACGTTTAAGACCTTCGTGTCTATTTACGATGAGTGTGATAAAGTTATGTACTCTCTTTTGTACGCTTTTGAACATTGTCTTTTGATATATTCACTGATGACGTCAACATATGTGTGATGAACGGATCCTGGCACACATATGCGATGCATTCGATTTTGTCCTTAAAACCGGGTGTGACATAACGGGCCACTACATAAGCCCGTTACAATATCTGACCATGTGGGCCTAGAAAGAGACTGTTGGGTGATGGGTAACGCCCTCATGTAACGGGCACTACCAGACGCCCGTTAACTCTATCAGATATTGTAACACCACAGGTGTTAATGTAACACTAAGAGAGTCATTAGTGTACTAATGAGGAGAAATACAAATATTAAGAGCTAAAGAGCTTTTAATTGAGCCAAGTTAGCCTTAGGGGCATTTTGGTAATTTGTCACCATGGAAAGGTTGACCAAGTCAAACTTCAGTTAATAATGCCAAAAGATAGCAAATAATCCAAAATGCTTGGAATGGTTAAGTTTGAGAAGAATTCAAACTTAAAGTTTCAAATTTGGTTAAGTTCAAAACACATGTGAGGATGATTTTGGTCCAAATTCAAGGGCTTGTAACTTCCAAACTAAAAGGATTTAGCCCAAGGTTATATTGAGAGAAATGTAGCCCTATGTTAGGACTACAACTTTGGTTATTGAAGATTCAAAAGTTTATGTTTGGTTTTTGGAGAAAACTTAGCCTAAAGGTGGCAGGCTTGAAAGAGTTAACTGAATTTGAGGATTTCTCTTTGAATTGGTTAAAGTTCAGAGCAGTATAACTTGTGATATGGGAAGAATTAGATCAAGGTCATATAAGGAAAAGTGTGGCCCTATGTCCCATCTACAAATTTGGTATTTGGAGCTCCTGAAGTTTGCATGTGAAATTGGGAGTAATTTGGATCTCAAGATGGCAGTTTTGAAAGAAATTCAGCGTTTCACAGGATTCAGTTAAATAGGTCCAAGTTCTTGGTGTTGTAACTTCTGAATCTTCGAGATTTAGGCTTTGATGTTTATAAGGGAATTGTAGCCCTATGGTTCGGCTACAACTTTGGTATTCTGAGTTTGGGAAGTTTGCATTCAAAATCTGGAGGAAAATGGAGTTGAATTCGCTGGCTTGGACGGTTTTCAGAGTGAGATGCCAAGTTCAGAGCTGAGCAGAGCGAGATCGGCCGGCGCTGCCACGCAGCTGCTTGCCGCCGATGGCCGGCCAGGCCACGCGCCGTCGGGGCTGACGTCCAGCGCAAGCGTATGCAAGCAGGAGATGGCAAGTTAAGCGGTGGATCACAGGATAAGGGCCGAGCCGGTCGTCTTCACCTTTTCTTCCTTTCTGCTTCTCAGCTCGCCGTCGTTCACCGCCAGCACCACCACTTTGAGTTCGCCGCCACCAGAGCCTCTCCGGCCAATTCCATCCGCCCAAAGTTTCCCAGCCCCTGAGCTTTTCAATCCACCCGCTTGTGCTCAAAACCATCCACCCTAGCCACCAAATCGACCCTTTCTTCTCCGTCGAGCCGCCGCCGATCGTCTCTGTGCCGCTCGGTGAGAACCATCTTCGCGTCGTCCTCATCCTTAATAGATGGTGCGGGTGTGTGTCCCTTGCTCTTGCGCAGTTCGCCGTGGTGTTCCTGGCCCGGGGTGTTCCCCTGTTGGTCGGAACGCGGGCGCCGCTCTAGAGCGCCGCCGAGCTCGGGCCGCCGCCGCGGAGATCCATGCTCCGGCCGATTAGGGCTTAGGGTTAGGTGCGCCGCGGGTTCGCCTTGTTGCCCTGGTGCCGTTGGTGCCATTTGTTGGCGTGGGGAACCACGGATGGGCCGAGTCCGAGCGCCGCCGCCATTTCTGTGTCGTCGCCGCCGCTGCTGCTCGCGCAGTCGCCGTTGGGCAGTAGGGTTAGGGGGCTAAGCCGTAGGGGAGTGTGTGGGTGAGAGCCGAGTCGAGTCGTGGGGTTAGCATCGCCGGGGACCTCGCCATCGTCGAGTTCGCCGGGTGGTCAGCACCGCCGCTGCCACGCGGTCGGTTTAGACCGAGAGCCCACGCGAGCGGGAGAGGGAAGAGGGGAAGAGAGTGGGCCGGGCCCACATGTAAGAGAGAGAAAGGGAGAATAGGACCACGGGTTTCAATACCAGGAAGTCTAGGGGGTTTTCTGCAAAGTTGTTTTGGTTTTTAGTTTGTAGTTTTTAGATTTAGTTTTAAATAGGTTTAAATGGTTTAAATTCATAATAATAGTTAAATTATTTATTTAAATAAATAAGTTAAGTATAAATAAAATTTTGAATAATGATTTATAATAAGAAATTAATAATAATAAATAGGATAATTCTTTTATTTGTTTAGAATAAGTCATTAATGCTTTTAAAAATTAAAAATTCTAGAAAAATAGAAATAAATAGGAAATCATCTGTTTAGGGTTTTGCAGTGCTGTCTAGCTTTGTTATTAGGTTTGAGTGTACTAACTTATGCATCATATCGTTAAAAAGGAGAAGCTTCAGGAGTCGAGTTCGTTGAGCTTCCACCTGAAGGACCCCAGGAGCAGAAGAGGTGGAGTTGGAGTTAGAGCCCGAGCCTGCTGCAGTTACTGCCGTTGCTGCTGACTCTAACCCTGCTGTTGATCAAGGCAAGCACCGGAGCATCCAAACCCTATTTTAAGTATTACATCATGTATTACTATGGTATTGCATGCATTAAGTGCTAGGAGTTGTGTGAAATGTTGATTGCATAATCCTTCCTTGATTAGGACAACACTAGAGGTCACCCTTGTTTAACGAAGCTTAGTATGCTTAGATTCCTCATAGTTCCATCATAGCATTAGTGAGCTCAGGTTTTGCTCTATCACCTTTAGTTACAAAGATGAAATGGAGATCGGATGCGAGGGTGAAGGTTGGGAAAGGAGTCAAGCCGACACATCGCCTCGATCGTCTTAGGATTTGCTGTTGTTTACCTGTGATCAAGCTTTGAACATACTAGTCATATGCCGGAGATTCCAACCGGTAAGCTGATGTAGCTGTGGTTGCTCCTAATCTTGAAATGAGGTTCGCTGGACTAGTCGTGGTTGGTGGCAGGGACGTGGCCGTAAACTCACATGTCGGGTGCTGCCAGACGTGGGGCCGGTGTGGGGGGCGTCCCTGGGTTTGAGCGAGGGCAATTCAGGACTTGGAGTGACCATAGTGAAAGGGTGCTTTGTGTGGACCACCCTGGGGACCACACAACGCGTATGACTAGGTTTTGCCCTGCAAGGATAAAAATTGGTCCGGATCGCCGCACTTTTCGGTATGAATAACGCTTGATCGCTGATAGACACCATAGTAACAAGTTAACGTTGATGATGCTTATGAAACCTGAGGCTTGCTTAAATACGACATGTGTGATTTACTTCTGTTGCTAATTTAGTCTTTCAGGTAATCACTATAATGGTTAAACTCTAAAAGTTTAGGATGGTTTATGCAAAAGTTTTACCTATCCACAGCCTCAAAGCCTTGCATGCCCTTGTGTGTCTATATTTATATGTGTATGTAGACGGGTCAGACTTGCTGAGTACTTTTGTACTCAAGATACTATAACTGTTGCGGAGCCGCCAGAAGATTTTCAGTAAGGCAGGAAAGGACTCTAGAAAAAGAAGA
>CM014277.1:15735651-15766026 GCA_004135705.1 Alloteropsis semialata
CTTAGAATCAGAACGTATCTGTTAATGTTTTATCTGCTTATTTTGCTTAATCTGATCAACACCTGTGCGAGCATCTTGTTTAATTAACAGGTTGATAAGTTAAGTCTGATTATCTAGCTATCTGATCTGATCATAGTTAGAGAAATCTAGATTCCCTACGTCAGAGCTAGATTTCTCTGAAAAGGCTATAGTCTGATCGGTTGGTTAGATGGTCCGATAAGACGAGTCAAACTGGTAACTAGACAAGGTGGACAATGTATCGGCTTACACTGTGATTATTTAATATCTTGTTTCAAGACATAGCTGATCCATTATTTTACATATCGGTCTTGTTTTATGCTTTATTTCATTATTCAAAGGCTGGTCTGTTATATCAATCAAGGTCCGATCCTGATTGGTCCGATTCTGAGGTCCGATTTGGTGTCTGATTGAGGTCCGATCACCCGGTCCGATTGACGTCATCAATGAGGTCCGATTATGAGGTCCGATCGGTATCGGCCGATGCGTGTCTGATTGGGTCTTGGCTACAATTCGACGCTACTCCATCGTCTGAAATAAAGCCGGCACAATCATAGAGCAATTTAACTGTTTTATTCCCTTGTCAATTTCAGGTCAAATTGACTGGCACGCCGCGAACCTGAACTGGAGTGTAGACTGGCACTGGAGCGAAGCTGATCTCCCTGGTCTTCTTGTGCTGCACGCGGGGAATACGACCGCCGATTTTCCGCGTCAACACATTTTTGGCACGCCCAGTGGGACACGAGAAACAAATCCAAGATGTCGTCGTCTGATACTGAACAAGAAACCGCAGCAAGACTTGCTGCTGAGAAAGAAGCTGCTGAGAAGGCTAAGAACGACAGAAACAAGACGACTGAGGTGACCATGCCCATTACAAAGGCCGATCTGTCCAAAGCTCAGTTGGATGCAGTTCAGGCCCAGATAGATGCGTTTGAGAAGCTCTGCCTTGGTCAGTTTGGGCGTAATCGTTCAGGCCCTATACTCAAAGGTCCTCTCCCGGATCCAGAGTTGATCAAAAAGACAACTGAAGCTCGGGAGCACCAGATTAACATGACAGAGATGATTCACCAGGCTGTTCATCATGCATTGATCAACCAATCAGGCACTTTGGTGAATTCTTTGGACAATCTCATCAAGAAGGCGGTGGACGATGCTATTTGCTTGAAGGGTCCAGTATTTATAGCAGATTCTGCAGGAGCATCAGGATCAGGAAGAGGCAAAGAGATTACAGATAATACAATGACCGTTGCTCCACAGATGCCAATTGCTCCACCACCTCCTGTTGAACTGGCCAACGGTTTTCTGTTGATGGCCGATGGAACTATTGTCGGCCCACATGGTGAAAAGTATGCCAGGACTCTGAGCGAACAAGAGAAACAGCCTGCTGCTGCAAGGCTACGTACAGAAGTTCCTTCACATCAGCGTATGGTTGGAGATTACAATAACTATGTGATGGACATAGCTGATGGAATGCCACATGGAAATCAACAGTCCGATTGGTCGCAGAAAATAGCCGAGGTGATTCAAAATCAATTCGGCTTGAAGCCTAAAGATGAAGCGAGGTTGTATCGGCACCCGTACCCATCTTACTTTGATGCAGTGCCACTTCCTCCACGTTACAGAGTGCCGGATTTTTCCAAATTCTCCGGGCAAGATGATATGACCACCATCGAGCATGTGAGTCGATTCTTGGCTCAGTGTGGTGAGGCTGCTTCTGAGGAGGGACTCAGGCTAAGATTTTTCCCTCTGTCACTGTCAGGGCCGGCGTTTACCTGGTTTACGTCGTTGCCAGCAGGATCGGTCACAGGGTGGTCCGATATGGAGAAGCAATTCCATAAATACTTCTTTTCTGGTCTCAATGAGATGAAGATCTCTGATTTGATTGCTATCAGACAGAGGAATGATGAGACCGTCAAGGAGTACATTCAACGATTCCGTGACACTAGGAATCGGTGTTACAGTTTGAAACTGTCTGACATGCAGTTGGCCGAGCTTGCATTCCAAGGTTTGCTCGCGCCAATTAAAGAAAAGTTTTCTGCCCAGGAGTTTGAGACATTGGGGCAACTGGTTCAGAAGGTGTCAGCTCACGAGGTCCGATATCAGGAGATGAAACGTGTGAAGTTTTCCAAGCAAGTATCTTATCTCTCTGAGTCTGAAGAAGAAGCTGATGTCAACATAGCTGAATGGACAAAATCCAAGAAGCCAGTGTCGCTCCCGTGGATCAAACAGAATCCTGAGAAGTTTGGGTTCGATATAACAAAGGCCGATAAGATTTTTGATTTGCTGCTCAGTGAGAAGCTTATTCAGCTTTCTCCGAATCATTCTATTCCATCGGCCGATGAGTTGAAGAAACGAAAATATTGCAAATGGCACAACTCGACATCTCACGAGACCAATGAATGCAAAGTGTTCAGAAGGGAGATCCAATTGGCTATAGAATCTGGCAAGATTAAGTTTGAAGATAGCAAGAAAGCCATGAAGATCGATGGTCATCCCTTTCCCAATAATTTTGCTGATTTCTCCTTTTCTGTTAATATGGTTGACGCTAATGAAAAGGGGAAGTTCAAGGTGCTTACATCGGACCACGCCAAGAGTTCTGGTGCCGTTGATCCTGTGGTTCAAGTTACTGTTGAAGAGCTACGCAGGAATCATCAGGCGTTTGGACGTGAATCTAATGCTCCTGGTGGATATCGGCCGCGTGTAACTTCCCAAATGCTGATTAACAAATACAAGAGGCAGCAGGCAGCAGCTCGAGCATGGGAAGAACGCGAGGAACGACGACGTCGGAGGCGTGAATATCAGGCAAGGCGACTTGAAGAGTTTGATGATCAGCGCCGACGTGATGACCGGTCTGATGGCCGACACCGATATAATGAGTGGTCCGATGACCGACGCCGGTATGATGACAGGTCCGATGGCAGATACTGGTTTGATGATAGATTGATGATCGTCATCAGTACGGTTATGGATCTAATTGGCATATGGACAGGCGTCAAGGTTACGACCGATATAACCGAGATGATGATCATTGGGGGTGTCCTTTCTTTGTATTCTGCTGGAACGAGAAGCTTAGACTGCCATCGAAAGCAGATTGTCCCGAATGTAGCGTCCAGTATGAAGAATACCGAGCTTCCAAGAGAGGTCGACGATCAGTTCATGAACGGATCGGCGTCAGGGTTGAAGATCATCATCAGAGAGATGAAGGCCGGGTTAACACTCATGGCCACAAAAATAATGAAGGCCGGGCTGATGCTTATGGCCCTGAAAAAATGGAAGAGAAAGCTCCAGTTCACAATCGGACTGAAGAACCTCCAATGAGGCCTGGACAGTGGTGCCCATCGGGGATTTCTAAGTCCAAGAAGAGACGTGTTCAGAGGTTGCGCTATAATGAGCAGATTCAGGAGCAAGAATTGGCAAAAGAAAAGAAGTGGCGAATCAAGATGGCCAATGATGATGAAGCAAGTACATCGGCCGCAATAAATATGGTTTTGATGTTGCCCTCTGATTTCGCTGCTCCTGATGAACAGGACGACCATGAGGTCGATTATGAACTGGAAGAAGTCGCTGCATGCTTGGTTCTTGATTTAGAGAAGGCGGTCTTTGAGAAGCCAAATGCAAATGGGTATCGGCACCTGAAGCCTCTGTACATCAAGGGATACGTTGATGGAAAGCCGATGACCAAGATGCTGGTTGATGGAGGAGCTGCTGTCAATCTCATGCCCTATTCCACATTCCGCAAGCTGGGTAAAGGGATTGATGATCTGATTAAGACCAACATGACACTCAAGGACTTTGGCGGGAACGTTTCAGAGCCTCGGGGGGCAATTAACGTGGAATTAACCATCGGCAGCAAGACATTGCCGACTACTTTCTTTGTGATTGATGGCCAAGGTTCTTACAGCATGCTCCTCGGACGTGATTGGATCCATGCCAACTGTTGCATCCCATCCACTATGCACCAATGTTTGATTCAATGGCAAGGCAATAAAGTGGAGATCGTCCCAGCTGATGATTCGGTTAGCATTGCTACAGCCGAGTCGACAATTTGGGAGTTTGAAGGAGTTGAGTGCCTGTCAGGGAAGACATGGGATGGTGACTTCCTCAAGGTGTCCGATCAAGGACTAAAGCCGATCCAAGCAGTCGGCTCTGAGACATTGTTTTAAATGGATGATTATATAGAAGATTTTGAGGGCCGATATGGTTAATTAGTTCTTTCAAATATATGTTTTGATTGAATCGGCCTGATTATTGTTTCGCCTTGGGGGGCAAGGTTCGAGTGTGTTTAATCCGATAATACTACCTTAACGTTTAGGTAGATTTGTAAAGCCGATGCTACGCGTCAGGCTTGAAAGCCGATGAAAAATCGCCTCAAGAACAAAAAGAGCCGATGCGATATGCATCGCCTTAAGGATTATATACAACAAAAGAAGAGTGTATTATATCGCTAAGCCGCTCGATGGCGGAACAGGCTATCAATGTATCAGATCACTTAGTAAGACAGACAAGTCTCAATGTTTAAGGCTGCAGGTATTTAACTATCGAATCAAGGGCAGTCTGACGGATCTTGTCAACATCAGCAATGATCTTGGCGTCAGCTTCAGCATTTCCTTCTACAGGCTTGATTGATTTGTGAATCTCTTTGGCCGCTTTGATGTGGATCTTGTAATCCTCTTCAGCTTTTGCCTTCAAAGTCGGGATGTCATCAAGCTCTTTTTCTTTAGCTTGGATGCTTGATTGAACTTGGATGAGTTCCTGTTCCAGCTGCTGTTTTCTGGTTCGCAGATTCTCAAGTTCTGATTGTATGGAGACAGGAAGTGCCGATAAATCTTTGATCAATTTTGTTGATTCGTCAGCTTGGGCACGTTTTTCATCCCTGGCCTTGATTAGATCCTGCTGGGAGGTCCGATTGTTGATTCGGCGATTGGCCTGCAACACTGGGAAGGAGTGGCCTTCTATATATGCCGCCGGAATCAATGCTTCCTCCAGGTCCGATGGAAGTTGGCCTCTTAGATTTTTGATAATCTGACGGATCGGCTCTGCATCTTGAACAAGATCGATGATATCTTGGTGAAGGAGAGCGGATATGTCAAGCAATTTTGCCTTCACTTCATCAGATAGCAAGCTTTGCCCAGAGCTGATCTCTTCCTCTTCAGCTTGCAGCCGATCAAAATCAACTGATATGGTCTGGCTGGTTTGAGGAGTGTCTTGAGCCTACAAAAGAAATAATTAGATATAATTTCGAAAAGCTGATATGAACATATCAGGCTAGAGAGTTTACTTGTTTCCAGGCTAGTTCTTGCTCGGGTCCAATCAAAGGATTGTTACTGCCCTGGATGTTTGCTTGGGCGATTTCAAGATCCGTCAAGACATTCTGGATAATTTGCTAGAAGAAAGAAAATAAGAACAAGTTGGATATCAATTATTGAATAAGTCAGCTGATAGTTACCGTCGCTTCTGGATCAGGGAGTTGGATCTGTGGGGGAGTTCCTGGTTGATCTCCTTGAGGGCCCTGGCTTGATTGTGCTTGTTCTTCTTGGTGTAGCGGGCCTGGTTGATGAGGCGAACCAGTTATTGTTCTCTCAGATGAGGATGAGTGAGGCGAGCGGGCCTGTGCCGGGCTTGGTTGCATCTGAGCTGGGCTTAGTGATCTTTCTGGGTTCGATTCTGGTAATTCCTCGGCCGATGGGCTTGAAGACTCGGCCGGACTCGGCTGGCGTGCAGAAGATTCTCCGATGACCTGAGCTTGCAGAGAGGGTTAGTTTCAATAAAGAGAGAAATCAAATTCATAAAGTTCTTGAACTTGCCAGAGCAGTCTTTGGGCGTTTTGGAATTTTTGAGGACATCTGCTTCTTCCTTTTTCTGCTGTCGCCGTATACCGATAGAAGCTTGCCGATGGTGGGAGAGTCACAGCCGATCCACGGATCTGGCGAGATATTGCTGTAGACGACTTGTTTCCCCGATCGAGTTATCGTTGGAGGGGTACGATCAACATCCTGGTAAAGAATTGGTTAACAAAATAAAGTTATGTAAAGGAGAGAAACGAATTCACAAGTATTACCTCTGGTTTGCCCTTAAAAGTAGGCAGCAACTTCTGGACATAAGTTTTGCAGGCGATGCAGAATAGGTGTCGATGCCATTCGGCCCACCATATGTTGAAGGTTTGATGAGTTACAAGGCCGATTGCAAAGGTATCCAGATTGGTTTTATCAAGGGGAGGCTCAAGTCCCAGAAGACGATCCCACTCCAAGCCTGAGTCAACTTTTCCCCTTGGGAAGACCCGATCGGCCAAGATTAAGTAGGGTGGAAGCTGTCCGATACCAAATTGACGAGCAGCCAGGTTTGGATGATAGTATTCATAGGTTGATTGTCCTGACTTGCTCTGACTAAGGCCGATCGGAAGAAATTGAGCATTGATGCAAGTTCGGAAAATTGTCAGGGCTTCTGAATCTGCTTCTACAATCATGTTGAATCTGAATTTGTAGGGCAGCTCGTATTCATCAGTGTGATGGTACAGGAACCAGAGCATTTTGTCATCAGTGATACCTTTGTAAAGGAGTGCGAAGTACTTGGAAGATTCTTTGTCTGATAACTTCTCGGCAGGGAAACCCATAGCAGCTTCACCGAGCGAGGTGCATCGGCGCCAGGTGATTTCTTCCGATTCAGGCTTGTTCTCTGGAAATTTGATCTTGCGAAGATCTACTTTGACAGCCTTGCTCAAGTGTAGCATCAACCACATCTGAATAAACCACCACGGCCCGCCAAGATTGGTGATGAGTGATCCGGTCCTCAGGCGTTTGGCGACTTGATGAAGCAGATTGTATACTGCTCCCAGGAGAAGTTGACCAAGGCTGATGACATGGTCACTTACCAGCAATTCGGCCAGGTGTTGGAAGTTGGCTGTTGGACCAAGGGTGGTGCCGCAAAAGAAGAATCTGTCCAACCACATGTTCAGAAAGGCCGTATGCTCACGGTCAGTCACAGGTCCGGTCCGATGATTTTTCTCCATATATCCTGACCAGCCGCCGCAGCTCTTGGTCTTAAAATGATGTTTGGGTTTGATGTTGAGCCGGGAGGGACGTTTGTCGCCAGTGACATTGAGGCCGAGAAGCATGATTACATCAAGTAGTGTTGGGGTCATCGGACCATGTCCAAAGAGGAAGGCATTCAAAGCATCGGACCAAAAGTGTGATGCAGCAATCAAGAGATTCTCATTCTTAGCAATGGGTCCGATGCTAAGGCCGATACACTGGGCGATATCTAATCTATCCCAGATTGCAGACTTGGAGGCCGACACTCTCAAGTACCAATTCTTCCATCCAGGTAGAACTGTCGGCCAAGATCGAAAAGCGTTCTTCCAATCATCCAAATCAAAACCTGAGGTCTTGAATGGGATCCGGTGGGTTTCCAGATTAATGAATTCAGTAGGATCTGGGTCTCCCATTGGACCAAGGAGGTAGGCCCCTTGGAAGTTGCCTACGGGGATTAGGGTTTGAGCGCGAGCGGCCTAAAAAGAAGATGCGGAATGAAAACGAGTTTGGAAAAGCCGAATCTAATGCGGAACTTAAAATGGATTCGGATTCAGTGAAGTACCTCCGGGATTGGATGACGCGTTTCTCCTGCTGGATCTGCGTGTGCCGAGGAAGAGCTTGAGGCAAGGAAAGTTGATGAAGAAGGGGCTGAAGAGCTTGTTGCTGCCGCCATTGTCGAGGACATGACCGCCGCCATTGTTGAGCTCGTGACCAAAGCCATGGTGGGAGGCATGGCAGATGGAGAACCCGCTGGAGCAGATGCGGAGGTGGAAGCGGATGTAGAAGAATGGAGGGCGCCCATGGAAGATGATTGAGCCATTTGAATCAGTTTTGGTGTAAGTACGAATGAATGTGAATGGCCACTCGGAGGGAGGAGGAAGAAGATGAGCAGTACGGGTTTTTGGCGAAGAAGGAGAAGTGTACAGTGTGGCCGCCGGCAGTAATTTTATAAGGTGAAAACGGTCAGGGTCCGAAGATTGAGGAGCCGTGCAGAACAGGGATGGAAAGTTTCGGCACGAAAATCGGTGGAGGAGTTATGATGGCAGATACGAATTTTGGAACAAAATGATATTTTATTCCAAAATTGGGGGGCATGTGTTGACACCGGATTTTCGCACCTGACATGCTGAGTCAGAAGATGACGTGGTAAAGTTGAAACTGTGCAGTGGACCCGTTGACTGGTCAAGGCCGAAAGTGACAAAGAAGGGAGCCGATGCTGAAGAGGGGTCCGATGAAGCAGGAGTCCGATCCGATGACGAGTTCAAAAGGGAAGACACGTCGGCTAAGGAGGAGGCGTATCAGATCCAGGGACTATTTCCTTTCCAGAAGGCGTATGAGAGTCCCGTTCTATCTTAATCTTAGTTTACCTTATTTAGTTAGTCTGGTCCGATCAGGACTCTCTATGACCAGGGTATAAATTTGAACCCTCGTCCATTGTAAAGAATAATTCTCACAATCAATACAACCCGGCTTCACGCCAAAAACCCTAGTAGTAGTTACCGACGAAGCTCATTGGTGGACGGGCTGCATCAGTTCTGATCTCCGGCTTACCAGTAAGTTAGTCAATTTATCGAACTAGTATAGGCTTTGAATTGAGGCGAATCGCCCTTTCTCGTTTATACTGTTCAACCGATTTATCTCTGGATAATCAAGATTGATATAGATTCCCTACGTCGGAGCTAGATCAATATTGATTATTCAACAGATTATCGTTATCGGACTACACTTTAAGCCTAGATTCCCTACGTCGGAGCTAGGTATCAAGATTAGTCTAGATTCCCTACGTCGGAGCTAGAGTAATCTTGGTTACTAAAGGTAGTCTTTGCGGTTTGTTGGAGTTGCTAGATTGGTTTAGATCTACGCCATGTGAATCAATTCTACTTCTTCAACGGCTTTGAGCATGGGTCTTGGTCCGATTTAAGCAATATTTATCTTACAGCATCGTTCTATGTCCGATCCTGTCTTGTGGTTTAATCTAGTTGTTCTTTGAGTATTACACTGGTGTAGATTCCCTACGTCGGAGCTGGATCTTTGTAATACGCTTAGATTAATCTTTGACTGTCATGCTTGGTCTAGATTCCCTACGTCGGAGCTAGGTTCATCTTGATTAGTTAAAGGAAGCTTTGGTTATGCCTTATTGCTATTTGAATGTTAAGTATGGTGTAGATTCCCTACGTCGGAGCTGGATCTTGCTTAATTATTTGGTAGCATATCTTAGAATCAGAACGAATCTGTTAATGTTTTATCTGCTTATTTTGCTTAATCTGATCAACACCTGTGCGAGCATCTTGTTTAATTAACAGGTTGATAAGTTAAGTCTGATTATCTAGCTATCTGATCTGATCATAGTTAGAGAAATCTAGATTCCCTACGTCGGAGCTAGATTTCTCTGAAAAGGCTATAGTCTGATCGGTTGGTTAGATGGTCCGATAAGACGAGTCAAACTGGTAACTAGACAAGGTGGACAATGTATCGGCTTACACTGTGATTATTTAATATCTTGTTTCAAGACATAGCTGATCCATTATTTTACATATCGGTCTTGTTTTATGCTTTATTTCATTATTCAAAGGCTGGTCTGTTATATCAATCAAGGTCCGATCCTGATTGGTCCGATTCTGAGGTCCGATATTGGTGTCTGATTGAGGTCCGATCACCCGGTCCGATTGACGTCATCAATGAGGTCCGATCATGAGGTCCGATCGGTATCGGCCGATGCGTGTCTGATTGGGTCTTGGCTACAATTCGACGCTACTCCATCGTCTGAAATAGAGCCGGCACAATCATAGAGCAATTTAACTGTTTTATTCCCTTGTCAATTTCAGGTCAAATTGACTGGCACGCCGCGAACCTGAACTGGAGTGTAGACTGGCACTGGAGCGAAGCTGATCTCCCTGGTCTTCTTGTGCTGCACGCGGGGAATACGACCGCCGATTTTCCGCGTCAACAGTATTTCATACTGCTAAACTTACGATTCAGTAACGACGCACCTTCGCTCAGGTGAGTAGGTAAGCTGTTTTTATGATTTATATAATATTATGACTCTGATTTGCGCAAGCTTGCTTGCGTGAGGGGGCCCGTTCAATGATTGTTTGGGGGCGACATGTCCATTGGCTAGCCCGTTGGGCTTGTCTTTGAGGCTTGTCGACATCTGCCACCTGATGTGGAGTGCGGAGTTTCCACCATGTGATCTTATTAATCACTGTCGCTTTACCCTGAGGAGCGGCCTACTCAGGGGAATCCCATATGGCAATGATATGGGACATGCAAACACCGACCATACGGTGGTGAGTATGGGAAAAGTGAATACGTGTCAACATATGAAGCACTGTCCATGCAGCGTTGAACGCATGGGTGCCATTTCTATAGTGAATGGTAATGAATGGTTTTCTGCAGGTACACTTGATTAGCCCTATATTGGGATAAGAGATGTACGATGCCACCAGTTTTTAAAACTCTACGTTTGTCTTCGTCTTGTAAGGAACGTAGGCAAACGTCTGCATCCTAGCTGCATTGCATGTCTAGCTGCTTTTGGGT
Source organism: Alloteropsis semialata (assembly GCA_004135705.1). Taxonomy (NCBI): domain Eukaryota; kingdom Viridiplantae; phylum Streptophyta; class Magnoliopsida; order Poales; family Poaceae; genus Alloteropsis; species Alloteropsis semialata. The sequence goes on from CM014277.1 coordinate 15,746,235, forward strand.
TTTCTGTTGGGGAGTGACGTTAGAGTCTTACCGTTCTTGTGAACAGATGGACAGTGCCACTAGCTGGGTTGATGCAGAAGGATGGACCCATGGATACTTTGTTGACATGCAAGGTTTTCCGAAGTTGTTGTGGGATACACTTCAGGAATTAGGCTATACGGAGTATCTAGAATATGTTGGCAAGGAGTTCATAACAGAGTATAGCTATGAGTGTTCCATGACGGTCAATATCCCTGCTTGGACCGCTCATCCTGAGTGGGAGCCTTTTTCAATATATGTTAAGGGAGCTCAGTATTCTGACTCCATGGAAACTGCTGCTCACAGGGCTTTAACAGCCATCTGTGAGAAGCATAAGCATGATGTCAGTAATACTAGGGCAAAGTATTTTCCTGTTGCACATCAAGATGATGGAGTTGGGAGGCGTCGTCAGAAGGCTGTGGTCAGTGAAGACCGAGAAGAATACAACCCTGTTCTTGCTGTATCATCGCAATACATGAGTTCTATGTATAATCTTCATCAAGATTATGAAGCTGAGTATTGGAGGAAGCAACAAGAACTTGCAACTGCCCAAGCTAGAGAGCAGACCCTAGCAACAGATCTGAAAGTAAGTCAAGATTCTCGGGCATCTCTGGAGAATGCTTATGCCAGGGATGTCACCGCCAAGACAAGTGTTATTGAGCATCTTGGGGAACAGCTAATAGGAGCATATGAAAGAGTAAACCAAAGTGAGTAAGCTGCCATGGACACCAGAAGAGAGTTAGGAGCAACAATTACAACACTTGAAGCTGAGAGGTTAGAGCAGATGCATATGATTATGGCTCTCCAGCAGCAAGTTGAATATTATCAGAACATGGTTATGCCCATGGGGATTGAAGCTCAAGAGGAAGCTCCAGCTCCGGAGTTCCCACCTCCCGTGCCCGCGGAACAGAATGTTGAAGCTGCTGATATTGAAGGGAATGAAGTCCAATTCCCCGAAGAAGAAGTTCCTAACTTGTTTGCTCATGAGAACATAGAGGATTTTATCAATTTTGATATGGAAAATAACTTTGATGGGGTGCATCCAGGTTGGGCAATTGAGGCAGAAAATAATGGTAGTGAAGATCACAGCCATGTTAGCCATGCTTCAGTTTCGGTTAATATGGGGATGCCAGGGTCACCAGCTGCATTTGTTGGAGAAAACTCTGCTTATCATTATCAACATGATGAGTTAGAGGAAGTAACATCCAGGCCTTGGTTACCCGCAGGACACACTGTGATGGCAGTGAATCCTGAGCAGTTGAATATGGCAATGGCTAAGTTAGGACTGTGTCGGTTTTTTATGCCGTCTAGCCTACTATGGGGGGTCTCCAAGGTAGTGATTTGTTCGGTGGAGGATCGCCAGACCTAAAGCATGAAGGTAAACGCGGGACACAAGACATAATTTAGACAGGTTCGGGCCGCCAAGGCAGCAGACCCTATGTCCTGTATGGGGTGTATAGTATTGCGCCCTGCGCTGGGTGTTTTTCTCGATGCCCATCTAGGTACCTGGCTCTCCTTTATATAGTCCAGGGGCGGGTTCCTAGTCGGCTTACAAGGTAGGAGTCCTAGTAGAATTGTACAGTATGAGTCCTAGTAGGATTACAGGGGAATTCTAATAGGAATCTGTCTTCTTCCTTCCTTGCAGATACTGGGGATTGTATCCCCGACAAGCCCCCGAGCGCTTCATAGCCGAGTGTAGCAGTCTTCGAGTACTTTACTGGCTGAATCTTCAAAGTTCCTTAGAGCTGCCATGAGGCTATGGTGTGCTCAAGCCTTGATCGTCTTGATATATGGAAGTCCGATGGAAATCGCACTCCATATGGAGTAGCCCCCGAGCCTTAGGTTGAATCGAAGAATCAGGCTGAGGGTCAAATCTTGAATCTGCTTCTTTCGTCTTGAAAAAAGCGATTGATGGGTGTAGCTTATAAGCCCCCGAGCCTTGGAATAATTGGATAATTAATCCAAGGCTCTTTGTCTTCACGGAAGTCATCATCCAAGTACTTTGAACCTACGACCTTCTGCTTTAGGAAATAGTCTTCTCATCCGAGTTCTTGAAGTTTCATCCGAGTTCTTCAAGCATCATCCGAGTTCTTTTTTGTATTGGCCGAGTTGTTTTCCAACAAATTGAGCATCGGCCGAGTTGTTTTCCAACAAATTGAGCATCAGCCGAGTTGTTCTGTGAGATCCAGCCCCCGAGCTTATGCGTCAGGTGAGCTGCTGGAGCCACGCCGAGTAGTTAGCCAAAGCTTGACCTGAAAGAAAAGATGCATACATTATGTAGCATATTTGTAAAATGTTTAATTTACTGAAATTTATTCAGCGATAAACATAATACAAATGTAAATGTCATGCTCTTTTTAGGCCATATTTTTTCCCAAGTAGTTAGCCTATTGCGTTTAAGCACTTGGTCCTTGCATTAGCCATTGCTCGCAGCGTGTATTTTACGCATGTAGAGACGTTAGGCGTGACAGAAAGAGCCAAGGTTTCACGAATTAAGGCGTGTTCTGCTCGAAGAAATTAGTGACCACCAAGAGAAGACAATAAGTAGTCGGCTTTGCGACAAGAAGCGTGGATTGCACGCAAAGTAGTCGGCATTGCGACAGAGAGCGCGGATTGCACGCAAAGTAGTCGGCATTGCGACAGAGAGCGCGGATTGCGCGCAAAGTAGTCAGCGAATGCATCCATAGGGTGTAGCCACTGCGGTGCCTCCAGTACTCAGTACACAAAACTTCGTGGCAAAGCCTCCTGATTCGGTGTACCAAGCATGTGGCGATGCCCTACGAACTCGATGTACCAAGTGCGTGGGCAGCGCCCTACGAACTCGATGTACCAAGAGCATGGGCTGTTCATTAGCAGACCCCAGGAGTAGTCGATCACGGAGTAGTCCCGAGGGTAATTCCCGTTGAAGAGCATATCCGAAGTAGTCAGCGCATGGCCAATCATGCAGAAAACATGTTAAAAAAATAATTGAAACAAGTAAGTAACAAGCGACTTAGCTTGATTCGTGGGCGATTGTCGATGAAGCCGACTAGTCAGAGTTGATTCCGACTAGTTATTGAATGTGCGAGGTCTATCACCGACTAGTTTCTAGTCGAGACTAGTAGTTGTTGATGAAGCCGCGATGGTTGCTGCTGAAACCGACTAGTCAGAGTTGATTCCGACTAGTTGTTGAAGGAGTAAAACCCGCCCTCGACTAGTTTTCTAGTCGAGGAGAGTAGTCGAAGTAGTCGATGCCGAGTCGATGCAGCCGGAGGTCGACGTAGTCGTACTCGCGTATATCTCTTGTGTGCGTCAAGCGAAGATCTTGGAATCTTGGGGTGGTCTTCTATGTGCGTGTAGCAGGAGCACTTAATTTGGACATGAGTTTTCTTGATTCCCGTGATCTGCCTGCTTGTTTTGGAACGGCAGCGACACGAGAGAGGAAGGTCTTCGACTCGGATTCGATCTTGGCAGCCGCAACATGTATGCTTCGTCAGGTTCTCGACACCTAGTTCGCCAAGCAGCGTCTCCACGACTACGGATTAGATTTCTCCTCGAATTTCGATGGAGAGATACGACGAGATGCTGATTAGGTGCCGCCTGGACAGCCATGCTGCGCCGACGAGTAAATTGATTTTGAAGATGGTCCTTCAAGCTCGCCCGATGATCTAGACGATCACCCCTACCTGGCGCCAGCTGTCGGTTTTTTATGCCGTCTAGCCTACTATGGGGGTCCCCAAGGTAGTGATTTGTTCGGTGGGGGATCGCCAGACCTGAAGCATGAAGGTAAACGCAGGACACAAGACACGATTTAGACAGGTTCGGGCCGCCAAGGCAGCGGACCCTACGTCCTGTATGTGGTGTATAGTATTGCGCCCTGCGCTGGGTGTTTTTCTCGATGCCCATCTAGGTACCCGGCTCTCCTTTATATAGTACAGGAGGCGGGTTCCTAGTCGGCTTACAAGGTAGGAGTCCTAGTAGAATTGCACAGTATGAGTCCTAGTAGGATTACAGGGGAATTCTAATAGGAATCTGCCTTCTTCCTTCCTTGCAGATACTGGGGATTGTATCCCGGATAGACTGGATACTATAGATCTGGGGTTGTATCCTTACCCTGGAAGTTTTTAAGAGTTGTACTTCTGCTTGTTTTGCAAGTTTGAATAATGGCACTTGTATGATAGGCAGTAGACGCCTGTTTCCAAGGCGTAAGGTGCCAAGGTTTGTTTTAATGTAATTTGTGGACAAGTTGTACTTTGTGTGTTGTACTCTTTGTTTTGTAATGATAATCCAAGCTACTTGTTGTGGTTTTTGATGCCTTTACAATCCTGTGTGATTGTTATTCTACTCACCAGCTTAGATAAAGTTCCGTCAGATAGATTTAGTCATGACGGAAGCTTTGTCATTTTGTAGAATGGCGCCACCAGTAAATGAGACCCCAGAGCGGTCCGGTGCTCGTCCAGAACCTCCGCATGGCCCCATGAGTGTGGCCGAGGCGTTGGCCTACGTTCTGAACGCCAATCAGGAGCACACAGACCTGTTGACGCGTTTGGTGGAGAATACGGCGCCATTGCTCCGAGGGCGCTGTGAGGCAGATCCTGTGGTAAGATACAGCCATTTCACCGAGACCCACCCGCCAGTCTTTACCAAGCCCGAGCATCCTTTGGAGGCAGACGAGTGGCTGAATACCATTGAGCAGAAGTTTCGGGCTGTTCCAAATTGCACAGAGGTGCAAAAGGTGGAGTTCGCAGGATTGCAGTTACAAGGTCCTGCAGGTATGTGGTGGGCGAGGTACCTTGCCAGACTACCTGCCGGCACGGAAGTGATATGGAGGGAGTTCAAAGAGGCATTCTATGCCCATTTTGTCCCGGAGGGCATCATGGACATTAAATTAGAAGAGTTCCTGCAGCTGCAACAGAAGGATAAGAGTGTACTTCAGTACACTAGTGAGTTTGAGCACTTGGCTCAGTATGCACAGGATCAGGTGAACACGGATCGCAAGAAGATCTGGTGTTATTTGAGGGGATTGAATCCTCGGATGCAAGATAAGTTGTCAGTCAGTACCTTTACTGACTACAATGTAGCGGTGAGTACTGCCATCACCGCTGAAAGCAAAATGTTGGTGCTTGATGAGTCATTGAAGAGGAAGGCCCCACCTGCTGGAAGCTCTAGTAGTGCTCCACCTCCGCAGCGAATGAGGGTGGTGTTCCGTGGACCTGCAAGGCCTAACTACCAGGCGCCACAGAGGCAGCAGACGCAGCGATGGGTGGTTAAAAATCCCACCAATGTCCAGCGCTCCAATGCTACTCAAGGCCCTAGTGCCCGCACTGGCAATGCCCCAGCCAACAATCAGCCATGCTACAATTGTGGTAGGCGGGACATTTTGCCAGGGATTGTCGTCTTCCCAAGGCAGGAGCCGCACCGTCCGCACTAGCTCAAGGCCAGAATACGAACCCTAGGCTCGTGAAGAAGAGGTTCTTGAACACCAGGACTGGACGCGTTCATTTCATGAACGTAGAGGAGATTCCCGAGGGAGAACCTATGATGGCTGGTATGTTCTCTGTCAACCAACACCCCGCAGTTATACTTTTTAATTCTAGTGCATCGCATACCTTTATCAGCAGAGCTTTTGTGACAAAACATCAGTTAGAAGTAAGCTCTTCACCTACACAGTTTTTAATTCATGCACCGGGTGCTACCCAATCCACTAGTGACATAGCTTGGGGTGTTACCATAAACCTAGGAGACCATAGAGTCTTTGCCAATCCCATAGTGCTGGAAAGTCAGGGTATTGATCTGATTCTTGGAATGAATTGGTTGAAGCAACATAAGGCTTCTATTGATGTGGAAAATAGAACTTTGCATTTAGTTGATAATGAAGGCAATGCTATCCAACTTCAGTTGAACTCTCAATCTGACCTTAAGGCGACAGTGAACAAAGTGGGGGCAGTTGATCTCAAGTCTATACCATTGGTATGTGATTATCCAGACGTGTTTCCGGATGATCTACCGGGAATGCCTCCGGATAGAGCTGTTGGGTTCACCAATGAGTTAGAGCCTGGCAGAGCACCAATCTCCAGAAGACCTTACAGAATGTCACCCAAAGAACTTGAAGAATTGAAGAAACAATTGCAGGAGATGCTAGATAAGGGTTTTATCAGGCCCAGTTCATCTCCTTGGGGATGTCCTGCTCTGTTTGTGAAGAAGAAAGACAAGAGTTTGAGGCTCTATGTAGATTACAGACCTCTCAATGCTGTGACCATAAAGAACAAGTATCTGCTTCCTCGGATTGACTTGTTGTTTGATCAGCTAGCAGGAGCTAAGGTGTTTTCTAAAATAGATTTGAGGTCTGGATACCACCAAATCAAGATTAAGCCTAAAGATATACCAAAGACAGCATTCTCAACCCGATATGGACTATATGAATATCTGGTCATGTCATTTGGGTTGACAAATGCTCCAGCACATTTCATGTATCTCATGAACTCAGTATTCATGCCTGAACTTGATAAGTTTGTGGTGGTATTCATCGATGATATTTTGATTTACTCCAAGAATGAGGAAGAACATGCTCAACACCTGCGTATTGTTCTGGAAAGACTTAGGGAGCATCAGCTGTATGCCAAGTTGAGTAAATGTGATTCCTGGTTGAATAAGGTACCTTTTCTTGGACATATCTTATCAGCTGAAGGAGTGGCAGTTGATCCAAGTAAGGTTCAAGATGTTCTGAATTGGAAGCCACCAACCAGTGTGCATAAAGTGCGGAGTTTTCTGGGATTGGCTGGATATTATCGCCGGTTTATCCCAAATTTCTCCAAACTAGCTAAACCAATCACAGAGTTACTGAAGAAAGACACCAAGTTCAAATGGACTCCTGAGTGTAATGAGGCTTTTCTGAAGTTGAAGTCCCTGTTGACCACTGCTCCAGTTTTAGCTCAGCCAGATGTTGAGAAGCCCTTTGATGTATATTGTGATGCATCAGGAATTGGATTGGGGTGTGTACTAATGCAGGAGGGAAAGGTAATTGCTTATGCCTCTAGACAGCTCAAGCGACATGAAGAGCATTACCCTACCCATGATTTGGAACTAGCTGCCGTAGTGCATGCCCTCAAAATATGGAGACATTATCTAATTGTAGGTTTGTGTCACATTTATACTGATCATAAGAGCCTTAGATACATATTCACTCAATCTGACCTAAATATGAGGCAGAGGAGATGGTTAGAGCTCATTAAGGACTATAACTTAGAAGTGCACTATCATTCTGGAAAAGCCAATGTGGTTGCCGATGCTTTAAGTCGGAAATCACAGTGTGCTTGCATTTTAGCCAGCCCATATGATCAGACTCTATGTGAAGAAATGGAGAAGCTGAATATCCAGATGGTAATGGATGGTGAAGTTGCAAATCTAAGGGTTGACTCAACTCTTCAACAACAGATTGTTGAAGCTCAGAAGGAAGATTTGGGCATGAAACACCTTAGAAGAAGATTGGCCAATGGTGAAAAACTGTGCTTTACTCAAGATGATCAAGGTGTATTATTTTTCAAGGATCGGATAGTTGTGCCTAAAAACTTTGAGTTAAGAAAGAAGATATTGGATGAGGCACATCTGTCTTGATTTTCTATTCATCCGGGTAGTACTAAAATGTATCATGACTTGAAACAAAGATTTTGGTGGACTCGGATGAAGCGAGAGATTGCTAATATGTGGCAGAGTGTGATACATGCCAGAGAGTCAAGGCATTCCATCAGAAGTCGCCAGGGTTGCTGCAGTCTTTGACTATACCTAGTTGGAAGTGGGAAGATATATCCATGGATTTCATTGTGGGCTTACCCACAACATCCAAGGGGTATAATTCAATCTGGGTAATAGTGGACCGTTTGACAAAGTCTGCACATTTTATTCCAGTCAAGATCGCCTACCCTGTGCGAACTTATGCTGAATTGTTTATATCTTGGATTGTGACTTTGCATGAACTACCCAAGACAATAGTGTCTGATAGAGTCTCTCAATTCACTTCTAGGTTCTGGGAGCATATGCATGAGTTGATGGGTACTACTTTGATTAGAAGTTTTGCCTACCACCAAAGACTGCAGGACAAACTGAAAGAGTGAATCAGATACTTGAGGATATGCTAAGAGCATGCGTTCTAACCTTTTCCAAGAAATGGGATGAATGCCTACCCTTAGCAGAATTCTCTTATAACAACAGTTACCAAGCTAGTATTGGTATGGCTCCATTTGAAGCACTGTATGGCAGAAGGTGCAGAACTCCACTCAATTGGTCAGGATCTGGTGAAAGAAATGCTTTTGGACCAGATCTTGTGAACGAAGCTGAAGAGAAAGTAAGATTAATTCAAGCTCATCTCAAGACAGCTCAGTCCAGACAGAAGAACTATGCAGATACGAGAAGACAACCTTTAGCTTTTGAAGTAGGAAGCTATGTATATCTGAAAGTGTCACCAATGAAAGGTATCCATCGCTTTGGAGTTAAGGGCAAGTTAGCTCCAAGGTATATTGGTCCTTATCAGATATTGGAGCAAAGAGGTCCTGTTGCTTACAGATTAGCATTACCTGATCAGTTGTCTTCTTTGCATGATGTATTCCATGTGTCCCAACTTAAGAAATGCCTATGAGTTTCCAAAGAAGTGATTAAAGATCCAGAGATAGAACTAGAGTCAGATTTGACCTATGAGGAGAAACCTATCAGGATTCTGGATCAGAAGGAGCGGAGTACTCGTAGGAAGAGCATTAAGTTTTACAAGGTTCAATGGAGTAATCACTCTGTAGATGAGGCTACCTGGGAGCAGGAAGATTACCTTGTAGCTAAATATCCAGAGTTGTTTAAGTAGCAGTAGTAACGTTGTAATAAATCAGTCTTTGAAAGTGTTGGGCAGAATCTTGTTTGTACTTAACCATGCAGATACTCAGTATTCTTAATGAAGATGTTCTGTTCCAAAGTTTTTGACACATTTTCCTTGCCACGGCTTAAGCTGGATGTTTGCCCACCTTAACTAAATCTCGAGACGAGATTTTCTTAAGGGGGGAGGGCTGTAACACCACCGGTGTTAATGTAACACTAAGAGAGTCTTTAGAGTACTAATGAGGAGAAATACAAAGATTACGAGCTAAAGAGCTTTTAATTGAGCCAAGTTAGCCTTAGGGGCATTTTGGTAATTTGTTACCATGAAAAGGTTGACCAAGTCAAACTTTAGTTAATAATGCCAAAAGATAGCAAATAATTCAAAATGCTTGGAATGGTTAAGTTTGAGAAGAATTCAAACTTAAAGTTTCAAATTTGGTTAAGTTCAAAACACATGTGAGGATGATTTTGGTCCAAATTCAAGGGCTTGTAACTTCCAAACTAAAAGGATTTAGCCCAAGGTTATATTGAGAGAAATGTAGCCCAATGTTAGGACTACAACTTTGGTTATTGAAGATTCAAATGTTTATGTTTGGTTTTTGGAGAAAACTTAGCCACAATGTGGCAGGCTTGAAAGAGTTAACTGAATTTGAGGATCTCTCTTTGAATTGGTTAAAGTTCAGAGCAGTAACTTGTGATATGGGAAGAATTAGATCAAGGTCATATAAGGAAAAGTGTAGCCCTATGTCCCATCTACAAATTTGGTATTTGGAGCTCCTGAAGTGTACATGTGAAATTGGGAGTAATTTGGATCTCAAGATGGCAGTTTTGAAAGAAATTCAGAGTTTCACAGGATTCAGTTAAATAGGTCCAAGTTCTCGATGTTGTAACTTCTGATTCTTTCAGATTTAGGCTTTAATGTTTATAAGGGAATTGTAGCCCTATGGTTCGGCTACAACTTTGGTATTTTGAGTTTGGAAAGTTTGCATTCGAAATCTGGAGGAAAATGGAGTTGAATTCGCTGGCTTGGACGGTTTTCAGAGTGAGATGCCGAGTTCAGAGCTGAGCAGAGCGAGATCGGCCGGCGCTGCCACGCAGCTGCTTGCCGCCGATGGCCGGCCAGGCCACGCGCCGTCGGGGCTGACGTCCAGCGCAAGCGCATGCAAGCAGGAGATGGCAAGTTAAGCGGTGGATCACAGGATAAGGGCCGAGCCGGTCGTCTTCACCTTTTCTTCCTTTCTGCTTCTCAGCTCGCCGTCGTTCACTGCCAGCACCGCCGCTTTGAGTTCGCCGCCACCAGAGCCTCTCCGGTCAATTCCATCCGCCCAAAGTTTTCCCAGCCCCTGAGCTTTTCAATCCACCCGCTTGTGCTCAAAACCATCCACCCTAGCCACCAAATCGACCCTTTCTTCTCCGTCGAGCCGCCGCCGGTCGTCTCTGTGCCGCTCGGTGAGAACCATCTTCGCGTCGTCCTCATCCTTAATAGATGGTGCGGGTGTGTGTCCCTTGCTCTTGCGCAGCTCGCCGTGGTGTTCCTGGCCAGGGGTTGTGCCCCTGTTGGTCGGAACGAGGGCGCCCGCCGAGCTCGGGCCACTGCCGCGGAGATCCATGCTCCGGCCAATTAGGGCTTAGGGTTAGGTGCGTCGCGGGTTCGCCTTGTTGCCCTGGTGCCGTTGGTGCCATTTGTCGTGGGGAACCACGGATGGGCCGAGTCCGAGCGCCGCCGCCGTTTCTGTGTCGTCGCCGCCGCTGCTGCTCGCGCAGTCGCCGTTGGGCAGTAGGGTTAGGGGGCTAAGCCATAGAGGAGTGTGTGGGTGAGAGCCGAGTCGAGTCTTGGGGTTAGCGTCGCCGGGGACCTCGCCGTCGTCGTGTTTGCCGGACGGTCAGCGCCGCCGCTGCCGCGCAGTCGGTTGAGACTGAGAGAGCGCGCGAGCGGGAGAGGGATGAGGGGAAGAGAGTGGGCCGGGCCCACATGTAAGCGAGAGAAAGGGAGAATAGGACCGTGGGTTTCAATACCAGGAAGTCTAGGGGGTTTTCTGCAAAGTTGTTTTGGTTTTTAGTTTGTAGTTTTTAGATTTAGTTTTAAATAGGTTTAAATGGTTTAAACATAATAATAGTTAAATTATTTATTTAAAAACCTTTTCTTTTTGGTATTTAAATAAATAAATAAGTTAAGTATAAATAAAATTTTGAATAATGATTTATAATAAGAAATTAATAATAATAAATAGGATAATTCTTTATTTGTTTAGAATAAGTCATTAATGCTTTTAAAAATTATTAAAAATTCTAGAAAAATAGAAATAAATAGGAAATCATCTGTTTAGGGTTTTACAGTGCTGTCTAGCTTTGTTATTAGGTTTGAGTGTGCTAACTTATGCATCATATCGTTAAAAAGGAGAAGCTTCAGGAGTCGAGTTCGTTGAGCTTCCACCTGAAGGACCCCAGGAGCCAGAAGAGGTGGAGTTGGAGTTAGAGCCCGAGCCTGCTGCTGTTGCTGCCGTTGCTGCTGACTCTAACCCTGCTGTTGATCAAGGCAAGCACCGGAGCATCCAAACCCTATTTTAAGTATTACATCATGTATTACTATGGTATTGCATGCATTACGTGCTAGGAGTTGTGTGAAATGTTGATTGCATAATCCTTCCTTGATTAGGACAACACTAGAGGTCACCCTTGTTTAATGAAGCTTAGTATGCTTAAATTCCTCACAGTTCCATCATAGCATTAGTGAGCTCAGGTTTTGCTCTATCACCTTTACTTGATGTTACAAAGATGAAATGGAGATCGGGTGCGAGGGTGAAGGTTGGGAAAGGAGTCTCAAGCCGACACATCGCCTCGATCGTCTTAGGATTTGTGTTGTTTACCTGTGATCAAGCTTTGAACGTACTAGTCATATACCGGAGATTCCAACCGGTAAGCTGATGTAGCTGTGGTTGCTCCTAGTCTTGAAATGTGGTTCGCTGGACTAGTCGTGGTTGGTGGCACGGACGTGGCCGTAAACTCACATGTCGGTGCTGCCAGACGTGGGGCCGGTGTGGGGGGGGGGAGGGGGCGTCCCTGGGTTTGAGCGAGGGCAATTCAGGACTTGGAGTGACCATAGTGAAAGGGTGCTTTATGTGGACCACCCTGGGGACCACACAACGCGTATGACTAGGTTTTGCCCTGCAGGGATAAAAATTGGTCCGGATCGCCGCACTTCTCGGTATGAATACCGCTTGATCGCTGATAGACACCATAGTAACAAGTTAACGTTGATGATGCTTATGAAACCTGAGGCTTGCTTAAATACCACATGTGTGATTTACTTCTGCTGCTAATTTAGTCTTTCAGGTAATCACTATAATGGTTAAACTCTAAAAGTTTAGGATGGATATTAGTAAGCTTTTATGCAAAAGTTTTACCTATCCACAGCCTCAAAGCCTTGCATGCCCTTGTGTGTCTGTATTTATATGTGTATGTAGACGGGTCAGACTTGCTGAGTACTTTTGTACTCAAGAATACTATAACTGTTGCAGAACCGCCAAAAGATTTTCAGTAAGGCAGGAAAGGACTCCAGAAGAAGAAGAGGCATGTCGATGAGCCCAACATGTTCTCTTGTCTTTGTAGAATAAGTGATGTCTTCAGAACTATCCTTGTTATGACCTACCCTTGTTCTTATGGAACTCTGTAGCCTGACATGCACTTATGTTTTGTTCTTAAGTCTGTAATAACTCTTTTCCTTGTATAATTAAGTGTGTTGTGAATTCGTCTGTTGTGCTCCTATGTGGTGCAATTCTGTGTATGTGAATTGTACCTGAGTCAGTGGAGGTTTCAGATGTCCTGTGGACATCTGACGGACTACCGGGTTTATACCGTCTGAAGTGCGTAAGCTATGATTGTCAGTAAAATGATGATCCGACGCACTTGAGCCGGTTTAAGCTGGATGGTTCCACCACAGATATTTGTAACGGGCTCCCACATAGGCCCGTTACAACATCTGACCAGTGGGCCCAGAAAGAGACTGTTGGGTCGCCCTTTTGTAACAGGCAACCAATAATGCTCGTTACCTATATCAGGCATTTGTAACGGTCCATCATATTGGCCCGTTACACTGTCTGACCAGTGGGCCACAGAAGCAGCCATTTTTGGTTACTGGTAACTGCTATTGGTAACGGTTGTTGTTAAGGGCCCGTTACAAATATGCGTTATTAGTAACGGGGATTTGCCCGTTACCTTTGATTGATTATTAGTAACCCAAAAAGGGTAACAGGTGCATTCCCCGTTACTAATGGCCATCTGTGCCCATTACCAAAGTGGGTTTCTCACGTAATGGTTACTACTAGTATCGATTTTCAGTTGGTCATTATTTTGTCTGTGTGTCTGTCCGCTCTTTTTGGGATTGTAGCTGCAGAAGGTGGCAATGGCAATATATATATGGCTGGAAACAGAGCTACATATATACCCAACTCGACGGGCCGGGGATCGGACGGACCAGATACTCAGACGGCCTCGTAATCGCCTTGTAAATAACACCGCCACTAGTACGTGTGACCTGCATCACTGCATGCCAACTTGGCCACAGCCACATTAGGCTCATTAGAGATTGTTTACTGTAGCACGACGTTGTCTAATCATGGCCAAATTAGGCTCATTAGATTTGTCTCGTAAAGTTAGGGGGGTTATGGAATGGGTTTTGTCATTAACTCACGTTTAGTATTCCATACATGCAAGATTCCCTTTGATGAACAGTGAAGTTAGATGAATAGTGAAGTTTGTTGTACGAACTAAACAAGGTCGGTCTATAGTAGCGCACGCCACCGAACCAATCAAACCACAGGACGTGGATGGGCGCCTTTGACCGCGGCGGCCGATCAAGGACGATGCGCCTCGACCTCTTTCCCTTTGACTCGGGAGGGACCCCACGGGTCAACTCAAAGCGCATGCTTTCTGGCTGACAGAGTCAATAACATAGGCATTCAAGTCTCCGTCGCCACAAGAACAAGAGAACGCCAACTCCTCTCTCACCTCAGTTACTCGTGTCCACGTAGGACAAAACTTAGATGACGTCGATCTGCTATGCCCTCATGTATGTCACACCGGATGAACCCACTAATGCATGCAGTGTAAAATTGGGTGGAACCGTAGTTGCCTATCTTGGCAATCTACAGGTTACGTGTTACTTTATATAGGGAGCAAATACTCCACGAGATTTACATGCAATGTTGTTGAGATTCGGTCCAGATGCGTAAGGATACAACTTGTTCCTGAAGCTAGAATCTATTCTATCTATAACCAGCCCGATATCTCTAACAACCAAGATAAACATTACACGTGATATAGAGTAAATCTCTCTATCTCTAACACCCTCTCTCAATCTGAAACATCCACGATCTTGAGATTCAGATTGCCAACAAAATCCTCAAACTTGCGAACAGGCAATGCTTTAGTAAAACCGTCATTGATCACCTGTAGGTATCAGCCGAACCTGAAGTTGCCTGTTGACAACTCTCTCTCTTACAAAATGAAAATATATCTCTATATGTTTGGCTCTAGCATGAAACACCGGATTGGCAGAAAGATAAGTAGCTCCCAAATTATCACACCACAAACATGGTGGTTGATCTAACTTGATTTCAAGTTCTCCCAGCAAAGACTCCAACCAAATCAGTTCAACGGTAGCATTTGCCATTGATTTATATTCAGCTTCTGTACTTGACCTGGAAAACTAGGGGTGGAGCCAGAGGGTGGTCCCTGTGGGCCAGGGACCACCCTATCAAGTCTAAGTCTATTAATCTCATGTCTTTTGATAAAAAGCAAATTGTTTTTTGTTTTCTGTGTTACATTTCGTTTTCTTCACTGTTGGATCTCGTGAGCACCTAAGGACATGCAACAATGGCAGCGGCGGCCAGTGCCGCAGTGCGTTGTAGCCAATATAGACCATTGGACCACCCTAGCTTAAGATCCTGGCTACGCCACTGCTGGAAACTGTGGCTTGTTTTCTAGCACTCCAAGATATAAGGTTTGGTCCAAGAAGTACTGCAAACCCGCCAGTAGACCTCCTATCATCCACACTGCCTACCCAATCTGCATCTGAGAAAGCACTGACAAGAGAGGACCCAGACTTTCGAATCTTTAGCTCAAGATTAACTGTGAACTTTATATACCTCAAAATTCCTTTAACTGCAGTCCAATGTATACTAGTAGGAGAGGGCAAAAACTGACAAACCTTATTAACTGAATAGGCAATATCAGGTCTAGTCGGAGTTAAGTATTGTAACGCTCCAACTATACTTCTATATCGAGTACTATCTTCTGAATTCATTGCTACACCTTCAAAGCAAGAGAGTTTTTCCGAAGAGGACAAAGGTGTAGTTGCAGGCTTACACTTTTCCATGCCAACGCGTGTAAGAATATCAAGAGCATATTTTCCTTGAGAGAGAGTTATGCCATCCTTCTCTTTCTTTACTTCAATTCCCAGAAAATAGTGCAAGTCACCAAGATCCTTGAGTGCAAATTCTTTTCTGAGATCCTCAAGCAAGGCTGAAACTGCTTCTATAGAAGAGCTAGTAACAATAATGTCATCAACATAAATAAGCATGAAAATCTTCACTTGCCCCTTGTGGGATATGGGTACCCCTGGACCCACTACAGTAACACCCTAATTTTCATCACAAGAAATTGTAGCAACATTTTCATGAATTTTCTAGGATTTATGTAAGGCTTTAATAAATTTCTAGGATTTAATTGGAATTGATTGGATTTTATTCAATTCATTAATTAATTATTAGATTCAATGAGTTTATTGTTGCATTCATGCTGATGCATTGTATTTTGTTCTGTGGGCAAGTCAAAAGTGAATTTAAACTTGTTTAAATTCAAATTGATTTGCTTTTGTTTGGAGCTTAGAAAAGGAGTTTAGGAAAAAGTTCACATTTCCTCCTCAAGCTTTTCCCCAGTCTGTTTTTCCTCCCTCATCTCTCTCTGCGCTTGCTTTTCCGGCCCAGTCCAATGCCTGTCGCGGCCCAGCTCCACCCCGCCAGCTGGCCCGCTTCGCCCTTCCCTCTTCTCTCTCGCTGGCGTGTGGCCCCCGCCCGTCGGGTGTGTCTCCTTCCTCCGACTCAGCCTCGAGCCACTCCGATCCGAGTCGACCGAGCCGCGCCGCCCCTGGTTCTTCTTGGCACGCACGCCAGGACGCCCCCTTCCCATCTATTTAACGTGCACCGCCACATCTCACGCTCCCTACGAAACCCTAACCGCACCAGCTCCACCGCCGAGTCCTCCTGCGTGAGCTCGCGAAGCCCGAGCTCCCCTCCGCCGCCGCCGCCATTGATCTCCCTCACCGCCGCTTTCCAGTGAACCAGAGGCCATCCAAGGGATTCACGTCGAGGTACAGAAGCTAACCGAACCGCTTGAACTCGTGGGATTGCCATCGTTTCTCTAGAATTGCTCACCGTGTCTTCCATCTGCAGCCGAGCCGCCCCGCTCCGTCCATCGTCACCATCGTCCTCTGATCGTCGTCAAGAACAGCGCGGATAAGTTCTCCGTGCTCTCCTCTGCGTCCCAAGCCTTTCCGTACTCGTTTTGGTGCTCCGTAGCGCCGGATCCGCACAAGTCCGGCGAGCCGCCGCCGTCCGCCGCTGCAGCACCGCCGCTGGCTGTCGACCGCCCCGCCTCCGGCGTGCCCGAGCGACGCCAACCGTCCGTCTGCAGATCGACGCCCCAGATCTAGTCAACATCGCAGCATACCGGTCAGCCGAGGCTTTTTTCTAAAGAGACCCCCGAGTTTTCGATAATAAACCCTCAGTCCAATGTTAGTTGAAAGTAATTACAAGAAGGTCCTTTATTCTTTCAGTTAGACCCCTGTCTTTTGAAGCATTAGAACCCGCCGTCCAAGCCGACTCTTTTACATGTTAAACCCTGAGTTTATGAACATAATTATGTATATGCCCTTGGTTTATTCCAATCTAACCCCTAGAATTCCTATACTTCGCAGTTAAGTCCCTGGAGCACCGTTTTGATCATATCTTGACCGTTTCAACTTCGATTCGAGTGATTCTTTCGCTCACGTGATCGTAAGGACTTGATCTATACCTTTGTACCTTTCTTTTGTACTGTTGCCCATGTTTGGTGTATTGTTTCTTATTTGTTGTATTGTTTCTTGTATGTGACCCTGTGCAACGAATAGAAGGTGCAATATTCGCGGTAATCAAGGATCGTTCGAGTGATTCAAGGATTCAGTTGAGAAGACCCTGAGCCATAGCATTTATTAGCTGGATTTAAGGCAAGTGTATTCTTGATCATACTTTTCATCCTAATAACCATATGACATGCTCACTTCACATTGTAGTCACGCTATGCTTGCATGCTTATAATTATGATGGGTCCTATGCTAAGGATGACTAGTTTTCTTTAATCATGCCTTGTTAACCTGGGTTTCAATATTTATGTTGGGTAGCATTGCTTAGTTGCTATACTTGGGAATGGTTTACACTAAACGTGAAGATAATAATTTTGTGATATATTTTATATCCATATTGATGATATTATGAGAATGTTAAACCAAGACCACATTGATTAATTGGAACATGGAGAACCACCCAGGATTTCCCGTACAACCATAATACTACATGGCTCTGGTCTTGGCTAAGTAATTAGATGAACTCTATGTTGTGTTTGGGGTCGCACGTTTGGCGGTGTTGGTTGGTGTTAGATGCGCGGGGAAGGAAGGTGCGCCTTCTGAGGACCTGCAAGGAAGGGACCAACACATACATAGAGGGAGTCTTTGGAAAGGCCTCGTAGTGAATCCCTAGCCCCTCACCTAAGGAAGTGTTGAAGAGGCTCGCGACCTCAGGCGACATGGGAAACACGAATTGTGGGGAAAGCTGTACAACCTCTGCAGAGTGTCTAAAATCTATTGCAATAGCCGTGCTCGCGGTCATGAGCGGCCTGGATCCTCACATGATTAATATATCGAAAGATGATTTAAATTGGTTTATTTTTGGTGATGATGATGCTTATGGTTTACCATATGCTTTATTGGGTTGGTATACACTTATACCTTAGTAATTATGCTGCTAAATAAAATATGACCAACTAAAGTGCTTTAAGCAATTTAATTAGTAGCCAACTATTTCCTTGGTTAAGCCTTTGCATGTCATTTGCTTTTGCTCTACATTTGCTGAGTACCAACCATAAGTGTACTCAACCTTGCTTTATCTGCAGCTCAGGCTTAGACAGAAGTTTCAGTGGAGTACTTTGGAGATTTCTAGGCGTACGTGTTCCCCCAGTCAGCTGCCTGTGGAGAAGTTTTGAAGATTCCGCTGCTAGTAATTCGCTTCTGTGAGTGTAATAGTTGTATTTAATATTATTTATGTTTTGCACTGTCTTTTATATCACTGATGAAGTCTCATATGTGTGTAAACTTGATCCTGGTGCATATATGATAGTCATTCGGTTTTGTTTACAAAATCGGGTGTGACAACTACCGACCGGATGGCCAGTCGGCCTGGTCCCACGTCTGACAAGGATGTGGGCCGACCCCAGGCCGGCCCACGAGGATCTCCGGTTTGATGGATAAGATTGAATAAGACTTAACCAACAAGGCATTTAGCGATATCCTCAGATCCCGCCCGGAGATCACGACAATTATGTTGTAACCGACTTGGATTAGTTTCCTGCTTTGAGCCGGACAGTAATTAGAAATAACCGACTTGTAAACCCTAGGCTGTCGGCCTATATAAGGCGGCCTAGGTCGACCCCCTTAGACATCTGATTCCCACGCCATTCATCCATTGTAACCGAGAGCTCGCCGTCGTTCCCCGAAACCACGCCGAGCAAATCAATACAAGACCCCGAGCACAGGACGTAGGGTATTATACCTCCGGGTAGCCCGAACCTGTATAATCCCTGTGTCCCTGTGTTACCTCGAGCTCCCTAGTCTCGCGATTGCCCTTTGCCTACAAATCAACCATCTGGGTACCCCCGGGTGGACTGCCGGACATTAGATCCGACAGTTGGCGCGCCAGGTAGGGGAATCATGAGGCATTACAGCTAGCTCGATGGCAGATCGTTGCTCCGTCATCTTCCCCGACTCCATCAAGGATTGCCCTACGCATCTTGAGGGTATCAGCTTCTTTGCTGAAACCCACTCCGCCACCACCACCTCCTCCGACTCCACCACGACGCTCGACACTTCCACGCCGACCAGCTCCGCGCTGCCTCGTCGCCGACTTCCTCGTCAGTCATCGCCCCACTCCAGCAGCGGCTCGATGCAATCTCCATCAGCGACCAGGCTCTGGGCCTGAGCACTCGCCGGAGACTTCCGCCCCCGACTGAGCTCCTTGCCGGGTTGAATCGTGTCCAAGAAACCCTTGCCGAGTGCATCACCATGTCGGAGGAGGCCCTGCGCCGACCCCGCAAAGCGCTCCCGCTAGGGCTCCGCAACGCCTCATCAACCTACTCGGCTCGGCTCCGAGAAGATATGTCTCAGATCCAATCTGAGATGCCACCCCAGCCCACCCAGTCTCCGGACTGCGGCGAGTTCCAGGTCGCCACAAGCGTGCCCATGCCAGCCACGGCTGACTCGAGCAATGACTCCAGCTACACCACGCCCCCAGGGCGTGAAGTCTTCGTCTCTGAGGATTCAGTTACTCAGGATGGAGATACAGATCTGGCAAGGGATCGCAAACGGGAGCGAAACGCTGCTCGAGCCCGCCGCTGTGCCGAAGAAGCAGCCCTGCCCCCGGCAGCGGCCGAAGACCCCGCAGCTGCCGCAGCTGCCGGAGTGGTCCCCCCGGGGCCCCAGCAAGACAGCCTCCTCCTCCTCCTCGGGGTCCTTGTGGTGTCCGACCCCAGAACCTCGATGGAGCCTTTGCCAGGGTGCCGTTCCGCACGCCCCAGGCTAACGTCGCCGCCGCTTTCGCCGAGCTGGGACACATGCCCGACACCCCTGAGG
>CM014277.1:15767026-15789566 GCA_004135705.1 Alloteropsis semialata
TCCAGCCAACAAAACCAGATGGATCCAAGGTGACGAGAATAATGGGCAGCATTGCCACTTGAACGGACGGCAATCAGATCAGATTCACGTGTACCAAATTTGGATAGCACTTTTTATCATATACTAAGTCGAATTTGAATGCAAATCTTAATGTTCTCGAATTTGAATGGAAAATGAATAGTTCGACTTCAGATAATATTCAGATATCCGTTAAACTTGAGATAGCACTTAACAAGTATTCTTTAACTTTTTTGATAATTTTGGAAGAAAGAAATCATCATAAAACATGCAAGCATGGATCAAATACAACACATGCACACAAAATTATTAGTTGACAATACTTCTATAGTTTTTTCGACAAAACAAAAAATAGGTGTCAACAAATAAATCTTGTAAATATAGTTTACACTAATAAATTAAATTATTTTCTATAAATTAAATCAACAACTATGTTGGTTTTAAAGTAATTAAAGATAATATATCTATTTCATGGCTTAGAGAGGTACTTACGCTATATGAATACATATAATATCATATATCCATCCATATCCACGATTCGTCTCAAATTTGGATTCGAATTCAAATAATAGAACATGAATTCAAATGTATCCACTTAAGTTATTATTGTTGGGATTTCGGGGAAATCCAACAGGTTGAGATCGAGAGAGAACAACGAGAGAAAGGAAAGACATGCGATAAATGATAGGCTCAGTCCATATATTTATATGTGCACGGAATTAAGTTACAAATCCCGGACCAACTGCCCCTCGGGGCTCTCCTCTCTTCCTTTTATAGGCTGCCGGAGGGGCCTAGTTTACTCTAAGTGCCCTTACAACCACTATATTCCCAGCATATCCAAGGGCATTATGATATTTCTTTCCCCCGTACCGGCCTCCGTAATTCCCGGGTCCTGACGCGCCTATGAAGATGTGCCACGCGTCCTGGCTCATTCGTGCTGGTTGGGAATCTCTGCCTCCAACTCTGCGTCTGGTCCCGCGTTGAGCAAAGGGGCAGGTGCTCACCCCTTCGCTTCTCTTGCTCCTCTGAACCCTTCGTCTAAGTCACCTGAGTAAGGGAAAAAGCCAGAAATAACGCTAGTTCAAGGCGAAGGGGTAACTTGGTTATGCCTTCGCATCTTTCGGGAGTTAGCCAAATTCATGACTCCCCAACAGTAGCCCCTCGCGGACGAAGGCCCAGTCTTGACGGCGTGATGTCAGCGAACCACTTTTGGAGCGTGAATTTGGTTAACGGCTCCGTTCGCTCATTGCCCCTCCCGTTAAGATTGGGTGTGAGGAGCGCTTTTGACGGCGTTATATTTTCGATTTTCGCGCTTTGGATTTTTTGAAACGGATGGGCGGGGGCTTTCCTTTTTTCGGGCCTTCCCTTCTATTTAAAGGGTTAGGGTTGTGGGCTGCTCATTCGGCTTCTCGTCGTTTCGTATTTTTCCCCATCTCGCCTGTTCATCCCCGCCTACTCGACCACTGCGCATTCGCGATTTCTGCCTGCACGATTGATTTTGCTCGGGTATATCCGGTTTTTTCTGCTGATTTGACTGAAGAGGTGAGTTATCTGATTTTGGTCTAGTGATTTCTCTCGTGTCTCTCTTTGATTTGGTTCTTAGATTGGATCTATTTTCGCGTTTTTTCCAGATTCGACTTGATTCTTGATTCGAGATGGGTCCAAAGGCTGATGCTTTGCGGAAATCCGTTCGATTTGGGAAATCAAAGGTTGGCCCGTCGTATTATGCTCGGTTGGTTGAGGATGGTCTGGTTTCTGCTGATTCATCTTGTGCGCCTGGCAACGAGATTGTGCCAAGCCCTAGGGTTAACGAGGCGGTTATTTTCGCTAACCAACTGGATGCTGGTCTGTCTTTTTCAGTGGATCCAATGGTGTCTGAGGTTTTTGACATCTTTCAGATTGGATTCCATCATCTTACCCCGAACGCCATTGTTCGATTGAACAGTTTCATATGGGGTGTTCGCAGTCAGGGTTGTGAGGTCACCGACAGAGCTTTTGCTTCCTAGCATGAACTTCACTGGCAGCCAAGGACTGGTGATGACAATGGAAAGCCTGCTTCCTTTCAGTTTGGTTGCGTGAGCTTCATTTACCGTGAGGGTTGTGATGGTCCAGCTGTTGCGTACAAGAACAGGTGGAAAGATGACTGGAGCCAATGGTGGTTGTATCAGACTGTTGCTCCTGTTGCTGGTTTGCCAGAAGGGAAAAGTAATCCTCTTGCTCCTCGGATAAAGAACATGTCCTTTATCTTGAGGCCCGCTGTTCGGTTGAATTCTGTTGATAAGAGTGATTTGGCTGACGAGTATGCTGCCATTGGAGTTTGGCCTATCCGACGGGGTTGGACTTTCTCTGGATTTGCTAATACCCAAGAGGGTGACTTGCGAAGGCCTCTCTTCCGCAGGAGTTTCTTTAAGGAAGATGAAGATGTGAAAATTAGCATTGCTGAAGTTGAGAGTCGTGTGGCAGTATTTCTCGGGCAGTATACTCGTATGGAGTATGATTGCCGTGTTGATAGTGGACTTGAGGTTCGAATCAACCGTGTCTATGATGAGTTCCGCCTTGAGTATGGCGATCGAACAGTGCCGACTGCACCCAGGCGTGGCGAAGGCCAAAAGCGAGGTCGTGGAGTTTCTCGTGTTATTGATCCTGTCACCAGTGCGAAGGGTGACGAAGATGATGAATTTGACAAGGGTGGACGTACTGCTAAGCGCCAGCGTGCTGGTGATGCTTCTGGTTCAGGTCGCGGAGTTGATGCTTCTGATAAGTTGCCTTCGCCAGTGAGAGATCCTGATTCTGGCGAAGGGGTCAATGTGGTTGTTTCTTCAAGGGCTGGTGATCTCCTTGACAAGCGAAGGGATGTTGAGCTTAAAGCAATACGCAGCACTACTTCTCAACGCGCTGTGAGAGATTATGCTGTTCCTGAAGGTAGGCCTGAGTACCGAAATGAACGTTCTCCAGGTGCTGGTATCCAGCGTTGGTCTTCTTTAGAGTATGGTTGTGCTAGTAATGTTTTTGTGACACGAAAGACTCTTGATGATAGCTTTGCTTTGTGTGAAGGTGGCTCTTCTCGTCAGATGGAGGCTTCTGCTGGAGGATCAGCGAAAAGGGCAGGTGATGATTTGCCTGGGCCTTCGCCTGCGAAGGCCACAGAAGTTTTGGTTGGTCCTGTTGAGAAGAGGTCAACAAAGAAAGTGGACACTGGGCTTCAGCTGTTCGACATGCTAGGGGAGGACTCAGAGGAAAGCATTCATTCCAGTGGTAATTCTCTTGAATTCTCCGACATTTCTGCTGGTAATTTTTGGGTTATTAAATCTCGCAAGATTTCTGATGTAGCCGGGGAAGGAGATGCCAAGGCAACTGAAGAGGAGGTTGGGTGTCAACAGAAGCCTAGGGATGCCGATGCTGAAGCCACTGACTGTTCTCAGGATTTGGTTTTGAGGGGTGCTAGTATTACATCTCCCCCCAGCTCTGAGCTTCCTGCTAGGTCCCCGGCTCACCAGCTTGAAGATCTTCGTTTCTTCAGTGAGCGTCTCAATGTTCCAGAGGGGGCTCGGATTATATCTGCTCGCAATATCAGCAAGGTGAAGATTTTGCCTAATTGTTATGAGGCTGGTATTTGTGATGGAGTTATGAATAGCTTTGCTATTCCCGAGCTGGAGGACAAACTGCGTCTTCGCAGTGAACCCGATCTCCGATATGCTATTCAAGCAAATGCGGTTAAGGGTTTGCTACTTTCACGGGCTCTTCTTCAGTCAAGCTGTGATCGCCTGAAGGAGACAAACAAGCTTGATGATGAGATTGCTTCTCATATTTCTGAACTTGAAGAGGAAGTGGAAGTCTTGAAGGAGAAGTTGTCTATCTCTGGTGAACGTGAGCAATGCCTTGAGCGTGAGAAGTTGGAGGTGATTGAGGATAAGCGGAAAGTTTCTGAGTAGTTTGAGGCCTTTCGCAAAGAGCTTGATGAGATTGAAAATTTGAAAGCGAAGGCTACTGATTTGGGCAATGATCTTGCAGAAGCGAAGGGTCAACTTGAGGAAGCCCTTCGTGCTTTGGATCAGGAGAGGAGACTTAAAGAAGAAGCTGTTAGTGGTCTTTCTGAAGAGCGAAGGCTGAAAGAGGAGGCTACTTTGGCTCTGAATCATTTCAAGCAAACTTTGGTTGAGAGGGCTTCGCGTGCCGCAGAAAAAGTTCGCAAAGTTGTGCAGTCGTTCGGCGCTGATTTGAAAGTTCTGGATGGTTTTGACTTTTCAGACATTTCTGCCTACTTTGATTGGCTTGAGAGCTCTTTCGTTGATTTCCAGACTGTGGCTAACAGCTTCTCTAACTTCTCGGTTGTCGTGGCAGTTCATAGCTTCGCATATACTATGACTCAATTGGGTTGCGAACATGTGCGCAACACAAAGTTTGACTATCCTGGCGACATGAGCTATGAAACTGTTGGCAATGCGATTGTGTCGATTGCAAGAAACTTTGCTAGACGCTTCTGGGTGCCGCGAGGTATGAAGCTGGCTTTGGAGGAGGCGGAGCATAACCGAACTAAGGTTGGTAGCAGCTTTCCCCCTTGTTGTACTTTACTTGGGAGGGTTTCTAAGGGTCCTGGTCTTTGATTTGCAGAAGAAAATCTCCGGTGGCTCGGGTACTCCTTCATCATCTACCATGGCTACCCCTTCGGCTACCCCTTCGACAGTCCTTCGCATTACTCCTGCTTCTGCTGATGCTGCGCCAATGTCTGGGACACTTGTGAACCCTTCGGCTGCTGGCTCCATTGCTGACGTTGATACGAGAGTTGTTGATCCAGCTAGATGCTCCCCCAACTGGCGATCAGGTTGAATGAACTATTAATGTTTGATTGGTGCCTTTGCTGTTCTGAATACTTGGTTTGTAATGTTAATACTCTGTGCCTGCGTAGGTCCCTGCTGAGGACCCTGCGCAGGGGATTGTCTTAGAAACTTCTGCTTTAATCTATCGGCGGGGAAGCTTTATGATTTCTGGTTCTCTTTATGATGACTTTAAGCGGCGTCATCCTGATCTTGGTGTCGATGACTTTTTGTCCCGTCATCGGAAGTATTATGATAGGCGTAACGCTGAAGCGAAGGATTTTTGGCAAAACTTTGACCCTAGTGTGTTGCCGCAACGGCGGATTCGTCGGATCCTTCGTCGTATAGACCGTGGTGACGATAGTGTTGCGCAGGGGCTACTCGAGCCAAAGCCTGAGCCTGTGGATGAAATTAACTGTGCCCCTCGCTACACATATCTAGCTAAGGATTCAGTAGAAGATGAACTTGTGGATAATAGAAACAGTTCTTAGTTATTGATTGAATTTCTCCTTCTTGTTTTGTTCAGGGATTAATTCCTGATGCTGATACTCTTCGGAGAATGGCTAACGAGATTATTGATGGAGTTGTTGTTGACTTGATATCGGAGTTGGCTAATAGGGTTTGTGATGAATCTTCCTGATGATTTGATAGAATGACTGGAACTGTTTTTAATGGGCGTAGCCCCTGGCCTTTATACTGTAAAAATACACATTATTTTGATGTGGACACGTCGACATTGTCTGGTCTATTGTCATGTATCTGCTTTCTACTTTTTTGAAAAGATGTAGTGTATTGGCGCTTGTTCTTTCTCGGTCTTGTGACTGTCCTTTTGTTTTGTTGCTTGTGTGTACTGTGACTCCGTGACCGGGTTCACGGGTTCTCTGTTGTGGGGCGGGGGTCACGGGCTCCCGTAACGTTCCCCTCTATAAATTGCCTGCGGGTTTGCCTTTGCTTGTTGTGTGCATACGTAGTGTTTTCTGAGCTTTCCAATGGCCCTTGTTTGGTGGTTGGTTCGTCCTCCAGAGTTTGAGAGAGTTTGCGTCTTTCATCGATGGAGCTAGAAGAGTGCTTGCGACTGGGCCAAGAGTTGATCAGCGTCTGAGTGCTCCTATGATATTGATTCTTGTTTCTGGTGTTTGCTCATCGTTTTGATGTGTGACTGGTCCAGTTTCGAGTGAACGTAGGGGCTAGCCTGATTATTTCTTTTGGCCTTGTAACCGTTGTTAGGTTTTGCGGGAGCTAGAAGAGAGCTTGCGATGAGTTCATGTGAACCAAGCTGGCTCTGTTTGTAGCTTTTGTGATGCCTGCAACTCTATCTGGCTGTCGTTGTGACAGCTGATATCTTTGTTCTTCTTTATGTTCTGTCTTGCGAGACAGTTTTGTATTTGTAACGGTATATATTTAATAAAGAGGAAAATTTCTTTCATGAGGTTTTCGAGTGTCTTTTCGAGTGTTGAATCTTTCATGGTGTCCTTTACGTTTGCTATTAAAGTTTGTGGATAAGTTTGGAGATGTGTTTGTATTACACTTTCTCTGTGATGTGAAGGCTTCAGAAACATTTTTGATGTAGTCTCATAAGTCTTTTTAAGTTGCGATGCGAAGGCCTTACGAGCCTTTTTGAGATGGGATTTATCATATCCTCTCTTTTTGAGATGCGAAGGCCTCAGGATCCTTTTTGAGATGGGATTTATCATATCCTCTCTTTTTGAGATGCGAAGGCCTCACTAGCCTTTTTGAGATGGGATTTATCATATCCTCTCTTTTTGAGATGCGAAAGCCTCACGAGCCTTTTGGAGATGGGATTTGTCATACCCTGTCTTTTTGAGATACGAAGGCCTTACGAGCCTTTTCAAGACTTAGGGTTTTTTTTTCTTTCCCTTTGTTTGTTAAGCTGAAGTCTGACAAGCTTGCATAATATGCTACAGCTTGTCGACTTTCGATTTCTCTTTTTGATTTTGTTGATAAGGTCACATACTTTTAAATGTACGTGACTTTTCAACATGTCCATAGACTTTGTTTGTGGGGGTACTACTTATAATTCCGTAGTAAATGGGATACAAGAGAGTCTGCCTCGTTAAAAACCTCACCCCTTCGAATAGTTTTGATTCTAAGCGAAGGGTCCCCCTGTGAGGAAAAGAGTGCAGCTCCTGAAGAAATTTAAGGTTTACATAAGTTTTGAAAGTATAAAAGAAACTATGAAAATCTAGAAGATACTTTTCTGAGCATTTACGCTCATGGATAGTATTTTTGCAAACTGTCCGCGTTCCATGAGTGCGGCAGTTCTTTTCCATCCATGTCTTGCAGTCTGTATGATCCTTGCCTATTTGATTCTTTTATGAGGTAGGGTCCTTCCCACTTAGCTTGCAGCTTTCCTGCTTTGTCAGTGCTTGCTTTTCTCTTTAGGACGAAATCTCCCGGATTTATCTCTTTGACGGCTATCTTCTTGTTTCTCCATCTCCTTGTTTCTGTCTGGTAGTTCTGTAAGTTTTGTGCAGTAATGAGTCTTTGTTCTTCTATTTCTTTCTTGTGTAATGTGTTATCTTCATGCTCTTTTGTTGCATTTAATGTTCTTGGAGATCCGAAAAGGACTTCTGCTGGTAACACTGCTTCGTCTCCAAATAACAGTTTGAATGGGGTGAACTTAGTTGCTCTTGATTCGGTTGTGTTATGTGACCAGACCACTCTTGTCATCTCTTCGACCCATTTGCCCTTCGGGAGTCCTTCGAGGCATTTGGCTATGCCTTTCAATATTATTCCGTTCGCCCTTTCCACTGCTCCATTGGATTGAGGGTGATATACTGATGCGAAACATATTTTGATGCCTAGAGCTGAGCAGAATTCTTTGAATGTGTCGCTGTCGAATTTTTTGCCATTGTCCACTGTTATTTCCTTTGGTGCGCCGAATCTGCATATTATATTTTGCCATACGAATTTTTGGACTGTCTTTGATGTTATTGTTGCTAACGGTTTCGCCTCTATCCATTTTGTGAAGTATTCGACTGCTATGACTGCAAATCTTAGGTTTCCTTGGGCAGGAGGAAGTGGTCCTACCAAGTCGATGCCCCAACGCTGTAAGGGCCATGATGGTGTTATTAGCTGAGTGATGGATGAGGGTCTCTGAGAGTTGTTTGCCAGGAATTGGCAATTTTTGCATCTTCTTATATGTTCCTTTGTGTCCTCAAGTACTGTTGGCCAGTAGAATCCTTGCCTGAATATTTTTCCAGCTGTTGCTCTTGGTCCTGTGTGAGATCCGCAGAACCCTTCGTGTACTTCTTTGATTATGTCTTGGCCTTCGCTTTTTGTTACACACTTTAGCCAAGGTTTGCATACTCCTGACTTGTACAACTCTCCATTTAAGACTTTGTAATTTCTTGTTCTTTGGGTGAGCCTCTTTTTCTCATCTTCATCAAATGGTTCGTATGTTCCATTGATAAATGCGATGATAGGAGCTCGCCAATCTTCGCTCTCATTGTTGTTTATGTGCAATATCTGGCATTCTGCTCTCGGTGATGGCTGTTTCAGTGTTTCAAAGAAAACATCTGGTGGCAGAGTTTCGCCCCTTGCTGCATTCTTTGCCAGGGCATCAGCTTCATTGTTTTCGCTTCTTGGTATCTTTTTTACTGTGAAACCCGAGAAATGTTTTTCAAGTGCTCTTACTGCTGTCATGTATTTGTACATTTTCTTGTTTGCCTTATAGTTTTTTCTCAACTTGTTCTTTTACAACTTCTGAATCTGAATTCAAGATTGCTCTCTTTGCGCCCAACATTCTTGCTTTGCGAAGGCCTAGTAGTATGGCTTCATACTCTGCTATATTGTTTGTGCTTGGAAAGCATAGTCTTGCTGCATATCTGATTTTGTTTCCTGCTGGCGACGTTATTATTGCTGCGACGCCAGCTCCAGCCTCTCCCCAGGCTCCATCACAATATATGGTCCAGACTTGCTCTTTTATCTCTTCCCCTTCTTCGTTTCTTGCTGGTAGCCATTCTGCTATAAAATCTGCCAATACTTGAGACTTTACTGCACTTCTGTGAATGAAATCTATTGTGTACTCAGCGAGCTCTGCTGCCCATTTTGCTATTCTTCCTGAGGATTCTTTGTTTTCAAAGATGTCCCTTAACGGGTAGTTGGTTGGCATTGTGATATGGTGGGCTTGAAAGTAATGTCTCAATTTTCTTGACGCCATGAGAATTGCATAGGCTAGTTTCTCTATCTCTGAGTAGTTGCACTTTGATCCCGACAATGCCTCGGATACAAAGTATATTGGTACTTGTTCTATTTTTACCATTGTTTGCTCATCCTTCGCATCTTCTTTCTCTTCTATTAACACGGCGCTTACAGCGAAGGGGGTTGCAGCTATATATAGTAGCAATTGTGCCCTTGGTGTTGGACTTCTTAGTGTGGTCATCTGCTTGAGGTATTGTTTCAGTTCCTCAAAAGCATTCTGTTGCTCTTGACCCCACTCAAAATTTGCTGATCCTCTTAAGACTTTGAAGAATGGTAAGCTTCTATCTGCAGATTTTGCAATGAATCTGTTTAAAGCTGCTATTCTCCCTGTCAGTTTCTGCACATCCCTTCTTGATGTTGGGCTTTTCATGTTTTTTATCGCATCTGCTTTTTCCGGGTTGGCCTCTATTCCCCTTCGTGACACAATGCACCCTAGTAACTTTTCGTTTTTGACTCCGAATGCACATTTCTCGGGGTTTAGCTTTAGCCCTGATTTTCTCAGATTGGCGAATGTTTCGATTAGATCTGAGGGGTGATCTTCTGTCTTTTTGCTTCTTACCACCACATCATCCACATAGATTGATATATTTTTGTCTAGTTGGTCTGCGAACACCGTTGACGTCATTCTGACGAAGGTGCATCCTGCATTTCTTAGCCCCTCGGCCATTCTGATAAAACAAAATGTTCCGAAGGGGGTTGTGAAGCTTGTTTTTTCTTTGTCCTCTTTCTTCATCCAGATTTGATGGTAGCCGGAGAAACAATCAAGTAATGAAAGTAGTTCACATCCTGCTGCTGAGTCAACAAGTGCATCTATTCTTGGTAGTGGGAAGTCGTCTTTTGGGCATGCTTTGTTCAATGTTGTGAAGTCTATGCACATTCTCATTTTTCCATTCTTCTTTGGCACAAGTACCGTGTTGGCCAGCCATTCTGGATACTGAACTGGTCTGATGACATTTGCCGTCAGTAGCCTCTGCACTTCTGCCTTCGCTGCTATTATTCTGTCAGGAGACATCTTTCTTTGTTTCTGTTTCTTTGGTGGGTAACTTGGGTCAACATTGAGGCAGTGTTCTGCTATGTCTCTGCTGACTCCTTTGAGGTCGTTTGATGACCATGCAAAAACATCACTGTTGTTTCTGAGGAGCTTGATTAACCTTTTTTTTCTTTAGGTGTTAATTCTGTTCCTATTATTACCGTTTTATCTGGAGTATCCTTGCAAATGGGCACTGTTTTGGTATCTCCCGAAGGGGTTGCTTTTTCTTTGATGACTTTTTCTTGTTTTTGTGTTATTTGTGCTGCTTTTTCCTTGATGACATGGATGTGCTTGTGGTCTGAGTTCACATATCCCTCAGCCCTTCGTGTCTCGTCCTGGTTGCCGTACACTATTATGACACCATTGTGCGATGGCATTTTCATGCAAAGATAGCCGTGATGAATGACTGCTGAACTTGTTGATGAATCTTCGTCCGAAAATTGCGTTGTATGGGTAATCGATGTCGACCACGTCGAATGTTATTTTTTTGCTCTGTATTTTTCTGGGGAGCCAAAGTATACCCAGAGTGATATCTTTCCTAATGCTTCAATCCTCTTTCCCCCGAACCCATATAGTGGTCTTTCTGCCTTTTCTAACTTGTCTGCGCCAATTTTCATGCTGTTGAATGCATAGGAGAATAATATGTCTGCTGAGCTGCCTCCGTCAACTAGGATTCTTGAGACATTGTTTCCTCCGACGTAGTGTGTGTTCTTTCCTATGTTTGCGTTGATCACGAAGGGGTCTTCATGAGGGTAGTCTGCTAACTTTAGATCTTGCTGAGTAAATGTTATTGGGATATGGCTGTAATCTGACTTCAGCTGGGTCCCATCTGACACATGGTTGACCATTCGCTCCCAATCTTTTCTTTGCCTTTTTGATGTGTGGATGGTTCCCGCTGATCCACCAGTGATGGGTAGGATGTTGTTGACTGCAAAACCGTCATTTTCTTGTTTTGGGGGTTGGGGGATTTGATTGTCCTGGTTGTTTTGTTGCGAAGGACCTGCTTGTGCCCATCGCATTTGGTTCTGATTCGCTGCTTGGGATTGGTTTTGGTATTGATACTGTTGCGCGAAGGGTGTTTGTAGGTTGTACATAAGCGAAGGGTGTAGTGGGCCTATGCTGTAGTTTATGGGACAGTATGGCTGGTATAATCAGGAATTATCTTGGCTTTCTGGTTTTGTTGTGTGGTTTACTTGCTTCGGCTTTGATTCTTCTTTTTCTTTCTCGATCTTCTCCTTGTTTGCTATTGTGTATGGGCATGAGTTTGTAGTGTGTCCTGCCCTTTTCCATGATATGTGCACCACAGGTCTGCTGGATTTCTGTAGTTAGATCTCCCTCGGCCTCTTCCTTGACCTTCACGGCCTCCGCGGCCACCTCTTTGCGAGAAGTTGTTTCTTCCCCCTCGGCCTCCTCTATGACTTTGCTCATTCTTGTTGCCATAACTTGGTTGTCGCGTTTCAATTTCTGCGGCCATTGTGTCTGAGTGCTCTATTTGATTTATGAATCTTGTGTCATAATTTTGCCTTGGTTGAAAGTATTGGTTCTGAGCGTACTGCGGCTGCTCTTGTTTAGTTTTCTTGCCTCTGAACTGATCTCTTTCTTCTTGTCTCCTGTGAAGGTCTCTGTCTGCGAGTGAGTAGTTTGCCATAATTTCATATAGTTTGTCTAGTGTTTTTGGCCTTTTTCTTGCCAATTTGCCGCACACTGGCCTATTGCTAATCCTTTGATTGCTGCTTCAATTGCTGTGGCTTCTGGTACATTTACTGCCTGTGCCCTTAATGCTACAAACCTCCTCATGTAGGCTTCTAGTGGTTCATCTTTCGATTGTTTGCAATTGAACAAGTCTGCTGCTCCCTTCAAGCTGTACTGGAATCCTTTGAAATTCTGAAGTATTAGGTTTTTCAGTCTTTCCCAGCTGTAAACAGATCCTGCTTCTAGGCTTGAGAACCATGCTTGCGCCACCCCCTTCGCAGCGATTGCAAATGATTTTGCCAATATCATTTCGTTTCCTCCGGCTGAAGTGACCGCGGCTTCGTAGGCCATGAGGAATTGCCTTGGATCATTCTGGCCGTTGAATGTTGGCAGTTTGTGTGGCTTAAAGCCCTTCGGCTATGACTGTACTTGGAGTGCTGCTGAGAGTGGAGACATAGGGTCTATTATTTGCTGCACGTAGCCGCTCTCGCTGGGGCCCTCGAGTTGTTGTGTTTGGTGGATTGTTTGCATGGTTTGTCTGGTTGGCAGTGTTCTCTCTGGCAGTTCCTGTTCTTGCGGTTCTTCATCGCTTTGAAGTGACAGTATTTGCTCATCCAATTTTGCTAGCAATTCCTCAACTTCTAGCAGCTCTTTATTGAATCTGGTTGCTTTCTTTTTGGCGTTCAATACTTCTATTGCTTTTCTCTTTTCTTCAACTTGCCTTTGCAGAGATTCTAGCTTTGAAATTTGATTTCTCTCATCTTGAGTTTGCGATGTCGATGCGTTGGCTGCTGCTTTCTTTTTCTTCGCTGCCAGTGCAGCTTCTTTTGTGTTTCGTTCCTTTATCTGCTTTTGGATCAACTCTTGCTGTTTTCTTGTGTTTTGTTCTATTCTTGTGCTTCGTCTAGCATCTGCCGAGTCGCTGTATTCTGCGGCTGCGGCTGTTGTGTTTATTGTACGGGTTGGGAGGGTTTCTGATGTGTTTAGGTTTGGGTCGGTTGGATCTGGAGCGGATTCTTCTGCTGTCGCATTTGATGGTGGTGGATTTCTTTTTGGAGGAGGCATGGTGCTGATCTCGGCCACTCTCCCGATCTGATGCTAGTCGATCCCCACGGACGGCGCCACTGTTGGGATTTCGGGAAAATCCAACAGGTTGAGATCGAGAGAGAGAGCAACGAGAGAAAGGAAAGACACGTGATAAATGATAGGCTCAATCCACATATTTATATGTGCACAGAATTAAGTTACAAATCCCAGGCCAACTGCCCCTCGGGGCTCTCCTCTCTTCCTTTTATAGGCTGCTGGAGGGGCCTAGTTTACTCTAAGTGCCCTTACAACCACTATATTCCCAGCATATCCAAGGGCATTATGGTATTTCTTTCCTCCGTACTGGCCTTCGTAATTCCCGGGTCCTGACGCGCCTATGAAGATGTGCCACGCGTCCTGGCTCATCCATGCTGGTTGGGAATCTCTGCCTCCAACTCTGCGTCTGGTCCCGCGTTGAGCGAAGGGGTGGGTGCTCACCCTTCGCTTCTCTTGCTCATCCGAACCCTTCGTCTAAGTCACCTGAGTAAGGGAAAAAGCCAGAAATAACGCTAGTTCAAGGCGAAGGGGTAACTTGGTTATGCCTTCGCATATTTCGGGAGTTAGCCAAATTCATGACTCCCCAACAATTATCATATTAAAACCGAACGCGGATACAGATATCCATGTATCATTTTTTCTCGTATAAAAATTCGGATATCCACGTACCACTTGCCATCCTTATCCACTTGCATGCACCATGCTTTGCACGGGCTTTGCTTTGAAAGGAGTAGTGACGTAATACAGTGTATAAGAGACGGGTTTGCAAGAAATAGAAAGACCCTTGTTAGTTCTTGCCTACATATATATAGAAGGAACTTAATAAGTAGCCTGAAAAACACGGCGCAAAACCATGTGTGGGTCTGTCGGAGGATGGCCGCCTACTCCCTGCTCCCTCGTTGAGGACAGAGCCTTTCTTTCTACCCCCACCATGTCACGCCTTATCATCTCATCCTCCTTATCACTTCCTCACAGCGATTAGCATGCTGCAATACCAGCTTTAGTTTCTCCTTGCTCACGCTGTTTGCTAGCCATATCCGTACACGTCTCGTACCCCCTGCTCCCTATACGTACACGTACGCCTGCGTACGGTACAGTACCGTACATGCCGTGCGTACCCTCACACTTGTTCATCGCTACCGACGAATTATATATATCTGCAAGATATATAGATAGACACATCTATCTATTAGAGCTAACTAATCGCCACAGGACAAACCAAAAGCTAGCTCCAACCAACAACACAACCAGGTCGATCCAAGGTGACGAGAATAATGGTCAGCAGATGCCACAGGAGCCCTGCCAGTTGCCACCGTCCTTGGCAGCGCCCAGTGGAAGTTGGAAGGAGACAAGACCCCACCCTGTCCACCATGTCCTCCTCCTCCTCCTACCCTCGCTAGCTGACCCTCCACGCGGACGCCCAGCCAGCCACCGCCGCCGCCATGCACGCCACCCACTCTCGCTCTCTGCTCCTCAAACCCCCTACGCCTCTCCCTCCGCTGCCGTCTCTATATAAACCTCCCTCCATTCCCCTTCTCCCCACACATCACAAAGCTCGACCGATCGATCCGTCAAGGACACCACCACCACTCCTCCCTCCAAGCTACGAAGCTACTTTCATTGTCCTAGTGCCGACCAGAGATCGATGACGGCGTCGAAGGCGGCGGCGTTGGAGGTGTCGGTGGAGGCGGGGAACGGGCGGGACGGGGCGTGGCTGGACGACGACGGGCGGCCGCGGCGGACGGGGACGGTGTGGACGGCGAGCGCGCACATCATCACGGCGGTGATCGGCTCCGGCGTGCTCTCGCTGGCCTGGGCGATCGCGCAGCTGGGCTGGGCGGCGGGGCCCGCCGTCATGCTGCTCTTCGCCTTCGTCATTTACTACACCTCCACGCTGCTCGCTGAGTGCTACCGCTCGGGGGACCCCGTGTCCGGCAAGCGCAGCTACACCTACATGGACGCCGTGCGCGCCAGCCTCGGCGGCGCCAAGGTCACGCTCTGCGGCGCCATCCAGTACGCCAACCTCGTCGGCGTCGCCATCGGATACACCATCGCCTCCTCCATCAGCATGCAGGCCGTCCGCAGGGCCGGGTGCTTCCACCGCGAAGGTCACGGCGTGCCCTGCAGGAGCTCCAGCAACCCGTACATGATGCTCTTCGGCGCCGTCCAGATCGTGTTCTCGCAGATCCCGGACTTCGACCAGATATGGTGGCTCTCCATCGTCGCCGCCGTCATGTCCTTCACCTACTCCGCCATCGGCCTCGCCCTCGGCGTCATGCAGACCGTCGCCAACGGCGGCTTCCAGGGCAGCCTCACCGGCATTAGCATCGGCGCCGGCGTTACCTCTGCGCAGAAGGTGTTCCGTAGCCTCCAGGCCTTCGGCAACATCGCCTTCGCCTACTCCTACGCCATCATCCTCATCGAGATCCAGGCAAGCCTTACTACTTACTACTCTCTTCTCTTCTCGCTCGCATCAGTTTCTTTCAGTTGCTCTTTTTATATATATACATATTTATATATATACTTCGTGCTCTGTTTCCTCTGTTCTGAACAAACAACCAGGACACGATCAAGGCGCCGCCGCCGTCGGAGGTGAAGGTGATGAAGAAGGCGACCATGATCAGCGTGGCCACCACCACAGTCTTCTACATGCTGTGCGGGTGCATGGGCTACGCGGCGTTCGGCGACGCGGCGCCCGACAACCTCCTCACGGGCTTCGGCTTCTACGAGCCCTTCTGGCTGCTCGACATCGCCAACGTCGCCATCGTCGTGCACCTCGTCGGCGCCTACCAGGTCTTCTGCCAGCCGCTCTTCGCCTTCGTCGAGAAGTGGGCGGCGGCGAGGTGGCCCGACAGCGGCTTCATCGCCCGGGAGGTGAAGGCCGGGCCCTTCGTCCTCAGCGTGTTCCGCCTCACGTGGCGCACGGCGTTCGTCTGCCTCACCACCGTCGCCGCCATGCTCCTCCCTTTCTTCGGCGACGTCGTGGGGCTCCTCGGCGCCGTCTCCTTCTGGCCGCTCACCGTCTACTTCCCCATCGAGATGTACGTCGTGCAGCGCGGCGTGCGTAGGGGGAGCACGCGCTGGCTCTGTCTCCAGACGCTCAGCGCCGCCTGCCTGTTCGTGTCCGTCGCCGCCGCCGCGGGCTCCATTGCCGACGTCATCGACGCGCTCAAGGTGTACCGCCCCTTCAGCGGTTAGTGCTTTAGGCCCCACCACAGCGAGGCGCGTGCCGTGCACATGCGCGTAGTGTGTGTTACCAACAAGGGGTAGTACACTGACAGTGGGTCCGGACCTCCGGGGTGTAAGCTGTAAAGAAATGGAGAACAAAGCCACTGAACTTTTGTGGCATTTTCACATGGAGCACCTTGTAGATTCTCATATTGTGTGCAAACACATGACTAATCCACTAGTACTTTAGTGGCATTTTCTCATGCAGCACTTCGTAGATTCGCATATTGTGTGCAACCACACCCATTCTCTACTGCATTTTTGAATTTCTATTTTCTCTCATAGGTTGCATGACTTTAGTAAATGTTATCCGGCCCTAAGGATATAATTTTAGGAAGAAGCAGTTAAATTATGACCTTCCGACTTTGCTTGACTTCATGTTTTTTGATGGATGAGGTCTTGGACTTCTAAACCATTACTATAGTTAGGATTTAGTTGTGAATTCTCAATGCGCTTAAATGGTTCAAGTTCAATCACCCCAACTGAAATTTATGAGTTCTAGTGGGATACAATGTGCGCTCAATATGCTAGAGAAAATCATGATAAACAAACCTAAGTGCAACACGGAGGGGATGAGATACCAACTGGGGACTCTTGGAGTGGGGATGATGGTGCGTAGTATCAAATCGCGCCACCACCGGAGATAAGTAAAAAAGGTAATGGTGTGGCAATGGCAGCTAATGAAAGAGGTGTGTAGTGCTTGGAGCCATACAAAGAATATGTCGCAACAACGAGGAAGAAAGGTCAATGAATTAATGATATATAGAAAATTCCATTTTGAACTCTATAGCTTTTGTCTTCTCAAACATTTGTGTGAAGTGGTGTGTGACTACTGGTTGACATTAGGATGCAATTGATAGTGCTGCTTGAATGGAACATATAAGAAGACTCCACGGAGCTGCTGACTTAAATAGTGCTACAACAATTTCACACGTAACATGGAAAATGACATGATGTTCATTGTAAGCCATGCATATTGTCGATTAGATTTCAATCCATGAACATTCTAGTACACTCTATTGCGCAAGTTCAGTACAATTCAGTACTTAATTCGACAATGTAGCAGAGGGGAAAAATGAAACCATCTTGCACATGAGATGTTTCAGACCTCAAGACACGTTGGCATGCATGCCATGGACCTACTCATCTACACCTATCTCCCTAAGATCCCCAAAGGCCCACACATGCATTCTACACATGACAACCCCAACACATGATCAAAGCGTGGACCCTAGATCCCCAAGCTCCATCCATGGAGATCTCGGCTAGGAATATCTCCCATCAGGAAAGACTGAATGAAAGTGGTGGAGAGTCCACTGTTGGACAATGACAGCCGAGAAGTCCCCTTCTTGCTCCTCCAAAAGGAGCGGACAGACACTCAGACATGGAGAAGGGGATGGCGAGAGAGATAGGATCAGATCTCATGTGCACTGCATCCAATCGAGCTGGGGGTATGTTGCTCTCCTGGCGACTGGTACTGCTGCTCCAGGGTGCTCCCCTGGACCATATGCATTGGTGCTGTATGTTGTTCTCCTTGATTGGCCAGGCCAGGTGATAGCTTCCTTGACACTGACAGCAGTGCCCAGAGATCCTGCAGGGGAAAAGGGAAAAGAATGGTTCATAGAAGACGGGAATCTCTGCACCCCTGCTGGTTGGATCCTCTGATCTTTTGCAATCATGGGCGTGTGATGGATAGATTTTGCTTTGCATGATTGGGAGCTTTGGGGTTATTCTTGGTCCATGCTTTTCTTTGAGCAATTTTGTCCTTTCACAGGGTCCAAAAGGAACTCTAGCGTTCCAAGCTGTTTTTTTGCACTCTGATCCATTGTGAGAAGGTTTTTAAAAATAGAACCTAAGGGAACAATTTATGAAAATATATGGACCCATTTAGCACAGCGCCGTGGCATTTGGTTTTCTCATGACATTTGTCGTGGTGGCTGCCTTAGAGCAACTCCAGCAACACCCTCTAAATCAGCCCTCTATTTAGTTTGAGTAGGAATTGGCTCTATTTTGTAGGGGCATAATTTTTTCTCTAACTCCAGCAATATCCTCCAAACAATCCTCAACTTTGGTTGGCCCACATGTTAGTATTTATTTTGGGATAGAGGGTCTCCTAAAGACCCCCTAGGCCTAGGGGGTGTGGGAGGGGATTTAGAGGGCCCCCCATTTTAGAGGCCGAAGTAGAGGGTCTGCTGGAGTTTAGTTTTTGATCCTCGGCCTCTAAATCTGGAGTAGGGGCTTATTTAGAGGGTCTATTGGAGTTGCTCTTACATGTATTGAAAATTTGGCAGCCTATTTTTTTTGGGGGAAAAACCAGTACGAACGCAGACACTCATCTCTATGAATACACGCACGCAAACCCTACCCCTATAAGCACCTCTGAGAGACTGGACCGACTGTTCCGATCTTGAGATTGACGAAGTCGACTCGAAACTGAGTGGGCAGGTTCCACCACAAGAAACCTAACCAACTAAGCTACACTTGTTCCACAATTTGGCAGCCTATTTATATAAAGTAAATAAATAAAATTGCTAAAATCCAAAATCTTACTGTCATTATTTGGTTATACGAGAAGCAGCACGTTTTTCGTGAGAGAATAGATAGAAGGAGGCAAGCCAACTAACCTCCTCCGTTCCGTTTTTTAGAGTCCTAGAGCACACTTAATGTGTTGTGCATGAGTCCTAGAGCACAACATAAGTATTCTGCCTAAAGAGATGCATTGATTTATTTCTATATGGTGCACAAATATATAGAACAAATTTGTTTTTACCTTTTAGTGGGGATAATGAGGTTTATTTCTGATTTAGAATCGATCATTGCTGAATCCGGCCGGTTTTCTAGTAGATTTCGTTAAGGGCCCGTTTGGCTCCATGGAATTGAGCTGAATTTGAATCAATTTCCAAGGTAAGTCTGTTTGGGTGCACATTGAATTGGAAACCGAGATTCCGCTGCTTTTCAGAGTCCCAATCCACGGCCTGCGTCCAATTCATGGCATAAAAAACAGAAATCGATTCCATCTCGTCGACTCGTCCTCTTGCTTCCCACTCTCCCTCGAGAACCCTCAACAGCTCGCTCTCAATCACCCCGATAGGGCAGCCCAACGAGCTCCGGTGAGTAGCCCAGCAAGGGCTGCGCTCCAGTCCAGGACGTGGCCCAAGCAAGCTCACGGGGCGAGCTCCCTCGCAGTGGTCTGCGGGAGCGGCGGCGTTCGGGGACGAGCTCCCACTCGCCAGCCTGCAGGAGCGGCGGCGCTCATGGGCGGGCTCCCCGTGCTGGTGGCGCTCGGGAGCAAGCTCCCACTCGCCAGCCTGTAGGAGCGGCGGCGCTCATGGGCGAGCTCCTGTGCTTCCGGCGCTCATGGGCGAGCTCGCCGTGCTGGCGGCGCTCGGGGGCAAGCTCCCACTCGCCAGCTCCTACAAATTTATCATATATGCTTTTCTAAGGAGCCAGCAATAACAAGGATGACAGTTGTGCTCCCGGTGATCACAGAAACTGAGCCAAAGATTGATTCTATGTTTAGTGACCCAAACATTATTTGGCATTTGATTCATGGAAAGAGATTCTAGGAATACCCAAACACAAAAATTGAATTGAATTAAATTCCCAGTAATTAATTTCTTGTGGAATCCAATTTGTGGAATCAAACTCCTAGAAAGAGTTTCAATTCCAAGCAAACAAACAGGGCCTAAGATATATTTTATCCACTTCTCCGTAGTGGTTTCTCTGTTTGTATCCTCTATATTATCTTGATCCATTTTGAAAAAAGTATACGTACCATCGATCTGCAAAATTCACCAAAGCCCAGCCGTATTACATTGATCAGAATCCATCGAATTTCTGGTGGGCTAAGCATTCCAACATCGCTCTCGCTGATTTAAAAAAAGAATAGGTTGCAAACTTTGGAACAAAATTAGGTCAATATTCTGTACATAAGGAAGGCGACAAATACACACTTACACCGCTTCTCTGACCCAACGGCCATGCCTCCCCCCTCCCCGACCCAACCCCCACCCCCGCCGCCGCCGGGCCGGCGCCGCCGGCCGGCAGCAACCCACCCAGCCTCCCCACCACGGATCCGGTACCGTGAGCCCCCCCGCCACGCGCCCAGTAGCCGGATCTGGACATCCCCTTCCCCCGCCGCGCCGCTCTGGGAGAGCTTCTTCCGCCCCCACCATGGCCGGTCCCGGCCAAATCCAAGCTCCCCTCCCGCTGCTTCGGCCCCGACCGAGCCGCCTGCTCCAAGATCCTACGCGGACGTGGTCCGGGGGGCTGCGCCGGCTGCGCCCCAACGGCCGGCCAACAGGGAAGTTACTCCGCCGCGCCGCTCAGACAAGCGCCATACCCTGCCACGGTGCCGCCCGGCTACTACGTCACATCCAACCGCGTCGTCAGGCTTTACTCACCGTCGTCCGGAGCACCCACCACGACATCAAGCAAGCGCTGACCTGGAGCCGGGCTGGACTACTGCGCGAGGAAAGGGGCGTCGCTCCATACGCCGCGCCCCGCTACCTCGACATGACCGGCGAAATGACTCGTCTTCAAGGAGCGATTCAAGGCGGCCAGCTACCTCCGCCTTCCTCGCCTTCAAGCGGGCCACGGACGGCCGCTGCTTTACCTGCCTGGCGCGCGACCATTGTGCAGCGGCCTGCAGAGACCCCATTCGGTGCTTCCACTGCCGCCGCTCGGGGCACCGAGAACGCCTCTGCCCGGAGCGTCGTCGACATACCACCGTGCCCCAACAGATCACCTCACAGCGCTATAGGCCGAAAGCTTCTAAGCCACTGCCGCCAACCCCGCCAACCCCTCCGCCGCCTCCCCCACCACCGCCTCCCCCACCACCGCCTCCCCCACCACCACGCCGCCGCCCCCAATGCCGGCAGGTGATCCAGATACGCGTCCCGATGTGGAGACCGTGTTCGTCCCTTCCTCGTACGACCTCCACAGGGATGCCCAAGATTGGGAGTGCTGTACGCTCGTGCCCTGGGCCATGCACCTGCCCCGCGGCGATGGGGCACGGGCAATCGAGGAGCTCCTGGTGGAGCAGCTTCACCTCCGGCGCGGCGATGTCACGGTGACTGTTCACCAGCCGGAGCCATACCTGATCCGCTTCGAGCGCAGCGACCACTGCGCGGCAGCCAGGGACCGGGGGCGTTTCCAGGGACACGGCATCGACATTTGTCTCCGGCCCTGGCGCAGCCTCACCCACGCCGTCGGCATGCGTATCTTCTACAGAGTGAGGCTGTGCTTGGATGGCATCCCACCTCACGCCTGGACGCCAGAGATCGTCGAGCGGGTCATCGGCCGCAGGTGTGCGCTGCAGTGCATCAACACCGACTTGGTGCAGCCAAGGGACACGCGGCACATCGACCTCTGGGCATGGACGGCGGACCCGAGCGGAATCCCAAAGCGGGTGTGGCTGCTCATCACCCACCGGCCGTCGGAGCGGTCGTCGGCGATGTTCGTCTCGGAGAGGCCGCCGGAAAGCTGGCATCAGGGCGTCCGGTTTGAGGTTTTCCTGCACATGCCGCTGGTGGAGGACTACACGGCGGTGGCAAACAACCTCCAGGAGGCCGCTTCTAACCCCGCCGGCGTGGTGCCGATTCGCCGCCACTACCAATGGCGCTACGGCCTGGTGGACGGCGCCCCCCCAGGAGCGCGTTCAACGTTCCTGGCCCGGCTGCCACTCCCACCACGCGAGCAGACGGGCCGGCGCCGCGAGGACGACTACCGCGACGCGCGGGATGGGCGCAACAGAAGGCCGGCTCGGGACGACAACACCAAGCGCGACGAACGGCCGCGCTCCAACAAGCGCCTCCTGCAAAGGTATGAGCTTTGTGTGGCCCAAGAGGAGGGAGGACGGCGACGACGATGACTACGACCACCCCGGGCGTGGCCGCGAGAATCCTGCAGGCTACGCCTTCTTCCCCTTGGAGGACACCGAGCCAGTGCGCCGGGAGCGCACACGCTCCCCGCGGCGCAGGGACGGCGGCTACTGGAGACATCGCGGCTGGAACGACGACCACCACGACACCATGAATGATGGCGCACGCCGACACCGCAGGGATGATGACAACCCTCCGGCCGGGCGCCTGCGCCCAGGCGGTCCTGCAAGCCCAGGCGACGGCGACGACGACTTCCCCAAGACGCTGCCGGAAGAGGACATGCACAACATGTCCCCTGTCGAGCTGCAGGCGGCGTTCTCCACTCAAGCACAAGCACTTAGAGCCACCTTTGCGTCTGATCAGGTGAACAACAAACATGACACCTTTGATGCTTACAGACAGCTGCATTTGGCACAGGACTACATGGAACAGGCTTGCCGGTTCGCGGAGCGACTTGGCCTCGCCGGCGCCTCCGCTGGGAATGCAGCCTGGTCCGCGACGCGGCTGAACGACGACGACAGTGGTGTAACGGAGGTGCCGGTGAGCCGGGTCTTCGGCCGCCTCAGGAC